>CM053785.1:127503826-128103826 GCA_028749045.1 Cupressus sempervirens | reverse complement strand
AGATGAGGAAAAGGGCACATCAAAAGAGGACAAGCAGATCGCCATAGAGACATTAGTTAATCTACCAACTACTGGCACTCCTAAAAAAGTCCTTTAGAACCCGAGCACTAATGCAATACCATTGCAAATTTCTGCACTAGGTTTGAGCTCAACAAAAGTGACAAGGGTAGTACATTATGGAGACCCTAAGTTAGATGAAGAGATAGTCATACTTAGTTATGATTCAAAGACAATAAGCATTGAGAAAATCACTGAAATTTAGGATGCATTGAATAGGAGAAAAAGTCAAGAGATACTCAGAAAGGAGTATAAACAAAAGCAAGCATTACATGAGATCAAGGACATCTTTTTGGATTCCTTTAGCTTGTAGTCACCTGATGAAACCAAGCCAATAATGGAACAACTATCAGACATTGTAGAACATGTGACAAATGAAGACCAGGAAACCAATGTAAAACTTATGGAATGCTCTGAGAAGAAATTTCAAGGGAAAGTAGATGAGAATATAGCTAGTGAAATAACACTGTCACAAGTAGAATTGGCTAAAAAGATTGAAAAGGTAAAAACTATACTTGAGAATATATTCTCATTATACAAAAAATTGTGCGATTTTTCTTATTTCACGCAAGAGACAAGCGAAAGAATATTGATCCTGGAGAAAAATCTAAAGATTTCTAGCATGCAGCTACCAAAAGACCCAGCTTAGAGTGAGAAGCATTTTGCTTAAATGCTTCACACTTAGAAAGAACTAGCTATGTTGATAGCTAAAGAGGCCAACATTAAGGCTAGATTGATGTAAATACAAGCTTCCATATCCCCACACTTGGAATTACTCCATAAAGAAAAAGCTTATGTAGAGACTATTTTAAAGAAAGATCCTAATCTTTCTACTTTAGATGGACTTGTACATCTTGTTGTAAAGACTGCTATCCAACATAAATCATTGGAAATTGCCTTTGAAAACTAGGATACTTCTCTCAAGATGATTATGGAGGTTAATAATTTTTTTTTGGTGAATTATGGTCTTAATTCTTAATACCCTTTGACATAAGTGTCAAAAATGGGGAGATATGAAATAAAAGGGGAGATTAATAACTAAGGGGGAGAATACTAAGTAATACATTCTTTCATTACTTTTGAGAATAAAGAGGGGAAGATTGTACATATCCCATGGTATATTAAGGGGGAGATATGAATAAAAATTTGCAAGTGCAGAATAGGTGAAAATAGAATAGATAGAATAGGTTAGCAAGCAAGCATAGGAAATAGAAACAAGGGAAAGGCAAAGAGTATTAGATACACCAACATGAAATGAATTCAGCATAGAATTTTGATTAAAAGAATAGAAATGGCACATTAGCTCAAAGGGAGTTATAAGAATTTTGAGGTATATTGTTCTTTGTAGAATTTTGAACAAGTTTTTTGAAATTTTGTATATATGGCAAATATATTGAATAATGTACTCATAAGATCAAGCATAATGCTTAGTTAAGTTTTTTTGACCCTCTTGTCAAAGGGGGAGATTGTTGGTCTCAGAATGGTTTTGACAATTGAGTGTCAACACACTTAACCAATTTTCATATAGAAGCTAAGTACACTACAGAGTCAAAATTCAAATAGGTCTCAAGTGATCTTTAGATGTTGAGTGAAGATCATGTGGCAAGCATGTTACAAGTGCTGAGTGACTTTAGGTGCCGAGTGAACCATATGAGCCGAGTGATATGTAAGTGTCGAGTCACAGTTGATGCTGAGCAAGTTAGAATGCAATAGCTGCCAAGAAAACAAGAATCATATATGTGCCAAGCACCAGTAATCTAGTATGTGCCAAGTAACATAGAATCAGCATATGAGTTTTTGCCTTTACAAACTTAGAGATAAACCATTTTTTGAGCTAACATAGAAGAATCTTGAAGGATATTAAAGATAAGAATGAATCTTTTATATTTCCTATGCAATTATCATGCAGCTAATAAGAAAAATGGAGAAGGCATACAACCAATAAGAAAAGTGCAAGGAATGAGTGAGAATTAATGATTCAATATGGATCGTAGATCCATACCTAACCCTAAGTCTTCAGAATCTTTAAAAAGAGGACAGAAACCCCATTGTTTGTGTGGATGAGAGAAGTGTATGGAAAAACTATAGTGAAATTAAATGGGAAGAGTGAAAAAACTTAGATGAACAGAGAAAAATTGCAATATTTAGTTGATTAGAATAGAGCAAGGGCATTGAATGGATATTAGATCTCATAGGATCAAGATCAAGTCCCTAAATTTAGCAACCAAGGATTGTAAGCTATCAGGTTTATTTAGTCTAATACTCTCTAGCAATTGTATTAGAAGGGAAATTCTATGTTGATAGGTTAGCTTAACAACTAGATTGTAGATCCTTTGAAAAGGTGACAAAATCCTTTAACAAGGTGGCACTTCATGTAAACTATTTGTAAAGCCTTTAAATAGGTCACTATTGATATAGTGTAAAGCCTTTAATAGGACAGGCCATCAAAAGTGGTCAAATACTATTGCTACAGTGATTTTGTGGGTATCATCCCCACCCTAATTCTACCTTCTCATTTTGGAGGGTTTCTGGGTTAACAAAATTTGGTGTTATGTGTTGTGATGCATGTGTTTACTTTATGTTTGTTTGATATGTTTAGATGCATGAAATTTATTATCAGTTAAAAATTTTTAAGGGTAAAAGTGTGGTACTTCTGATTCACCCCCCCTTCTTAGAAGTATTCTTCACATTTGATTATTCCAACACACTCCTTATAGGGTGATTAAATCCTTTAATAGGGTCACACCTAATAGTGTGTTTTGTAACCTTTAATAGGGTTTTCTTCTAATAGGGCTCACTTCAAAAGAGTGAAAAACAATAACTAGTTACATTGGTGGTTTTTCCCAAATTGGGTTTCCATGTTAAATCTTGGTGTCTCATGTGTTCATATTATTTCTCTCATGCTTTCAAGTTAATTACTGATAATGTTTTAATATCTACTAGAATTAATTCACTCTGCATTTATCAAGTTACAACAACTTGTGTTTGTCTACTAAGCATCAACAACAATCAGTTTTCTCAATCTAAATTTTATTGTTGACATCTAAGGGATCTAGGATTTATTTTAGTAGTAACTTATTCACCTCCCTCTCAATTACTCCTTCTGTATTTGCAACAGTTAGAATCAGAGCATTTGATGCATGCAGGAGAGGTTTGAAGGACCTAAGCTAAAGATCAGGATGTCTTACAAGAGATAGATTCCAAAGCTAAACAAAGACAACTTTTCAGCATGGTAGGGACTCACGAGACTTCATCTAGCCACCCTTAGTGATTTAGGTTACAAATACCTTGATGAAGAATACAAAACTCCTACTGGCACATTATCTATTAGAGATCTTGCTAAGAAAAAGAATCATAACATCATGATGATTGATATTGCATCTGCTCTCAACTACAATGAATTTGATGATATCAAAAATTGTAAAACTACTTTTGATATGTGGAACAAGCTAAAGGATATCTATGGTGGTGATGACAATGTAAAGAGAGCTAAAGCGAAAAGCCTTAGAGGATAGTTTGATCAAATAGGAATGAGAGAAGATTAAAATATTTCCAAATATGTGAAAAGAATCAAAGCTAGTGTTAGTGCGATCAGAGCTTCTAGAGGAGAAATCAAGGAAGAAATTGTTGTAAGTAAAGTTCTCAAAACTTTGCTTCCCATCTATGCAATTAAAGTGTCTACTATTCAAGAAAAGAGATGTGATTCAAATTGGAATCTAGGCTTGGATACCCTAGTAGGAAGATTGCTAGCTTTTTAGCTAGACAACTTTGACAATTATGTTCCAACTTCAAAAAATGTTGAGTCTGCATTTGAAGCTAAACTTTCACTCAAAGAAAAAGGCAAGAAAACAAAGGACAATTAGTTAGAAAGTGAAGAAAAAAGAGAGGAAATCTTTGATATTGATCTTTAAGTTGTTGAAGCTTTAATTGCAAACAAATATTCTAGAGCTAGAGGAAAGTACAAAGGTAAAGTTCCTTTAATCTATTTTTCATGTGAAGAAATTGGTCATATTGCTATCAGGTGTCCAAATAGAGAATTAAAAGATGAGAAGAAGAGCCACAAGTAAAAAGGAAATAATGAATCTAAAAGTCACAAATCCTTCAAAGACAAAGGTAAGAAGACTTATTTTATTGCTAAAGATTCTGATAATAGTGAGGATGAAATAGTGTACATTATTGTAAAAAATGAATCTGATGAAGAACATAAGATGACACTTATCTGTCATGTTAGTAAAAATGATACATGGATCATATATAATGAATGTTCACATCATATGCTTGGAGAAAAAACAAAATTTGAACACTTTGAAAACTATGATGGAGGTAGTTTAAGATTTGGAAACAATGAACCTTGTTGCATAAAAGGGAAATGTCACATCTCATTAACCAATAAACTTGTATGTGAAAATGCCTATTGGATTGAAGGATTGAAACATATTCTACTAAGTGTGTTATAGCTAATCAACATTGGATTCAAGGTAGAATTCATGCACGGCAAGGAAAGACTGTTGAATAATAAAGGGAATCTGATTGGATAGGGAAAACAAACAAGAGGTAACCTATTTTATCTTGATCTTGGTGATTCCTCATGTTTTATTGCTCAAATGGAAGAAATTTGGTTATGGCATAGAAGATAATGTCATGTAAACTTTGATAATATGGTCAACTTAAGAAAATTCAAAAAAGTAAGAGGTATCCTTAGTTTGAAGAAATCAGATGTTGGTTTATGTAAAAATTGTTAGATTGGCAAAATGGGAAAGACTAGTTTTAAAAGAAAAAACTATCAATTTGAAGATGTGTTGGAAATTGTGCATATTGACTTATGTGGACCTATTGGTATAGAAATTTATAGTGGAAAAAATTCTTCATTCTTTTTCTTGATGACTACTCTAGAATGATGATTGTTATACATCTTAGAGAAAAGTCAGAAGCATTTGAGAAATTTGAATGGTATTTGGAAAGAGTAGAAAAGGAAATAGGAAAAAGGTTGAAATGCTTAAGATCAGATAGAGATGGTGAATTCATCTCCAATGAATTCAATAATTTTTGCATTGAAAGAGGAATCAAAAGGCAAGTATCAACCCCTATCACTCCTAAGCAGAATAGAATAGTTGAAAGAAGAATAATATCCATCATTGATTGTGCAAGGACTCTAATGACTGAAAATGATGTTGCTATCAAATATTGGAAGGAAGCCATCTGCACTAAAGTTCATGTTTTGAACTGAGTATGGTTGAAGGACATAGGTAAAAATTCCTATGAATTATGGTATGGTTAAAAACCCAATGTAAGTTATCTAAAAGTATTTGGTAGTAAATGTTATATCTTGAAAGAGTCTAGAAAAGAAAACTTTGATGTGAAAGGTGATGAAGGTATATGCTTAGGATATTCCTATAGAAGTAAGGCATATAAATATTTGAATTTGTCTACTCATAAAATCATAGAAACTGCACATGTGAGAATTGATGAGTTTAAAGAAAAGATTAAAGAATAAAGCAAAAAGGACCCAAAAGATCACAAAAAATTTGTTTACTTTGAACCTGATACATTGACAAAAAATAAGGAGACTTCATCTCCTAAGTCTTCCATAGTTACCAAGTTGCATGAAGTAAAAACTGTGTCATAGGGACCCAAATCACATTCTGAAACTATTGAGTCAATGTCTACCGAGTCTAAATGAGCCAAGCCTAAATTTGAAATTCAAAATGAGGATAGTGCAATTCATTTAAAAGGAAAAGAACCTATATTGGCCAAGTATGTGAGAAGGCATCATACACCTGATCAAATTGTTGGAGATAAATCAAAAGGTACTATGACAAGAAGAAAACTAAAAGGTGCATGTTTACTTGCTGATTTTGAACCTAAAAGTATTAAGGATGCTCTAGAAAATGAAAATTGGATTGAGGCAATGAACGAAGAAATAGAATAGATAGAAAAGGAAAAAAATTTGACTCTTGTTCCTAAGCCTAAAGATAAAAATGTAATTGGAACAAAATGGATATTTTGAAATAAGCTGAATGAAGATGGACAAGTATCAAGGAACAAAGCTAGATTAGTGTGTAAAGGATATTCTCAAGAAGAAGGAATTAATTATGGTAAGACTTTTGCTCCTATTGCAAGATTAGATGTTAGGACCCTACTTGCATATGCAACTCATAGAGGGTTCAAAGTATATCAAATAGATGTTAAATATGCATTCCTAAATGGAATTCTTGATGAAGAAGCCTACATTGAACAGCTAGAAGGTTTTGTTGATCCTAACAAAAGGGACATGGTTTGTAAATTATGCAAAGCACTATATGATCTCAAAAAAGCTCCTAAAGCCTAGTATGAAAGACTACATAACTACTTGATAAAAATTGGTTTTTAGAGAACAAATGATAACAGTAGCTTGTACATCAAGGAAGGATCAGATAACAAAATTGTGTTAGCAAAGATATTTGTAGATGATACTCTATTTATAAGAAATGATGACCTATACAAAGAATTTTTAGAACAAATGAACAAAGAGTTTGAGATGTCCATGTTTGGTGAAATAAAATTCTTTGTTGGATTACAGATACAACATAACAAAAATGGTATCTATATCGCTCAATCTAAGTATATAAAAGATATACTCAAGAAGTTTGGAATGGAGGATTCAAAACCAATTGGTACCCCCATTTGTACTAGACTCAAGCTTACCAAAGATGATGACTCCAAAGAAGTAGATCAGACCTTATATAGATCAATGATTAGAAAATTGCAGTATGTAGTTCACACAAGCCTTGATATTGCCTTAGTAGTTGGGATAGTGGCAAGATTCATAGCTTTAAAACCTAGAGACAATCACATGATGGTAGTCAAAAGAATCTTGAGATATCTAAAAGGTACTAAAGATTATGGTTTATGGTACAAACTTGGAGGAAACCTAGACCTAAAAGTATTTACTAATGTTGATTGGGCAAGAAATCTTGATGAAAGAAAAATACTAGTGGTGAAGCCTTCTTTCTTGGTAAAAGGCTAGTATCTTAGACAAGCAAGAAGCAAAATTGCACATCGCAATCCACTGAAGAAGTAGAGTATTTGGTAGCAACAGTAAATTGTTCTAACATTTTTGGGTTCAAACAATTGCTGAAAGGAATGAAGGTTGAAATCAAAGAGCCAATAGTCATGTATTGTGATAACACTAGTACAATTAACATATCAAAGAACCCAATCTTGAATTCCAAAACAAAGCACATTTCTATAATATCACTTTGTCAGAGAACTGGTGTAGGACAAAGAAATTAGATTGGGCTATGTCCATACAAAAGTAAAAATTGCAAACATATTCACCAAGCCATTACCTAAGGATACATTATTGTATCTAAGAGGTAAGCTAGGGGCCATTTACCTATCTAAAGCTCACTAAATAAAGTTTAGTGATGCATCAACAAGAGCATATTGAAAATCAATCAGTTGACATAGAGTTCACAAGAGAATATTGCATATGAATCAGTACTCAAGTTACACTGATACAAATTTGGCATGTTTTGTCAAAGAGGGAGAAGTTATACTATCATATCTCATAACAAATTTCTCTAAGAGGGAGAAGTTTGCAGTAAGAGGGAGAAGTTATGTTTATCTAAAGATAGGAAGAGCTCACACTAACAAAGGGAATTCTCATGGATGAAAATTAGAATGAAACTAAGGACATGTTCTTTACTTTATGCTTGCTTTGAAATTTCATTATGCTATGACATGTTGTGTTGCCATCAATTCCAAAGAGGGAGATTGTTGGATATAATTGATTAATTGTGTGTTGTCTTTGATGCTACACAAATGTCATATCAATTAATAGATAATGCTTACCAAGCTCACTTGGTCAATGAAAATAGTTTTCCTTGTCTACAAAGCATTCATAGGTTTACTCTAAACAAATGGCAGTGTCTACTGAGCTCACTCGAGTGTCAAAGAAATTTAGGCAGGAAAGAGTGTTAACCAAGCTCATTCAGCTAATGAAGGGAAAGTTGGATAGAGTTAGTATTCAACAAGTTCACTCAGTTGCCAAAGGATTTTTGCAAGTTTTCAGTGTTAACTGAGCTTCTATTGGTTAACATAGGAAATCATTCCAAGTTAGTTTCTACCGAGCACGGTCAGCTTGTGAAGGATTTTTCTTATCTTGGCATATGAAGCTTAATTACTTTATGCTTTGATTCTAGCTGACTATGATGATGAATTTTGGTTATTGTAATTTGAATTTGGGTCGACTTGATAGTTTTGAAGGTATAAATAAGAAGTCAAGTTGTAATTTCTAGTGTATGCAAGTGTGTTGATTGAATTGAAAAGAAAAGAAAGGGAGGAAACTTGAATGATAAGAAGGTATCCTTGTAGACTAGAAAAGTAATATTTGATTAGGAAGGATCAAGTTTAAGTAGAAAAGTGGTCTAGATTCAGAAATTTAGTTTCATCACAATTAGGTTATTTCATTGTTACTCTCTAAGCATTTTAGCAGTAATCTAAAATCTCTTAATAAAGTTAGTTTAACAACTAGTTGTAAATCCTCTAACAAGGTGGCAATTCCATTAAATTGTTTCAAGACCTTTTGCAAGGCCACTCCTAGCAGGGTGATTAAATCCTCTAATAGGGTAACACTTGACAGTGTGTTTTGTAACCTTTAACAGGGTTGGGTCCTAACAGGGCTCACTTCAGAAGAGTGAAAAACAGTAACTAGTTACATTGGTGGTTTTTCCTAAACTAGTTTTCCATGTTAAATCTTGGTGTCTCATGTCTTCATGTTATTTCTCTCATGCTTGCAAGTTAATTACTAATGATATTTTAAGATCCGCTAGAAGTAATTTACTCTACATTTATCCAGTTACAACAACTTGTTTTTGTTTACCGAGCATCACCAACAACCAATTTTCTCAATCTAAATTTTATTGTTGACATCTAAGAGATCTAGGATTTATTTTAGTAGTAACTGATTCACCCCCCCTCTTTGTTAGTTATTTTGTATTTCCAACACATAAAAGTCAAAAATTTCACGTCAAGTACAAAAAACCCTGATTTGTTGATTTTTTATTGCCACTTAAAAGCATAGCTTGGTTGACCATGATCCTACACATACCCAGGGATCTATGATCCACATCATAAATCATGTAAAATTATCTGTAAGGGTAAAAGAACAAACTTGTGTCACCCTTTTGTATAGGAAAAGGCTAACAAAAGTATAATTGTCCACCTTCGATGACATAAAATTTGTATTATTATTTTGAATTTGGAAATGAAGTAAACTAATGAAATTTGTAAAAATGGATGAAGTTTATTATTATAATTTTTAATAATCATTTGGAATAAGAATTGATATATTTTCCTAATTTTTATAGATAACTTTTTAGATGCTAAAAAACATAAAAAATTAGGGGTCTAGTTCCCACCTCAAAAATATATGGAAACAAAATTATTTCCCTTTGATCTCATACTATGTTATAGATAACATATATATCTAGAACAATAAAAAATAAAAATCAGCTTTAGACCTATATTCTCACTTTTATGGGGATTGAAATCTCAACTCACCTTAAACCAATAGTTTTCATCTCCCACCACATTTTTCAAAACAAATATATTCTAACTAGGAGAAAAAATATACATTCTAGAAGATGACTCTCTCCTTTAGAATGTCATATAATTTTTAGATTTTTTTGATATGATCTAATATTTTTTTCTTTCTCAAAACTGACATCTTTTCAAGCGTTAAAATATGTGCTTGTAGAATTTTTTTAATTAAAATAGACTATATCTAATTAAAACACTATAAACTCTATATGAGGATATTCTTGACTCTAAGCACTATAACATGGTGTTTACTTATTATTAAAAGATATAAAAAAAAGTTAGAGTTATTGAAATGCCACTTTTCTAGAATAATTTTATTCCTTTAGTAATTGGATACAAACTAGTATAAAACATGTATTTAATAGACATTTCCAATTTGAAAAGTGTGAGACCATATATAACCTAGCTAGAATGTATCTAGATCATATGTTTAAAATAATAGATTTTTAGATAGAAATGCTCAAATTCAATAGTTCTAATAAGTCAGCCTGAAAGGTGATATAGCTTTTTAGTTTTATTCATAAAAACTCTAAAAATATTGAATATCTTTTCCATGTTGGCCTTAAATGATTTACCTCAAAATTTGTATCAATCCTGACTTGAATGTAAATTTTGTGTTTCTCAGCACTTTTCTATTTCTGATTCTCGACACTCACTATTTATGTTGCTAACACTTAGTCTTACTATACTCATCACCTTCTATATAACTCAACTTCAATTTTCTTGAACTAATTGGTTAACATTAAACTTGGCATGCATTGAGAATACTTGACGACCATAGACTTTCTCAACTCTTGTAGAGCTTAGTATAGACATGATTATATATAAGTCTATCTCATGACTTGCCTTATATAAAGTATCTTAGTCACAATTATGACCATCTAACTTGGACCATTATATTCTAAGTGTTTGACACTAATAGACAACAATAGTTCAGAGAGAAACATAGATTTAGATCTTAGTTCTTCTCTCAGTACCACAACTTGAATTTCATTCTACAAATCATTGCTAGTCTCAAAGAAAGTTCCAATATTTTCTTGGATGGGCTTAAGATTAGCTTCTTTATTGTCATAATTATAATCAAGCATTCTCTTTTTAACTCTAAATTTCTCATCCACTTTCACATTCATGCTCTCAACAATAGTCTTAGTCTTCTGATTAAAAATCCTATAATTTCTTTTCAATGAATTACCAAGGAACATACCTTCACCAATTCCTATATCAAACTTACCAATGTCATCATCTCTCTTGATATAACATTCACTTCTGAAAAATTGGAAATTCTTCACAAAATGTACATGTCAAAACCATAGTTGATAAGGTTTCTTGTTTGTAGTTTTCTTTTCTATAAACTATGTTCATTGTATATACTATTGTATTGATTACTCATCTCCAAAATATCTTTGGTACATCATTCTTAAGCATCATAGCTCTTTCTACTCTTATTACAAACATAATTCTTCTTTCAACAATTCTATTATGCTCAGGAGTCTAAGGAGTTGATATATGCCTCTTAATGCCATTCATTTCAAAAAATGTGTTAAACTCATTCAAGGTAAATTACTCTATAAGATCTTAAACATTTAATCTCCAATCTAGAATCATTCTCAACTCTATTCTTAAACAACTTAAATTTCTCAAATTCTTTAAACTCTTATCTAAGGAATGCTACTCACATCATCCTAATAAAGTCATCAACAATAATAATGAAGTGCCATTCATTGTAGAATCCTCTTCTATAAGTGGGATCATTCAGATCTATATGAAAAATCTTCAATTTTTTTGTTTTAGTAAACTTCTTGCTAGGAAAGGAGCTTTTGGTCTACTTAGCCATAACACATTCCTAGCAAACATAGTTTGTAGGCTTCATAATTTTTTGGTAAATGTCTAACAAAAAATGTACTAATCACCTTTACAATATTATCAAAATTTATATGAAAAAACATTATATTCCACAAGAAACTATTATCAACTTTTATGACCAAACATGTCATCTTTTTTGAGTTCAACTGAAAAACATTGCCTTTGGATCTTGTAACAATGTCAATGAACATACCATATTTTTCCTTAATAATGCATGCATTTTTTATGAATTGTAACTTATATCCCTTATCAACCAACTATCTAACACTTAATAGGTTATTCTTTAATTCATCAAAAAAGTAAACATCATCTTTGTTAGTTTTCGCATCAAGAGTATTGATACTTGATATGACAAGCCACATTGTTACCAATTTTATTAATTCATAAACTATGACTATTGAACTTAATAAATTTGTTCATGTGACTAGTCATATTATGCGAACAACTACTATTTATGAACCAATCATCTTTATACTCAACCTGTGATAGTAGGACTTTCTCTTCTCTGACTTCCTTTTTAGGATTTTCTTCATTTATAGCTATAAATCCTAACTCATCATCACTCTCACTATGAACTCTCTCATCACACTCATCATCTTTATTTGAATAGAAACATTTTCCAAGCCAAATCCAAACCCAGTTTCTAGTTTTTTGATATATGTTCTTGCAGGTAGTTCTGAGAGGTCAACTTTGACGGTCAGTATATTTTGACCTCGAATTTATCATGAGACAAGATTTGATAGGGTGCAAGAGTGCATAATAGAGATTCAGTGGGTCAATTTTCAGAGCTTAGTTATTTGTTTAGGTCAATTTTAAGGGGCAGTCAATGGAGCTCCTGGCACAAATTTGATAGTTTTTGCAAAAAAGGGTGAAGATGAGTTTGAAATGATGGTTTAGTAATCAAACTTGATCTTAATAAGTTCGAGGTGAATAGAGAAAAGTTTTTGAGAATCCAACCATTCGAAAATGAAATTTTTTTAGTCAGACCCACTTTGGGGCCCAGCTCAATTCATTAGAATTGTGACGGGGAAATGTAACAGTGAGATAAAATGAGGAAGTAGACATTACTTTAAATTCTTGAATGGGATCATCCATATTCATGAATGATCAGGTAAGTTTCAAATTGTGTTCTTAAAGGTGATTGTTGATTTTTCCAAATGGGCTGACAAAGTAGAAATGTTAATGGAGACTGCTGATCTTTGAAATGAAGATAGTGGAGATGAGGTTTACTTCTAAGCCAAAGACTTGATGAAGTCCATTTTGTTTTACATGAAGTAAATCTTATTGATATATCTAACTATAAAGGATGATGCTAATGCACTTGTTGCTAATTGTCACTAGCACCTTACTAGGACCCCATTTTAGAATGACTTGGAGGATGTGTACAGTCTTCTCTGCCTTTTTCGTGTTGAACCTTGGAGCAATTGGGGATGGAAGATATAACTTTAGTAACGGTGAATGTGAAAAGTTGATGATGGCAGCGAGTCCATTTTGGAGTGCCCTCTAATAGATGGGAAATAGAGTAATAAAATAATAATAACAACGATAAGCTCTATTTACCAATCTAATGAAAAAAGACTTTGACTATGATTTTCACTATGGATGATATGTTTGAGATTGTAAAGTCAAAGTGTTTTGATTAGGTTTTTGATAGGCGTCAGGAGGATCCCATAGTTGATGAGCATGTTTCAAAGACTACTGCTCTGATGAATATGTTCAAAAGTAACAAAAAGAAAGCTTCCATCTACAAATAGAGAGCCCCGCAAGCATGCAGAGGCAGAATGGAAGCTGTTTCTAAATAGAGAAACATGTGGGGATGGCACAATAGTCTGTAGAGATGACCCCCATCAACAAAAAAGGTTCAAAATAGCTAGTGGCATATAAAATCAGAATCCAACTCAAAGAGAGGCAGCCATATGGAAAATCACATAAATTGAAAGGAAACTCGCAGCAAAGCAGGGCACACATAGGTCTAGGAAAGAAATAGCAGATCACAACAATGGAGAACACATTGTCAAAGAGATAAAATCATAGATCAAAGATCAATAATAGCTTAAACAGATGTAAAGTGAAAATGAGAGCAGTCGGTG
This sequence comes from Cupressus sempervirens, assembly GCA_028749045.1. Classification (NCBI taxonomy): domain Eukaryota; kingdom Viridiplantae; phylum Streptophyta; class Pinopsida; order Cupressales; family Cupressaceae; genus Cupressus; species Cupressus sempervirens. The sequence goes on along the minus strand of CM053785.1, from coordinate 128,090,234 downwards.
TTGAAGATCATGCTAGATGCACATAAAAAGCCATAGCATATAAGTAGCAAGGGTTGGCTTTAGAAGAAGCCAATTCCAAAGCGATGACTAAGGAATAGATTGTAGATAAAATTACTTCTGAGACAAAAAAGACCAGTGTGAAAACCAATGAAGGAGGACACACGACAATTAGAAGCCATAGCATGTGTCTCAAGCAGATCTGCAGTAGCAAAAGGAAAGGAAAGGGTAGGCCACAGTTTGAATCAAATAGAGTCACCCACATTTGAGAAGTATGAACCACCAAGCAAGTTTGAAGAAATAGAGCTTACGTAAAAGAAAAGTCACAGAGTGATGGTGTTGAAAAGGGTTTTAATGATAATGGTCCCACATTGCTTGCTCAATGTGATTTCTTTTTGTTTAAATACTATCCAACACACATTACAAGCTGTCTTGAAAAGCAAGTGCTTTTGAAGTGCCAACCCTCGTGTGTAGGGCCTGTCAACAAATAATAGCAGAGAAAGTGATGTCAGCACGGGTAAATTACAAATTTTAATCAAAGTTTCTCATACACTGATGTGGCGCCTAAAAGAAGAATGCAACAGATTTTGACACGTGGCTTGATCCAATGAACAACGCTTCCCGGCAATATGAAGTTGCAGGGTAGTTAGATAACGTGGGAATGCCCCTAGCTTCCATGTGACAGTGGGTCCCGCGTACATGATGAGGTGGTGAGATGTGCAGGTTCAAACATGATGCATAGGATCGTGACATGTGTCATGATCCAGCGATCAACGCAAACCTGCATTTTCAAAATGCTCATAAGTTAAGGAAAGCGAGTAAGCAGGATGGTGAAGTGGCACTATAGACAAGGTGATGACGAGGTAGTCCAGCATCAGAGGTTGACTAATCAAAAATTGCCACGTAGCAGTTGTCAAACATGTGTTGACCCGGAGTATAGGGTAATGACAATATTGAAGGATAAAAATAATAATATTTTATTATTATTTTTGTTATGAATGCACACCACAGGTTTTAAATTCAAAAAAGGTTTTAACATGAATTCAAACTTTAGGTTCATTTAAATTTTTGACAATTTAAAATCAAAAGATGTGCAGACATGAATTTCTACCAGAGGAGACTATTTTCAAATGGACTTTCAGTGGGTTTCTGGAAGCCAAAATAGGCGATGTTATATATCGCCAGAATCCAGAAAAGATGAGCTATCCAATTTTGGAGTCAATTTTTACACAGGTAGCAATGTGTTCGAGCTATACTAGGTTTTCTCCCAGGTTCCCAGATTGCAACCGAATTCAAGTGTCAATGTTCAATTCTGATTTCTAGCATGGTAATGAGCTAAATACGGATAAAACACAGTAAAAATGCAGTTGGGGTTATTTCAATTCAATTGAATCTCAATTTCATTAGCATTTCATTCAGTTGCAAGAATTGATGAAGACAAAGATCATATAAAAGGGGAGAGAGATTAGAGAGAGTCTTTTGATTACAAAAGGATGGAATTTGAAGTGGACACTTGTCTTCTTTAGAACAAATCTAGGAATTCTTTCTTGTCTATATCTTTCTTTCTCTGATACATTGTAGGGGTTCTAGTTTTTTATTATTGAGAAACTAGTTGGTTCCAGTTCCTTGGAAGAAATCTGCTCATGACTGTGATACCAGAGCTTGGATCTAGTTCTTGATGCATTCCCATGACTATGACCACATTCTTCAGCAATATTCTTCTTCTATGAACAGTAGTAGGAAGATAAATATAGATAGTTCAGATCTGGTAGGTTGTTTTATTTCTTTCATTTCATGCATACAATTGTATAATTTCAAGGAAATAATGCAAAGAGCAGCAAATGATTAAGTTTTAGTTGAATCTTGTCTCCATTCTCATTGAGTTTCAATGTTTTATGATCTTTGAACAAAGAGTTTAGGTCGTAGTTGCAGTCCCCTAAGACTGTATGTTGTTTTATTGTTGCTGATACTTCAAGGAATTGTGTAAATGCTTCATAGAAATCAATAGGGTTGTAGATTTATTGAGGAGGATATCAGGTAAGAATGAGATTTAAACTGAACATAGATGTCTATTTACAAGTTAAATAGGTAGATCTATATCTAAAAATACACATATGTCTCAGATATCCATATGTATCTTTGTGATCCATTAATTTTTCCAATGGACTAGGCACTGATCAGCTATAGGGTCATTACTTTCTTATTGCTGCATATCTGAGGGTTGTTGAAATCAACATTATAAATCAAATGATTTTCCCCTTTCATGTTGAAGAGCTATCATAGAATGCCCTCACTCAACTTATGAGTTTCATAGATCTGCATCTAGCTATTGTAGGCCTATGTCATTTCATGAGTTCTTAGGAGAAATAAGGGCTCTATCTGCTTAATAAGATTCAAGGATATGTTTTGCACTAGTACGATATCATTTGAATCTGAGGTCTACCTGCCTAGGTCTAACAGAGCTTGAAGTAGAAGAAGGGTCATGCCTTATAATTGGCCCTATGTCTAAAATGACCTATTGATAATGGGAGTTGGCTGCCCCTAGATATGTCATGTTCTCATGGGGATAATTGAAAATTGGGCAACATTTTCAAACACCAACAACATGGTGACTCTATTGAGGAGTTGTCCAACACATCTGTGATGAGTACTGCAATTTCTTTGGTCCTGCTATGTATGTGTGTGTCATGTTATCCAATTATTTTCTCATGGTTATAAGGGAATCTTTTAGTGACAAACCTTGAGAATTTAAAGAAGATAAAGCCCAAGTACCATAACTACACACTGACATATTTTGAAATGATAATAAAATTATATGTTTCTTCAAAATAAGCTATTTTTCTTAGATTGAACACAATCCTTTAAATCATTGTGGAACCCTTGATAGTGTATTGAGACTTATATTTATGTTTTGTCATGTATTGATCATTATATTGTTCATTCTTTCTTATATAATGTATTTTATGTCTATTTCTATTCATTTATGGAATTATGCTTATCAAATTGTTTATTTATTAAAGATTCTATGTACTACCTTATGTTTTCATGTATCATTGGTGGAGAATTACAAGATTCAAATCACTATTAACTAATAAAATAAAATAACATGTAAGTGATTAGATATGGACTGATATACCTTATTATTTATTATGAATTTTTAAGTGATGATAAAATTGCACATGTCCTTCCCCCCCCCCTCTCTCTCTCTCTCTCACACACACACACACACAATTCTAGAAATATAACTCTGATAATTAGAGAATAGTAATCAACATCATTTGGACATAGTTCTAGAAATATAACTACTAAAGAGTATATTTTTCTCATAGACAATTTCAAATCACAAGACATGAAGAAAGTAGAAAGGTGATATAATCATATTATTAGGAAAAGATAAAATTCAATTACATGTAGTTTTACATGTCCCATATAAATCACTTGTTATGTTTCCTTAACATCTAAACATGTCTTAAAAACTACAAGATTTGTATACACAAAATTATCCTTCAATAGCTTCAAGGGAATCTAAGGTACATACAAAATAATAAATCAGTGGTCATGTCAAAACCCATAATAAAACTTAAATAATATGAATATTAACTAAATTCATAACTAGATTCTGTAAGTTGGTTAGATAAAATCATTCAAGTTACCCAATAATCCACCAACACATTTTAAAACTTTTCTCAAACAACCCAACTTTTCATGTCAGTTCAATATCTAGCAATACAAATACTGCACCCACATTATGAAACCTCTCTAAGAGAATGAATCAAAATCTAAGAATAAATATAAGGATAACATGTTTAGGAGCTCAAGGGCCTAAATCCCAATCCTCTAGGGAGTTGGTGTAGAGTTTGTAGAGCTTCCTTGAGATGCCCCCTTCAAGATCTTCTCACAAGACTAGGTATGCATATTCTCTATTCTACTTACTCAAATGAATAATAATAATAATGATAATAATAATAAGAGTCTCATGCAGCTATAGTCCATGCCTCACATAGGAGAGTAATAGGGAGAAGTCAACATCAAAGACAAAATTGTTTGGGGTTCATTAAATTAGTTTTGAAATATAATTCATTCAACATATGAATGTTAGAATAAAATATTTTTAATATGAATGGTAGAATAAAATATATATTTTATTTTATGATAGTGAATGTATAAGTGTGTTAAAAATATTTTTTTTTTTTAAATTACAAAAAATAGAGAATTGATGAAAGTAAGTGCAAAAAAGGTGAATAAATTATTCTTATACAAGAAAATGACATAAATAGGATATATAAGCTTCAGTATTTTATATGTATAAAATTGGTTTTAAATCATAAAAAATAATAATTTGAACATTAATTAGTCATAAAATATAGACAAATTAAACTTATAAAATTTGACATACTTAAACTATTGTTAAAAAAGTAGAATAAAAAATATGATATTCACTAATATCTATAAAATAATATAATTTAATATAATAGTAAAAACTTATAATAAACTAATGTTTGATAGAGACTATTTATAAAAACTAACAAAAATTAAAAATAAATGACAGAAACAATTATAAATTAATAACTAAAAAAAAAAGTTAATTTTTAAATACTAAAGAAAAAATTAAATTAATGACAAACTAAGTCTAATTTAAAAATTAATATGAAGTCCAAAAATGTGAAAGAAAGGAATAGATAATCCACTAATATTAGATTGCCTTATCACTTCTCTATAATTGTATCCCACTATGATCAATAAAAAAATGACCAAAATAGTATTCCACATGTTATAATGAAAATGTATTGCAATTATTAAATGCTAACACAAAAGATTTAAAACTAAAGAACTCAAAAACAATGAGGAGCCAAATTTTGACAATATCAAATTCTTATATTTTCAAATGTACCATATTCTCAATTTCAACTTCAATTGATCTCCTTAGGATCTTCAAAAAATTAATGACAACTAAACTTGAGATTATCTACATTTTAAGAATGAAAGATACAAATTCTTCAAGCATTAAAGAAAGTTCCACAGTTGGATTCTATTTAGCAAAGGATTTCTCACACTTTGAGATTTTAGATTGGGAATCCTCCATTGAAGTATCTTGGCATTCCCATCTTGGTAAGTAGGCTTCCCAAGGAGTCTTGGCAGGTTATTTTGGACAAATTTTGGGTGAAAGTTAATCACTGGACTCACTGTTGGCTATCCTTTGTTGGTCATGTCCAGTTGATTAAGTCAATTGTGTAGGCTTTGCCCATTTATAGATGCATGCTACAGCTTGCTCCTATGGGCTTTCTTAAGGATCTAGATTTTGTGATGTGCCAACTTTTATGGGTGGGCTACTTGGAGACCTCGAAATGAAGTTTGGTTAGATGGGAAGTGGTGTGCAGTCTAAAGCATTATGGCGGTCTAGGCTTGAGGTAATCGACTTTGATAGGAGAGACATTGGCTGCTAAACTTTACTAGCGATGGTGTAATGAGTAGGATAAGTGTTGGGCAATGGTTCTTTCTTAGAAGTATCTTCCAAAAATTACTCATCTCAATATTTCCAAGTATCCACTTGGGGAGAAGGGATCTGTGATTTGGGATACTCTAAAGAAAGGGGCTAAGCTTATTAAGGATGAATTATTTTGGATTTGCAAGAGTGGGGCGAAAGCCTAATTCTAGTCAGACTCTTGGGATGGATATCCCTCAATAATTTCTTAGTTCCCTAACCTAGTGTATCTTTGCCATCGAATTTCAGAGGCTGGTTGGTCACGGGTGACCTGGAAATGGCTAAATGGAAGTCCCCAAATGAATCGCCAGTTGCTAATTTACTGGAGGAGTGTGTTGTTCTACAAAATATCCTCTCCAATAGAAGGTTTTGTTCACTCTAGGAGGACGATGGGCTTGCCTATTCTCCCATTTTTGAGGGGACCTACACAATTGCCTTTAGGTACAATATTGATGTCTCATAAGATGGTTTTGCCTCAAGTGTAGTCGTGGAAGAAGGTCTGGAACAAGCTATCTTGGCCAAAATGTAACTATTTTATCTAGATGTTGGCTTGGAATAAGTGTTTGACTTGGGATAATATTTAGAAGAGATGATTCCACAGCCCTTCTATTTGTGTCATGTGTGGGGCTAATGAGGAGGACTCTTCCCATTTGTTCTTTCATTGCTCTTTTTCCTTACAACTTTCACATTTTTGGTGGGGAGTTTGGACAACTCCTTGTGCCCATGCTTCCTCCTTGATTGAGTTTTGGCAGGGGATGGGTTGACCCCGTTCTATGGACCCTTCTCTGCAGGAGATGTGGTTTGTGGAGCCTATCTTCTTATTATGGTAGATTTGGCTGGAGCGTAATCATAGGAATTTTTGTGAAGAGCAGAGGCTAGTGCAAAAAAATTGGTAGATGTTATTGGGCATGATTCAAGAGACAGTGGAGGCTAAGTGTGAAGTGGAATTACCTCTAGGGAAATGAGATATAGAGCTAGTGGAGAGAGTGGGGACTTTGGGGTCTTCTTTGGCCTTAACTGGGGCTAAGAGAAGGCGTTATGAGAAGCTAAAATTGATAGGGTTGGTAAATTGTAGCTTCCCCCCTATGGGGTCTTGAAGATCAATACTAATGGATCTTCAAAGAGCAATTTGGGTCTGGCTAGTATTGGTGGGATTGGTAGAGATGCTATGGGCTCAATGATTTTTATCTTTTTGATCTATGATGTGATTCAGACCATTAACCTAGTGGAAGGGTTGGCTATTCTTGCTTCTCTTGAGAAAGCTCACACTTTAGGGTGGAGAAAAATAGTTTGTGAATTTGATTCCCAAGTTTTGATCACCCTGCTTATTGAACAGAAAGTCGCTGATGTTAATTGGCAATTGGCTAGGATTGTGCAATAAATTTTGCAAATTAGTTCTTTGATGGAAATGGTGACTTTTTCCCATATTCCAAGGGAGTGGAATAGCATAGTTGATTATTTGGCAAAATGGGCTTCTGAGCATGCTGGGAGATGGAGAATTGAGGAATGGAAGTTGGTCCCTCAAGAGCTCTATTTTGCCTTAACAAGTATTCTTGATGAGGATAGGGTTGAGAAGGATGTCAGATGATGGTGCTAGTTGTGTTATCTCTATTTGAGGTTGTGCTTTTGTTTCTTCTCGGGACCTAAGGTCCTTGATCTCTTTGTATTAGTGCTTTCTGATATTTAATAAAGTTTTTACCACTTAAAAAAAAAAAACAAGAAAGCTCCACAGTTGTTCTCTTTGATCTATGTTCTCCTTCTTCAAGTGGTTGGAAGTCATTTTAGAGGAATGAACAAAACTATAGATGAAATATTGAATTGTATGTGATTATTAATATTTCTTTGAACTATAAACATGGCATACCACTTGGATTAAAAAGATCTAAAAGGCAAGGTTGTACAAATCAAGCATTACCACATATTTCTAGACAAAAAAATGCTAAGATTATATATAATATCCATAAGGACATCATCATAAAATACAAAAATGGTAACCTAAGGAAACCTTTAAAATCCTACCAAAGTATGCATATCTCATAATTTTATAGGATTTTAGAATGACACCTCTCCAACAAATGCAACTAGGGGGACCTTATGTAGCATTTCTTTTGGAATTTATTTCTAGCTTTCTCTTCCTTACAACTAGATCTAAAAAAATATTAGTCCATGCGAATTAAGATAATGATTGATTTTGTTCAAAAGATATTAGAGATGGGATTTTTTCTTTGGAGTTGGTGATCTAAGGAGAATAATAAACAATAAAAAAAAGTTATGGAAATGTAATGAGAAAGAAGTCGATGAGATCAAATGCCACAACACCATTGATATACTATAAGATGTGACTCTCCAAATGCCATTTTAATAAAAAAAAATGCAATCAGACCATTAGAAACCTAAAATTACATACTATAAGATGTAACACTCCAAATGTCATTTTAATAAAAGGAATTGCACTCAGATCATTAGAAACCTAAAATTACATGCTATAAGATGTGACTCTCCAAATGTTATTTTAATAGAAAATATGCACTCAGACTATTAGAAACCTAAAATTACATACTATAAGATGTGACTCTCCAAATGCCATTTTAATAAAAAATTATGCACTCTGGCCATTAGAAACCTAAAATTCTTTGTAGTTTGCACTATTATCAAAATATATAGATTAATTGAAATAGTTGTTCTAAAAAATTAGTTCCTATCATTGATATTATAATATTATTTTTTATTATTTGCCAAACATTAAACAACACGAGGAAAATCTAGAGTTAAGATCTACATTATAATTTTCTTTTTTTATTGATCATCAAAATACAATTAAATCATAAATAAATCATTCCACTTCCACAAAATAAAGAAATTCCATAGTTTTGAACGACACATCAATAATATTTACTTTCTAATGAATGGTTCATAAGGCACAACACTTGGTTAAAGGTTTTGCAAATGGGTTCGCAAGCTTTGAGTTTAACCATGGAGGAAACTCCATAGTTAAGTGCACTAAAGCTAGAGTAGTATTGGGATGGGTGACCTCTCGAGAAGTCTTTGTGATTCACCCCTATGAGTATCACCTAGATCCAATGAGTTCTAAGTGTTCCATTTATTCTCATGAGAGATGGATTCATGTTGAATCACTGCTCATGAAATATGGGTCAATGAGTTTGACTCAAAAATCACATAGTTAAATCATGATACCAATATCACAACATTTACATTTGTTAAAAATAAAAATGTGAGAAACTTATTTTTTACAATCTTGTATATGTATGTATATATATATATATATATATATATATATATATATATATGAAAACTAACTTTTTAATTATTCTTATATTAGATTAAATGAATTGATATTTATTGAAAGGTAAAATTAAATCTCATATTAAATGAGATCTAATTTTAAAATTCTAATTTAGAAAATGAAAATGGACGCCATAATTTATCATTGATAACCTGAGAGGAAGGAATAATACACTAAATCTCTAACTTAAAATAAAGGCTAGACATATAGAAAAGCTTGGTTCTACATATGAAATGAAGCTATCGAAATAAAAAATGATTGAATGTTGCACAAAGAATGTAATGAAGTTTTTTCGTGAATAAGGTCATCAGATAAAGAGGTTTTTATAATTCTTCAGGAAGGTAACTGCAACATCTCATACTAAAATGTAAAAGTCAAGAAAAGATAAAATTAATTCTTAAATGTAAGTCCTGTCACAGTAAATAAAACTAAGGAAACATAACACTTTCCTTATTCGTACTACAATGAGATTGCAAAGGTTGTTAGACTTGTAGTTTAGAGAGAACATACTATAAGAAGCCAATTGTGATGCTACTCCACCAATAACCATTGTAGTCAGGCTGACTAAAACTAAGATTTGCATTTCACGTAGGAAAGCATTAGCATTGCAAATGAGGACTTTTTTTTGTCTATGACCTGCAATTCATTTTTTCCATGCCATATTTTTTTCTCAATTTTTTGAGAACTAATTTTGATCATTCATTCCAATCATACAAAGACATAAAATTATTAATGATACATGAGTAACAATCACCTGGGTAAAGCAATAGGTAATTACATTCTATATGCCCTGTACACTGCCTCTAGGGGCTTCAATGTCAAATGCTAATTAAGGATAACAAGATTGTTAGGAGGCTATATTGGCTTTTTGGTTAAGTTTTGTCAAGGAATAAAGATGTTCTCTAAGTTGCAAAAAAGGAAAAACAACCCTCATCAACACAATGAATGAAAGCAGCTAGAGTACAAGAAATGGAAGCCATTTAAGAAAGAAGAAAATGTTGGAATTATAATATATTTGTCATTAGTGCAAACACTTATTCTATCCTGAATGCTTATCTTGCTCATCACTTAGTCTCAAGTATATAGCGAGCATTCAGTGGTTACCTTATAAGTTCAACAAGCAAACAGTTCTCAACAAACATTCCAGAAGATACCAAGTGAAAAAGGTAAAGGAAGTTCAGCAGTGTTTACCGAGTAAAAAAGGTAATCAAAGTTCAACAGTGTTTACTGAGTAAAAAAGGTAATCAAAGATCAATAGTGTTTACCGAGTGAAAAAGGTAATCGAAGATCAGTAGAGTTTACCGAGTGAAACAGGTAAACAAAGGATTCAGTGTTTACTGAGCTAAGCAAGGTAAACAAAGAAGATAGTTTCTATCGAGTAACACTAAATCTACCGGGTCGCCAATGGCTACCTAGTTCCAAGCAATATTCTTTGACTAGTATGAACCTAGTCTCTACTTCTATCGAGTGCATGATGATGTCAAGTAACGTAGTGGATGCCAAGTATCAGAAGGTCACCAAGTCAGTTCAGTGAACCCGAGTTTACTAATGGACCGACTCAGTAATGTTTTGTTCACTTGTGTTTTGGCCAACCTTGTAACTGTAAAATATTGGAATGGTATATATGTAATGTATAATATCATTTTTGGAAAATGAATAGGACATGAACATATATTGGCATGAAATTAGAAAGTATTGTTGGCATGTGAAGAAGGTATTGCTATCAACAACATAGCAAAAGGAATAAAGCAAGGTCAGCATAAGGAGATAAAAAGTTATATCTATCACATCAGGTGATCAATGCAAAAGGATCTTATCAGCAAACAAGTTGTAAGTAGATCCACTGTTTCATCCTAACAGGTGAATCAGTTTTTTAAATCCTTTAACAAGGTAGGCTTAACAGTCTTTTGTAAATCTCCTAACAGAGTGCATACTTCACTGTATGTTTGTAAAATCCTCTAACAAGGTGGATCTAGCAGTCCTACTTGCTCCTAACGGGGCAGATTACCAAAAGTGATCATTGTAAGCCTTAACCGGCCAACTTCATACTGCAGTAATGAAGTTTTCTGGGCATCATCCCCACCCCAATTTTACTTTCTAATTGGAAGGTTTCTAGGTCACCAATTCACTGTGTTCATGTGTTATGAATGATTGATCTTTGATTTATGTAGTAGATTAGATGAACGAATGATGAATGGTTAAAATGCATAAAATTTTATATGTTACTTATTCACCCCTCCCCTCTCAGTAACACATTTCATCCTGAATATTTCCAACAATTGGTATCAGAGTATTTGGTTCTCAGGACAAAGTTTGACAACTTGAGCAAAGATCAAGAGCAATGGAGATATTCAAACTTGACAAAGCTATTGAAAATGAAAAGTTAGATCTGGAAATGATCATGGCTCAACTCAAAGAAGCTAAGGAGCATATTTCTCATTCCCTGAAAAGAAGGAAGGAACTTGCAAGACAAATAAATGATCATCAGTATGTTGAAGAAAGGATTGAAAACCTTTTACCTTCAAGTAGTTCAAATGAAGCTAATGAGGCAATCAAGGAACTCCTGGCAAAGAATGCTTCCCTGTAGGAAGAAGTAAGAAAACTCAAAAGAGAACAAGAAATCCAATCAATCAGGCTATGTGAAGTCTTAGAACAAAGAAACAAGGAAAATGAAGACTTAGAGGTAAGAAATAGTCAATCCCATCAGCATCAAGATCTTATAAATCAACTCTCCAATGCAAATGAAGAAATTATGAATTTGAGATCTGAAAATGAAAACCTGAGGAATGATCTGATCACTGAAAGACAAATTAATGAAAGCTTAAAAAGTGACTTGAGATCTGAAAGACAAATCAATGAAAGTTTGGAAAATGACCTAAGCACTGAAAAGAAAATCAATGAGAGAATGATGAAATCACAAGCAGACATGACTCAATTAAATCAGCTAAGTGAGAAAAATCTTCATAGACAAAAAGGCAAAACTGGACTTGGTTACAAGGAAGAAGGTGAAGCTTCCAAACAAGGTGCACAAAGAAATCAAAGGCCTACTTGTAATCACTATGGTAAGATAGGTCATACATCAAACAAATGTTGGAGTAATGGAAAGGAAAATTTCAATGGCAAATGCTTCAATTGCAATCAACATGGTCACAAAGCTAATGAATGCAAAGAAAAACCAAAATTTGAAGGCAAATGTCACAAATGAAAGAAACTAGGTCACAAGGCATCTCAATACAAATCAAAGGAATTTAATCTAGTAAAAAAAATTATCAAAGCAATATTTGGTTGGGACTACAATACCTGGTGTAGATGTCATTATTGTGGAGAATATGGACACATCGGGATAAACTGTGCAAGACATCACCTAAGAAAGAAGGATATAACCATAAGATGTTACACATGTACTGAACTTGGTCATATAGGTAAGAATTGCATGAATACTGGAAGAATTGAAGATGAAAAGAAAGCAAAAGTTGATAACATTCAGAAGCAAATGAGACAATAGTGGATTCCTAAATCTACCAATCAAGAAAGTTCAAATAATGATCATGTCACTCAAGAAGTGGGTGACTCCATCATTTCCAATTGAGACTTAAGAAAACTCAAGAACTACATCTTCTAGCCACATCTTAAATAGTTCCAGATTATAAAAATGGCTGCAAATGATCAATACAGTATTTCAGATACATGGACCATAGAAATGATATCAATCATCGAGTTGCATATACCGAGCAAGGCTGACTTAAGACCTTCCAGAGCTAGGTCAGGAGTATCAAGGATTTTATTAGTCGACTGAGTTGCAAGGTTCTATCAAGTATTTCATTGACAGACTGGCACACACTATTTCATCTCATCTACCTACGTACTGAGCCTTAATGATAGTATTTCATTAAAAGGGTAGAATTCGATTTCATTTTCCACTACAACTTAAAATTCTCAAAGACAAAAGGAAAATTCCTATGAAGTAATTGTTTGAAAATCTTTTCATCCACCGAGCATCAATGGCATCCGTAAGCACCAGCAGTAGCAAAGTGAAGAAAGGTTCTAAAATGCTTGTAAAAGGAGTCGAATGGAAAGCCCCAAAATTCAAGGTAGTGCCCACAGTTGTAGAATCACTTGACATTCATGGAGCTCAATTGAAAATCCCTCCTAAGGTACTTCTTGTTAATCATATTCGTGCTCATTTCAAATGTTCTATTCAAGAAATTGGTACATTAGATATGGATAATGCCCTAGGTCAATTATGTGTTGATGGAGCCCTAAAACCTGAGCATAAACACCTAAAAGAAAAAGGCTTGACCCATATTCCACACCTACCAAGAAGTTTCCAGGTTAAATGGGTTAGATATGTTCTAAGCCGTGTTCATAATGGTCAGTTGTGGAACTCGTATTGTTAACCAAAAAGATGATTCATAAAATCATGGGTTTGCCTATGCTAAGCAAAGCTAAAACCACTAAAACCCTAGGTCAGGATGAGTTACAGAAGCAAACCCTAGCAGAGTGGGACAGTAGAGGACTAAAGCTTAACAATATATCTAACGTTGAACTCAGATTTGGCATTTATGTGATTGCATATAAGTTATACAGTTCCAGCAGATTAAATAGTGTACTGTGTGAAGCTGTGGACTTAGCATTTAAGATTGTAAAGAAAAATATTGAATTTGATTTGTCATAATTGCTGTTAAGACAACTGAATAAAAATATGGAAAGCATAAGGACTTCCAAGAATAAACCCTATAAATTTGGTTCTTTGTTAATTTGTTTATTCTTTTATGTACAAAGGTTTTTTCCCTCAAAAAGGATCTGTAGTATGGAGAAAAGACACTCCAATTTTATATTAGATTAATGAGTTCATAGCAGAAATGGGTGAAAATTTTGACAAAGTCATGGATAACTATTTTGAAGATTTCAAGGAAAGGATGAATAACAGGTTCAGAATTCCTCCTAGGCTTGTCGAGGATTACAAAGATGATATCTATTTCATGCTTGACTGTGATCATGTGTACATACAGGCATCCATACACTAAGTGGCATGGGTAAAACCATTTCCTTATGAATTAAATATTGATGATGCAAGAGATATCATTGAGGCACTGGTCAATGAACCAGCTATCCCCAACATTCTTGCCTTTGGAACCTATAATGAAACAAAGGCCAGAATAGAGCTTGAAATCAAGCTACTTCAGGCAATAAGCAAAGGTAAGAGGAAGATAGCCAAAATGAAAATTGCTACTAGTCCTCTTATGCTACCTGAAGGTAAAGGCGAGGATGAAGAAGATGATGAAGAAGAAGGAGGAGGAGAAGAAGAAGAAGAAGAAGAATCTGCAGAAGTAGAATCTCTAAAAAAGAAAGGTAAGGTAACCATTACCAAACCTAAGAAGATTCCTACTGCAGTATTCTCAAGGAGTACCAGAAAGGAAAACAGGAACCTATACTGGTCAGACATCCACTCACATCTGAGGAAAGGCTCAAACAATTGGAAGAAGGGGCAGGCATCACAACTTTCAAAGCTTTCAAATTTGAAAGAAGAACAGATGCTAAGAAAATGCAAATAGAGGAAATGGTACTCTCCAAGATGGGAAAGTGGAAATACTCCCTAGACCAGCTTGCCTCTCAAATCTCCAAGGAACTACTGGAGAGATTGCAACCAAGATGGGAAACAACCACCAAAATGGTGAAAGATATCTATGAGCAATCTCTAAAAAACCTTCAACCAAATCTCACTGAAGCAAAAATAAAGGCTGCAATGAAAAATGATGAAGGAAAAATGATGATCAGATTCCACACTTGTTTGATTTTAATCAAAGACATTGAGCATGTTGTAAATGATGCAACAAACATGTGGAAAAATATCTTTCATCTGCATATGCCCAGTGAAGATCCAGTAGAAATCCAGGATGATGACAATAGTGACAGTGATGATAAAACTACCTCTCCATCCATCATAGTCTCACCAGGAGAGCTGCATGCATTAATGGAGGAAGACAAGGAAGAATAAGAGGAAGAAGCTAAAGAGGAAAATAAGGAGGAAGATGATCTAGTAAAAATTGTAGCAGCAGTCATTGCATCTCTTCCTCACTCTCCACCTAAAACTATCACATCGTCAAGGTTGGAGTCAACTTCCATAGGTTTGATATCAAGACATCAGATTTATCATCTACACCTGCCACTTCACAGCTCCAGGTATCATCAGTGGAATTGTCTACCACTTCATCTATCGAGTTGCAACCCTCTTCTTCAGTCACCGAGCTAGCCTCCTCTGTTCCAACATCATCAAGCAACACATCAGTAAGTTCCACAATTTCGTCACTTCCAGCAATTTTGATAGCATTATCTACATCTACTTCAAGTATAACTAGTTCAGATACTGCTATAATGGGTATATCATCATTTTTGGGAAGTATTCTAGATCCGGTAAATACTTCTATTGGCATTCATTCTTCAAGTCCTATCCCAATTTTTGTTGCTAGCCCTTCCATCTCTACTATTGTGTCTATTCCTAAGATTAAACCAATGGCCACAGAAGTCAAACAAAAGAAACCATTAAGACTTCTACTAATTGGAAAGGAAATACTAGAAGAAATTGATTTAGACACAGATATAGTTATTCCAAAAATTGACTATGAAAATGCTACCATTAAAGAAATGAGGTATGTCAGTCAATTAATAGAGATGAAGGCTACGTAGAAGCAGTTAAGATCTGAAATGGATAAGGAATTCAAAATAATAGCTCGGACACCAAGAACATTATTACAAAGGCTATAGGTGTTGAAGTAGACTCTACTCAACACATTTTGATTCAATTAGAAGAGGCTGTAAATAAATTTAATGAGGACACCTCCAGTGAAGAAAAATTGATTGAGAAGGCTGAAAGGAAATTTGATAATAAGGTGCTTGAGCACATTACTCAGCACATTGCAATAAAACAGGTAGAATTGTCTACAGTTTTGGCCAATTTTGAAAATTCTTTTAATAATTTAACTTCACTTTTTGTCAAATTTTGTGATGTTACCGAGTACACAAAGGAGATCAAAGAAAAATTGAATAAAATTGATGAGGATATGAAGGGAAATGCCCAAATATTGCAACTTGATCCAAATTCAAGTTCATCCCATCATCTCTGAATCAGATTTTTGTCAGAAAAGTAGACAGAATTGTTGAGAGAGGAAGCAAGGATCAGGTCTACCTTAATAGACATCTAGAACATGATCCTTCCTATCATGGACACAATGTAGAAACATAATGTCCACTCCAAAGCATTGATCCATGAAAATAATTTCTCAGTTGCAGATCATATGATTGAACTTTCAACAAAAGTTTAAATAGCACTCTCCTCCTGCAAAATTTTGCAAGAAAATTGGGATAAGACTTTGGTTCTTATTCTCAAGGTACATTTTGAATTCATCTCTCATTTTGGTGTCTCTGTGTAAATATATATTTCTTAATTTGGTATTATTGTCAAAAAGGGGGAGATAGAGTTTAAAAGGGGAAGATAGAGTTAGAAAAGATAGAGATATTTGTAAATATTTCGAGCATATTGTACGGGGGAGATACATGTAAATCAGTACATCAAATCTTGTACATAAGTTTTTACTCATAAGTGTTTTTTTCACTAATGCCAAAGGGGGAGATTGTTGGAATTATGATATATTTGTCACTAGTGCAAACACTTACTCTATCTTGAATGCTTATCTTTCTCATCACTTAGTCTCAAGTATATACCGAGCATTTAGTGGTTACCTAATAAGTTCAACAGGCAAATAGTTCTCACCGAACATTCCAGAAGATACCGAGTGAAAATGGTAAAGGAAGTTCAAGAGTGTTTACCGAGTAAAAAAGGTAATCAAAGTTCAGCAGTGTTTACCGAGTGAAAAAGGTAATCAAAGATCAGTAGTGTTTACTGAGTGAAAAAGGTAATCAAAGATCAGCAGAGTTTACCGAGTGAAAAAGGTAGATAAGCAAGGTAAATGAAGAAGATAGTTTCTACCGAGTAACACAACATCTACCGAGTCGCCAATGGCTATCGAGTTCCAAGCAATATTCTGTGACTAGTATGAACCGATTCTCTACTTCTATCGAGTGCATGACGATGCCAAGTAACATAGTTGATGCCGAGTATTAGAAGGTCACCGAGTCAGTTCAGTGAACCCGAGTTTACTAATGGGCCAACTCAGTAATGTTTTGTTCACTTGTGTTTTGGCCAACCTTGTAACTGTAAAATATTGGAATGGTATATATGTAATGTATGATATCATTTTTGGAAAATGAATAGGATATGAACATATATTGGCTTGAAATGAGAACGTATTGTTCGCATGTGAAGAAGGTATTTCTATCAGCAACAGAGCAAAAGGAATATAGCAAGGTCAACATAAGGAGCAGAAAAGTTATATCTATCACATTAGGTGATCAATGCAAAAGGATCTTATCAGCAAACAAGTTGTAAGTAGATCCACTATTTCATCCTAACAGGTGAATCAGTTTTTTAAATCCTTTAACAAGGTAGACTTAACAGTCTTTTGTAAATCTCCTAACAGAGTGCATACTTCACTGTATGTTTGTAAAATCCTCTAACAAGGTGGATCTAGCAGTCCTGCTTGCTCCTAACAGGGCAGATTAACAGAAGTGATCATTGTAAGCCTTAGCTGGCCAACTTCATATTGCAGTAACAAAGTTTTGTGGGCATCATCCCCACCCTAGTTTTACTTTCTAATTGGAAGGTTTCTGGGTCACCAATTCACTGTGTTCATGTGTTATGAATGATTGATCTTTCATATATGCAGTAGATTAGATGAATGAATGACGAATGGTTAAAATGCATAAAATTTTATATGTTAGTGATTCACCCCTCCCCTCTCAGTAACACATTTCATCCTGAATATTTCCAATAGAAAAATATAGGAAAATAAAGTGAACATACCTTTTAATGTTGGCACAAATGCACAAACCTTAATTTTCCTCTTGGATTCTTATTCCTCTTGCTCCAGAAGCATTCTAGAGCAAATTGGTAAACCAAAATTTTTAGAAAGCATATAATATATTAGAAGAATAGAAAACTATAGTGGTACTCTTCTATACAATGTCAACATGTCAACAAGTATGTGGCAGTATGGAAATCATCAGCAATAGAGAAATAAATAGAAAGACATCCAACCATATCCATGACAGATGGAGTGTTACAAACCATTTTTTTAATATTTGGACTTAAAAATAAACAAACTACTAGGAAAATTACTAGTAGCCAATAGGGAAAATAGGAATATTAAATTTGATGTCAATTTAATTTTAAAATGTGAGAAAGCCTATATATTATGGCAAAAACAAATCATGTAGTGCTATCTTCAAGAATCAAACTAATACTAAAAATGCTACTAAAAACTTTAGTCTCATGCCTTATGGTAGGGACTAATAATAATAATAATAACAAATATCCATAAATAATGTTAATCTTCATCCAAAAGGGATGATAAATAGAATAATAAAGGTAATTACTTAAAAGAGGAAGTGATAGTTGTATCCCCCAAATTACTTCTCTATGAATATTCCACCACAAGTTCTCACACATGTGAGACATTTATGGGTTCATGGAATGTATCGTGGGGTCACCTAATAAATGTGTTACAAAGCTCAATGACACATGTTAGTCCTTTCGAGCTATTTGAAGATCATAAAAGAGATTTGGAGAAGGATGGTGAGATGTGATGAGTCCAACATCCCAATTCCAAAACCCTTAGGGCTTGTTTGGCAATAGGAATACGACTGGAATAGGCATTAACAAATACCCAAAATTTTGAATCCACTATCTGGGTATGACAAATAGGAATTATGAATATGAATATATAAGCTCATTTTGACCTCATAATGCACATTTGATATTCCACCAAACTAGGTGGAATATCAAATTCCACCAAAACTCGCATTTGATTTTTCTTTTTTACTTTTTCACATTTTAATCATTTTTGGGGTTCGGAATTCAATGTATTATTTCCCTCCCAATTTGTTTGCGAGGTTTTTCTTTTTTGCATGAGGAAAATGGAGAATACACAAATACACTTTGCAAATACCATAGATTAAAAGAAGAAGAAATGAATTGGGTTCAAGTGTCTTATGTGACAACTTTCTAGGTTGGAGTGTAGTCAATTGAGATTTTTGACAAAACCCTTGAGGACACCAGTAGTCCTTGCAATGATGAGATCCAAGAAGCCATTTCAGACACTATTCCAATGGACTTGTGAAAACTTGCAATGCTGGCTTACCAAGTGGATGGTTTAAAGCACTGGTTTGGTTATAAAGGAATTTGAATCTTGCAACGAGCTCTCTGCAAGTGGATATTCACCTTTTGACTCTTCTTCTTTGTCTTTGTAATTTAGTGGAGGAATTTGGGGCATTGAAACCTTCCCATTAACTCCATCATCAGCTCCATATTTGAAGATATTCCCACTTTCAGATTCAATCTCTAGAGAGATGTTGCAAGTGCATAAAGTAGAAAGCTGGGTGATTGTGCAACAGTGGAAATATTTAAACTTAATCTTATTCCTATTTTAATTTTGCACAACCAAACAAGGGATAAACATATTCTCCATCAAATTCTTGGTGAACCAAACGCATCGAGAATAACAAATCCATGATAACAAATGCAAGAATAAGGAATCTGGAATAAGAAATGCCTATTCTTAACTTCTATTCCAGTCACCAAATGGGCCGTTAATTCATGAGCACTCATCAAGGACATATACAATATGTAATTTCTATTGATATGCTGAAGAAAAGGGGTTGAAAAGTACCAACCGATATGAGTATTACGAAGTACATTGAACAGTGCCTTTTTTTATAGCATTTGAAGCTATATGAATAATGAATATAACCTCCGTACAAATACTAGAAAATACATGAACATTACTTACAACCACTATATGACATCATCACACAGACAACCTGTGCCTCCAATAATTAGGTGGACTATTGATATAACCACCTACGTGGTATTAAGCATACAGAAAA
The DNA here is from genome assembly GCA_028749045.1 of Cupressus sempervirens. Classification (NCBI taxonomy): domain Eukaryota; kingdom Viridiplantae; phylum Streptophyta; class Pinopsida; order Cupressales; family Cupressaceae; genus Cupressus; species Cupressus sempervirens. The sequence goes on along the minus strand of CM053785.1, from coordinate 128,070,450 downwards.
ATATTAGCAATTTCATGTACTGTATGCATGATCCTTACAGAGGCATGGTAACCTAAAGATAAAATCTCACCAAGAGTTTTATATTGTGAGATATAACCTCTTCTAAAGGCTCAATGCCACAGCTCCAATTGCATCCTATATTGCCACCCAGTTCAAATCAATTCTTCTATTTTTACAGGTTTTCTCATACAAAACTTATAGACAAGCTCAAAGGATTTTCTTTGCACGATTTGATGTTTTCCTGAGTTGACGTGCGACGTTGTTGCATGTTTTGGGGTGGCGAAATGAATGTGACTAAAATGAAGTGATGAACCTACACTAAATTTGAAAATTATAACATCAGTAAGGAAAAAGTTGATGTAGACGACCAATAATTCTACGTAAAGTAAAATAAATCAATCGTTCCACTTTGACTAAAGGTTGAATCACGACGGTCATTTGTAAGTGAAATGGGTAAAATGAAGCTGTCATTAAATAGAAAAACTTCAAATGTGAATCAAATTGTAATGGTTATCGAAATAAATTAAAAGTATTTCTACGTGATTTGATTGAGCTGAAGTGATCCACCAACTCTATATGCTAAAATAATCAATATTACGGACAGCAAAAGTACACACACCGCGAGGGACCTTTATAAAGTTGAAATCATTAAAAAAACAAATTCCATTGTCATCCGTATTTCAGTTTGCCTGATAGCTCTAATGATACAAATAAAAAACCTTTTTAAATTAGTTTAGTGGAATGTCGTGGTTAATCATTTTCTTGAGTATATAATTTTGTGTTTCGTATATGATCTTTTTCCTACTTGACAAAAATCATAAAGCATTATAGGTGTCTATGTTCATTCTTTTAACAATTACTAAGTTTCAAATAGATTTCATGAAAATTCCATTCGTTAACGAAAGATGTAACATTTTTATTATTATATTTTCAAATATATCTTTATTTAATTTTTTTTGGGTGTACATTTCTGCTAAGTATTTCTTATTTCATATTGTAAATGATTTCTCACAATGTTCCATGTACCAAAAGTTTAATCACTTTTAATGTGGTTGTAGCATAACAAATGTTATACCCTTCACAATTTTATGCTATACTCAACACTTGTCTAAATGTTTGTGATTAAACCTAACTAAATGTTTCTACTTTGAGATTAAAATTTCAATGGGGATCATCATAAAAGCTAGTGAGTAAAACATTTAATAGCCTAATTACATTGAACATTAATGACTAGTGATGGTTTCCTCTTATTTTAGATCCAAATTCTCATTATTAAATATTCATATCTAGCCCTTGACAATCACATTCTATTTTTACTATCTCCTAATTTTTTTTTAGTCAAATAGACGTAGGTTATATAAAAATGTGTTTCTCTTTCCTATTTAAAAGTCTACTCATTATCTAAATATTAATCATATGGAAATTCAATTGTTATGACCAGTATTATGAAGGAAAATAAAGTAATTTTTTGTGGTGTTACAACATATTAAAGGAAAAAATTTAAAGATCGATATTAATTATCATCCTTTGTTATGCAAACTCATTACACTAAGGACATGCAAATCTCTTTCATCTCAAATATTATAAATAAATATTCTTTTTACAAGAGTGAATCATTATCAATTTTTATTATTTACTTTTGTGTATTATTAAGGAAACACATGATAAACTATCCATCATTGTTTCTATTATGGATGTAGCGTCATCGACATAAGTTTGATATACTTCAATCCATTGTAAAGAAACTATTATTCCCTCCATTTCATGTGTGCAACATAAGACCTAAATATAGACAATGATTGTAAAAGGATATATGAACCAAACAACATATAATGTCCATCAATTCAATATTTCAAATAGGAAAAAAATTTCACCAATTATTTAAGACTACGTCTCATGCACCTAGTAGTCTTTTTATCATAAGTGTGCACATTATACTACATTATTGTAGGATTAAAACCCATAATCCTTTTATTGAATTCAATTTTGCTTTCATTTTTATCAATAGTATTTGGCTCATGGGCAAGAACCATCGTCTTATCATCCTTCTTGGTTTCCATTATTGGAAACTTACAATTGGAAAAATTGTTGTTTTGTCATTGATGTCAAATCTACTAATGAGACATGTTGCTATCTAACCTAAATGTCATATCTATTTTGATTGATGAAGAAGATTAGAGAAGTTACTCATAACAATATCACCTAGAGTAAATTTTGAGTTATGAAAAGGAAGTTGCAATGGATGTTTGATTAGTTGGACTTTGATGAGACAAAGTTATTTTTTATACCATAGATGTAAAGTTTAACTAAGCAATAGAGAAAAAGATTAAGGTATGTTGAATGATGCTAGCATCAACCGAGTTGCAGTGCAAGTTGAGAAAACTCAGTGTTGATTGACAATTAGTATCAACCGAGCAAGTTAGTTGATGTCAAGAAAAGAGTCTTATAGTGATCGAGTGATTAAGTGATGGTTAAGTGTCATAATTTAGTGATTATCGACTAACGGTATTTTTAATATATTCGAGGAATTGTGATTTATGGCTGACTCAATTGATTTCTTAGGATATGAAAACTATGTTGAAGATAAGGTTAATGAGTTGGATCATTTAATTCAAGATGAAGATTAGGTATAAAACCTAAGATTGAATTCAATGGATGAGAAGTTTCTAGAAAAGATGAAAGATGAATAGATATAATGAGCTTGATGAGAAAGATCATAAAACCTAAGATCTATGGTGTGTTGGAAATATGAGAGGAGTAACTAAGAGGCAAGGGGTGAATCATTTGGCACTAAAATAAATCCCTGATCCCTTAGATGTTAGTACAAAATAAACTCTAAAAACTGAATACTATTGAAGCTCAACAAACAAAGAAATGCTATAACTCAATAAATACTATAATTGCTCAGTAACTACTTAGCTTGCAAATCTTAAGATGTTATCTATCATTACCATTACTTTAACTTAGTTTCAAACAAATAAAAGTAAATACCATGAACACTTTTGACACCAAGATTTAATGTGGAAACCCAATTTGGGAAAAACCACCAATTGCAACTAGTTATTATTTTCACTCTTCTAAAGTGAGCCCCATTAGGAGCTAACCCTATTAAAGGTTGTAAAATACACTATTAAGTGTGACCCTATTAGAGGATTTAATCACCTTGTTAGGAGTGGCCTTGTCAGAGGTCTTTAGATAATTCAATAGAACTACCACCTTGTTAGAGGATTTACAAATAGTTGTTAAGTCAACTCTATTAAAAGATTTAGATCACTGCTACATGTTGGTAAACAGATTTGTCCTTCCTTTTTTCTTAAGAATATGGCTTTTAGTGCCCAAATTGTGAACAATATCTGGTTACAACAGTTGAAAAGATAATCTCTAATTAGTGGCTTTTCTCTGAATTGGTAGGTAAAAATCCCTTATGGAATAATAAGAAATGAATTATGTTCTGATCATAAAACTAACATAGGGTGTGCTCTTAACTCGAGAGAAGAAGAGGCAAAATGAATTAAGCCTCAGCAAAACTTAGTCTAGGTAGGGTAAACATTCTAGTCTATGAACCAAATGATAAAACTCACACATCTTATGAATTCATCAACTCATCATTCAACTAATCTACCACAACTATTAATAGAGATGTAAATGGAATAATAATAAAAAAGGGTCTAATGACTCCTTCTCAAAATATTTCACAGCACATCCTATTGGGTTTATTCACAACCTCGAAACAAAGGAATGAAACAAACCTTTCCTTCCTACTATAATTTAGTTTAAGAGAAAGAATCAACTAATTAGCAACTATTAACTTATTGGAATAGGAAATAATTGACATAAAATACTCTTCAATTGACTCTGCAACATCAAGTATACTGAACCAAAATTTGCGAACCTTTTATTAATCATTCAACTTCATACATATAGAGTTTAAGAGATGACTGTTACAATAGGAATTTTAATCAATTCATCTTCTAAGGATGACAAATGGTAAGGTGCCAGTTTTTCATATTACAAAATTTAAAAAATTTGCAAAGACGTCAACAGAAAATGAAAAGAGGATGTCAACTGAGTCACTTGAGCTTCTTTCCTTTTTCAGTTTTCACTCTATATGCTTTAGTAGCTGCTATAATTGGAATCATTTCTTTGTGGTTAGGCACATGTATATTAGTGAATCTTAAGAGCCACTTCGAGTGCTCTCGAGTAAGCTCCTTCACTGCATTTAGCTAACTTGTAAATTCTTCAGCAACCATGTGTACGTATCAACCAAGTGTCTACAACTCTACCACTCTGTTTTGACTCTTAAAGTCATTCTAGATATATTACTCAAGTATGCAGAGAAGTTTTTTTTCATTACTTCTACCCCAATAGGATCTTTCCCATTCCCACTAGTTTGTGGGTTAGTGTGTAATCCTCACATGAGTTTGAATGCTCTATCTTAGGTCTTCCTCACCTTTTCCCCTATTTCTTTGAGTCCCTCTTGAGCCTCTTGAATCATCTCTAGCTTAAATTGCATGCTTTGAAGCCATTCAAATAAGGGCTTGGTCCCCTACTTCAAAATTTTCACTTCAACTGCCTCTTTTGTCTTCATTTGGATGATCATTTTTAGGAGGGAAATACACTCATCACATCTTGCCTTCTCCGTAGCCAAAGTATTGTGATTAGATATGATATTATCCTTCTTAGTTTCCAATCGAAGGATAACATTCCCAATTTGATCGATTAGAGAAACTCCATCTACATTGATTTTCTCAATCCATTCTTTTCAGATCTGGTCAAAATGCCTATCTTTCTGAAGCTATCAGATCAAAGCTTGCACTTCTTCTGCTATGGGGTTCTCAATAGGAGGGACATAATTAATGGTTGCCAATGGAACAACTAACTGCCTAATAAATCTTTTCAATTCTTCAATCTTTACCTTCATCTTAATTTTAGACAATTTGAGGCTCTCCAATTGTTCTTCTATCACCTCATTACTTGATCTCCATAGGCCCACCTTTGTATCATGTCTAGCCTCTCCAAGATCAATTGAATGCAGAGTGAAATCATCGGGTGTCATGTCCTCAATTCCCCCTGCTTTATTTGGCTTTGCTACCTCCATTGTTAAGTGTCCTATTTCTGGATCTTGCCCAAGTATTGATAAAGTCTTCTACGTCTTAGCTTTCACTATTGTAGACCTAGAATGAAATGCTTGAGACATAGTATCCTTTGTAGGGATGCTCTCCTCTTTCCTCTTTCTCTTCCTTTCTAAGGTGCCTTCTAGCTGTACTAATTACTTTGGAAGCAGCCCCAAGTGAATCTATACTAAACATTTTCTTCTTCACTAGAGTCATTGCCACTATAGTTGCAAAAAAGGGATTCTTTGGATCTTGAAACAAAAGCCTAGATGAACTCAGGGCTTCCTCCTCCTCTTGAGTTTTCCTTACAGCTTCATCAAATTCAGTGGAATTGCTACTATTGCACTTTTCATCCTTGATCTCTACTATGTTGATGGGGGAACAAGTTGGCTTCAAAAGGGGAGTGCTTGCAGATGGACTAGGGCTATGATGAGGAGATGGAGTTGGAGTAATGTGAGGAGATGAGACTAGAGCAGTAATATGAAGGGGTGAGACTGGAGCAGTAACATGAGGAGTTGAAACTGGAATAGTAACCCCATCTTTTGGCTCTTTAATTATCTTTTCTTCGATGCTAGCTTGGGTTCCAATAATTGGTAGAAGACTGCCTTGGCAAGTTGGAGCTATTGAAATATTTTTCTTCCAGAGTTGGTCAACTCCTCTTGTAGATTGAGCAGGTCCTTGAGTAGTCATAGTTGTAACACTTGTTGTGGCACTTTCAGAAGAATTGGGAGTAGCAGCAGCTAGAGAAGCTTGAGTAGTCTTACTCTTACTCGGGCCCATTTTTTCTGTCCACTCGACCCATTTTTTGGTTCTCTTGATGATCCAGGCCATCATAACATCAAGGTCTTCTTCCATATAAAAATATGGCTCAGAATTGATTGGAGTATTTCTCAATTTGGTCAAATATGTATTACTATACATATTTTTCCCATCATCTCCTAGCCCTTCCACATAGTGCCATATGTCTTTATTTGATCCACTATCAATCTAGCAAAAGCCCAATCTTGGCTTTCCAACTCATCTTTACAATCTGCCCAGTAATCTTCCACAGTAGTAACATGCTTGATCATGCTTCCAATTTGAAGCACATCTTTGGCATACCCATTTGGTCAAACATAGGTCTCACCACTTCATACTCTTCTAACTTGTACTTGTTCTCCAATGTCTTAATCATGTTTTTAGCATTTGATCGAGTCTCACAACTGTAGGCCCCAACTTTCATACGGAATTCATACCCCTTCTTCCTCAAACTGGCACTCAACACATTCACTTGAATCGCTTGCCTCACAATCTCAATGAGTACAATCATGTCATTTGGGTATCTAGGAAGCTTTAGAGGAAATCCATCAAATGCTACAAGACACAAATAAGAAAAAGATGAGAATTGTATGAAATAACTACCAAATTGACTAATGACCACCATTGATTTTAGACTGAATCTCTATTACGAACATCCTTCGAGTGCCCTGCATATTCTCATTGTGTATGCATCATTTACTCAAATATACTCTACATAACTATTCTACAATTGCAGACATGGATAAAATTCATATATTTTCATGTCATTAGGGAAATTCTCTAATCTGGGAAGTCTTGGCCACAATTGTAGAGAAGCCAACATATATATCAAGAAAGAAGACATATAAAATGAAGTGTAGAACTTAGCTGTACTAAGAGCCCTAGAAATATGTTCACTTACCTCATATTCCCAATCAATATATTGTGTATCTGAGAAAATAACTTATACTAAAAAGAAATATTGTTCTACAAAATTAAAGGCTTCTACCTCACTTTTAAGTTGATGCAAGAGGACCATAATGTCCACAATCTCAGGTTTGATATCAGTGCCAAAAAGGGTTTTAGGGACGTTACTCTTAGCTCCCCTTGGCTTTTGGAACCAAGAACTCATGGTCTCTTTTTGCCACACCATCTTCTTCAGAGAGAATTTAGACATAGCTCCTCCAGTTGTTAATTCACAGAACTCCTCTCATTCTAGAATCCCCAAGCAGCTCACCACTGCTTGCCTATCAATTGAGATTAGTACTATTTGATCTAGTAGTAAGATTTGTTTTGTATCTGGATTGTAATGATTGATACATTCAATAATCAACTCTAGAGATTGTACAGCTACTGGAAATCTGGCTGCCTCTACTAATCGACTTCCTTGAAGTCTCTCTGTTATGGGGTGAATTAGCTCCATCCTTAGTCTTCTTTGAAAGTCTTGCATGTCAAAGAAATAGAGTGAAGTGTCTTTGATATTCTGCCATGTTGACTTAACTCCACCCAATCCATCAAAACCAACAAATCTTGTGGCCATCTTGTATGATATTGAGGTGAACTCAAACTCAACAATTGCAAATAGTGCCAAGAGTAAACCCTGTAACTCTAAAAAAATTTGAGAGCGCTATTCAATACAATAGCATAAAAATTTAATAAAAAAAATGGTAATCTGAAAATCTATTATGTTTATCTTTATAAAAGAACCCTTAATCTGTCTGTTGATTTTCATGATTCGTGCCACACAAGCGAATTTAAGAATAAATCTATTGAATTAGTAAATGTGAGGGTTCTAATATATTTTTCCCTATCTTTTCACTATTCCCGTTGGCTCAACGGTAACTTTCTTTAATTATAGACTTACTTTCCCATTTTTACCCTGTTTCGGAGAAATAGAAATGGAGTACTCCATCGAAAGAAATCTGCCTGACTGGATTCTATTTAAAATACCTTCACAAACTCAACTGATTTGCTTCAAAAAAAATTCGCAAAACATCCCATGATCAATTTACACAATTACTATGCTTGCAGGAACAATTTTCTATTACTTACAAAAAATTGATGTCATGGGTAGAAAGCCCGCGGAGGAGAAGGTAATTTCCACTTTTTCGCTTATGCCCTCGTTTTACATTTTCTGCACTAATCACTTTACATTAAGCCTCCAAAAAAAATAAAACTGGCTTCACAAGTGAAATATGGGACCCATTGACTCACTTTACCTTTTCACAAATGCCTTTTCAAAAAACTAACTTCTTGGTTCGAAACCCACCGAGGAGAAGTTGTTTCATAGTTTTTCGCCAATGCTTTTTTTAATCATCTTAGTGAGGTTTGAATGATTCCCATAGCAAAAACATGGAAATACTTGAATAATATATCCATAACACAATTTTTCTCTCTTCATTTAAACTCACAGACTATATTTGTGAATCTCGACAGAGTTTCACCTTCGAGGTGCAAAAATATGCCAAAGTGAAGACAAAACTAGATTTTCTACCATTTCAACTTTCTTCATGTCTGGAACAAAATGAGCGGCAAGTATTTCATCTGGAGTAACATAATTGAAGAATCTCCATCGAGCAAAGTCCTAAACTACCCAAAAGACTTGTGATGATAAAGAAAACCCACTCGGCCATACAATGCGGTAGAAGGGAAAAGATGAAAACTCAATGGAGATACTTATCACTTGAGGAAGAAAGGACCGACTTGACCTGACTAAATACAATACAAGTTAATCTCCACTTTGAAAAATTGGTACATGGTGAAAAGTGAGGCAATAGCTAGCTCTAACTAGGGACTTGGGTAGAGTATGCGCAAGCAAGGAACTTAGAATCTCTAATTTCACAAAAGAAGATAAAAGGTGATAACACAACAAAATCTAAACTAAACAAGCAACAAGGAAAAGAAAATAGAAGGGAAAAGACTAACTAAGACACACACAAGACACTAAGTTTGACTATAGTACAATACAAGGGCTACCTATTTTCAATTTGCAATTTGATAGAGCTTGAGATCCTGACCATTATAAGTTAGGGGTAGTACTTCACCATCTTCATATGCCAACTTGAAAGAATTGTTTTCGAATGCCTGTTGAATTCTAAATGGACCCTTCCATAGACCATCAAACTTCTTATGCATTCCTTTCAAATCCTTTCTTTTGTCCCAAAGCAACACCATATCTCCTATCATAAACTTTTTGGGTCTTGTCCTTTTATCAAAAAGCTCTTTCACTCACATCTGGTAATGTATAATGTGGTCTACAATCTTTCTCCTTTCTTCTTCGAGTTTTCTCAGATATAGGATCTTCTTTTCCAGACCATCCTTATAGACATCGTCCTCCATTACTATTATGAGTTTTTTCGTAGCTAACTCTAGAGGTAGAGACAGATTGGATTTTGTTCCATAAACTAGTTCAAAAGGGGATATACCAATTGCCCTTTTGGGTGTCACTCTATCTGCCCAAAGTGCCTCATGAATCTTTTTGTGCCAGGTCTTTTGATTATCTAAGAATAGCTTCTTAACAATACTAATTAAGTTCTTATTGCTAGACTCTGCCTATCCATTCCCTTGAGGGAAATAATTAGATGAATGACCAACGATGATCCCATACTCAAAACAAAAATCAGTAATTTCGATTGAAGAAAAATAAGATGTATTATCCATCACTAATTTAATAGGAACACCAAACCTAACCAAAATTTTTTCTTTTATGAATTCACACACCACCTTATAAGTAGTCTTCTTTGTAGCTTTAGCTTCTACCCATTTAGTGAAATAGTCAGTTGCAGTTATTATATATTGATGACCAACATTGGATGTAGGGCTAATAGGACCAACAAAGTCAAGGCCCCACTATTGAAAAGGCCCTTCAATGATAACAGGCCTCAAAGGTAAGGAAGCTAGTTGAGGAAATCCAAAAAACATCTTGCACTTTTCACACTTTGCTACCCAAGCATATGCATCTTTAAACATCTCGAGCTAGTAATAACATTGCCTTAGTATTTTAAATGCTGTGACTAATGAAGGGAAATGTCCTCCACAAGCTTCATCGTGAAATGTCTTCAACAACTTTTCTTGTTGTTGTTTATCTACACACCTAAGAAAAGTACTGTCATTAGCTCTTTTGAAAAGCTTACTATCCTAGATCACATACTTAGCTACTTTTTATTTAAGGTCTTTTCTTTGCTTTGCAACTAGGCCCTCTGGACATTCATCATATGTTAAAAGATAAGAGATGTTTTCAAACCATGGATAGTAGAGACCTACAGCTAACACCAATTGCTTCTCACCCTATTCTTTTGACTTTCTAGAGATTTTGTTTTTTGAAATTGCCTTGCATAGAGCATTGCCTCTTATCAACTTGGTAGGGTTAATCTCTATATCGTATTCTTGTATTTTTGCTACCCATGTTCCTTTGACATTGAAACCTATATCCTATTGTGTCAATATGCTCTTTATTGCTACATCTAGGACAAAACCTATTGAATGTGAATGCATGATATAGAACCAAAAAAATTTAAGAGCGTTGACCACTAAAAAAACATCCTTTTCAATTTGTGAATATTTGAGCTCATGGTTCTTTAAAGGTATGCTCATAAAAGCAATAGGAGTCTGTACTCCATCATTCTCCTGCATAAGAATACCTGACAATGTATGTTTAAAAGCATAGAAATAAATGATAAAGTCCCACTTATAATTTGGATGGCATAGTACTAGAGCATTAGCAATAGAAAATTTTATATCATGAAAAGCTCGCTTTCCTACCTCATTCTATTTTAAACTTGAATTCCCTTTCATCATGTCCACTATATGTTTAGTAGTTTCCACAAAATCAGGCACAAATCTTCTGAGAAAATTTACTTGCCCAAAGAAAGATTTAACCTTTGTTCTATTTTAGGGTAGGCTCAGTCTCTGAATAGCTTCTACTCTTTCAGGGTCAATTCTAATGCCTTCCTCAGACACTATATGGCCAAGGAGCTTTCCTTCTGTCACATAGGAAACTAACTTTTTTGGATTGAGAGATATTCCATGCTCTCAGCATCTCTGTAACACTTTCCTCAAATCTTCTATACGATATTTTCTTTTTCTCTAGAACATGGTAAGGTCATCCAGGTATATGACTATGATTCGGTCTTTTAAATCAGTGAATGTATTACTCATGCACCTTTGGAATGTAGCACTAGCATTGATAAGTTTGAAAGGCATTTTGCAATATGCAAATGTACCCCAAGGGGTAGTGAAGGTTTTTTATGCTAGCCTCTCTCTTCTACTTCAATTTGATTATAACCCAAGAAGCTATCAAGCATAGACATCATTTCAGATCCCACCACTGTTTGCAATAAATAGTCCATATTAGGAAGAGAAAAGTTTTCTTTCAAGGATGCTTGATTTAGGTTGTGAAAATCAACACAAATTCTTATTTCTCCATTCTTCTTTCTGATGGGTACTATATTAGCTATCCAGGTGGAATGATGAATGGGATAAATAATTCTTGCTTTTAACATCTTATCTACTTCTCGAAAGACAACATCAATGAATTTAGGATTGTAGTTCCTTTGTTTCTGCCAAAAAGGGACTACACTAGACTTTAGTGGATTTTCATGTTTTACCTTCCCATTTCTATAACTTTTCAAGTCTTCATAGCTCCAAGCAAAAACATCTCTATATTCCATAAATAGATTCTTTGCGGCCTCTTTCTCTTTGGGTGAACACCACCTCCCAATGTTAATTAGTTTGGGATAATGAATATCTCCATTGTTAACTCCTTCATATTCACCCATTGTTGGCCCCTTTTCTACTCTCTTCTACTTTATGTAAGCATCATGTCTATTAAACAATTTTTCTAAGGCCATGAAATATGGGGGAATAATGTTTCCTTTCAACTAAACTTCCACATTTTGGCTCTGTTCTTTCTCTGCATCAGGGCTTTCATGATTACTTCCATTGGATTTGTGCTCAAAGCTAAACTTGTCATTTTCAAGGAACATCTACAAATATTTATCATCATTGAAAACTTGCCATGATTCTATGTTATCTGGAATGACAGATTGATGCACAATTATGATATGGTACTTCTTGTCTTGGAAATCTGGGTGAGGAAGTAATAGGGAGGCAAAGACAGCCAAGGAATCAGCTTTGGTATTCATCTCTCTCAAAATCGCTTCAATAGAGAAGGCATCTAGACCTTCAATCTCATCCTAGACTCCGTCCCTGTAATTTTTTAGCTTGTATTTTTAACAAAATACTGCCCTTTACTTGTTTTACAATAAGCTCTACATCACCTTGGGCTTTTTAAATCTTTATTCCTCTTTATTTTGCTTTCATTATCCCAAGTAATAAGGCCTCATATTTTGCCATGTTATTCATATTCCCAAATTCTAATTTGAAATCCATAGGTTTAGGTTCTCCTTTTGGGGATATCAATACTACACTAGCTCCAGATCCTAAAGAGGCACAACTTCCATGAAATTCAAGCATCCATATGCCTGGTACATCTTTATTTTCATTATAAACTTTATTGCTTGGATTTTTGTCCATTTGTTCTTTTGGGTTTCCTTCAATAAACAACATATAATTGCCAAACTCTAATTCTTGATATAAGATATGAGCTTTAGGGTTCTTTGATTTCAACACTATGAACTTTTCCTTTTCTTCAAGTTCTAATTTGACTTTCTTTGACTAGTCTAATTTTATTTCTCCTCCTAAGTCACAAAAAAAACTTCTACTTAACAAAAGTCCATAGCTTGCTGGGATATCAACTACTAGGATAGTCAATAGGAGCTTCTTTTCTAGATGTGAAGCTAAAGATACCTAAGCATCTTTAATCTATCTGAGTAAGGGAACTTGTTTGGCATCCATTGAATAGCATCTTCCATGCACTTTAGTAAGATTGAGACCCAAAGCTTTAGCTATAGAATAAGGAATAACATTATCCGACACACCCAAATCTATTATACAATTACTGAGTTTACATCCATTGATGTACAATGAGATATAAAAAGGTTCAGCTTTTTGCCCAGGAGAGGTTGCTAAAACTATGGAATCTTTTCGATTAAACAAAGTAGATGTCAAGGTTTCATCTTCTTTTTCAACCATTAAGTTACAATTAGCATCTGATGTGTTTCCTTTACATCGATCTACCAGTCTTTTTAACTCGGAAGGATGTGACTTTAAATAATCAATGGTGGAAACTTGAATTTTTGACTCTTTACAAAATTGAATGAAATCAAAGGATGTCTTATCCTTACCTATTTGTGAAATAGATACTCCTTGATTAGTATGTACATTACTTGTTGAAGGACTGAAGTCATTCCTATGAGTGTGACTAGAGGTTTGGTTCTTTAACCGTTGTCCATGGGTAAGCACTATGTATGAAGTTACATCAATAGTTGCATAACACTCACCTTTTGATTAAGAATCTGATTTGTATTCTAAAAATAAATTTCAAGAGTCACCATTTGAATAAGAATCAAGTTCTGAACAAGGGGCCATAGTGTTTAATTCATTAGTTGATAACAACTGCATCATATGAGTAGCCTTCGAACACTTCTCACTATCATGATCTATGGTCAAATGAAAGATGCATATATTTCCTTTTTTTGGTACTACTTCAATTTGCAACCTATTTTGTGAACTTGTAAGCTACGGAAATCTATTTTCATTGCTTCTTCCTGGTGAATTTTTGTAATTCCACTGACAAGAGCTATTGAATCCGGGTAACTACTTCTTCATTGCCACTAATTCATTAGAAAACTTCTGAATCATCTCTTCTAATGATGTGGCATGACAAGAACTCCCTTTAGTTTGAAGTTCTTGTTTCCATTTTCCCGTAGAACTTAAATCATCCTCACATTCAATCACTTTCTTTTTTCTGTTAGTCAAATCAGTGGGACGTGCACTTCTCAGATCATAATTGATATCTGGAGGCATAGTACTAATAAAGAAAGTTTTCAAATTACTAGGTGTGGGTCTATCAGTAGTAGGAATTCTGCTATTAATCTTATTGAATTTGGCAATGAAATCTCTCATGCTCATAGTTGGTTGCTTCTTAATTGAAGTCAACTATGTTAGCAAAGCATGTTCATCTTCCGCTATTTTGAATCTTGTCTCAAATTTTGTTCTCATTGTATCCCAATTAGTTATTGAGTCATCGGCTAGATGATAAAACTAATCTGCCATGATATCTATGAGGGTTTCTACAAACAATCTTATAGCAACATCTTCACGTCCCACTCCTAAGATATGAGTAGCAGCAAAGAAAGTGTAAGAATTTGCCTAAGGGAAAAATTCACCCAAGAACTAAGAACTCAAACACAAGCAAAAATGAAGACTAAAAATGGAGAGAGTATGATCAGAATAACAATGTATTCAATACTTGATGCTTGAGAGTACACTAGGAGTGCCTGAATATAAAGGCTATAGGAGAGCTTCTAGAATGCATAGAAGTTAGCATCATGATGTGTCATACAACCAAGCACATGTCCACTAGATATGGATTATCCTCCATTAAGCACGAAAGTAAGTGCGATGATGAGAGGATAAGCCTACAAGGGTGGGACATGCAAAACAGTGTTGTAGACACCATGTGCTCAAATAAAAGCGCATATTCCTATGTTGTCAACATGACAAATTACATGGTTGCACAAACCCCTAAGTGTCTCATAAATAAAAATAATAAAATAATGAAATATAATTAAATAATGCATTAACCTAAGTAAAATTAAGTAAGTGTAAATAGTAAAGTACATATTTACACCAACACCCCCCCTTAAGTGCAACATAGGGGAATGCCCTTAAGCTTACAAACTAGGATGAAAATGCATAATGGGTCCCAGCTTAGGTCATGTTAGGTACCCATGTACATAATGAAATGCAATCTCCCATAAAGCGGGGAAAGAGGAAAAACCTCATGGGAAAAACCCTCCCCCAAAAAGAGAGATAGAAGAGGATGCATCGATGGATGGAGTAATCAAGACCCCCCTATTACGACATACATCCAATATATACATAAGAGAATAAGTGAAGGAAGAGAGACAGAATAGGCTCCCCCCCCAAAAGAAGAATGCCAACAAGTGAAAGCTGCTCAATGAAGAAGTTGGTCCAAGAATGCAGAAAGGTGTTCCTCCCCTTAGGAAGAAACAATGCCCAAGGTACTATCCTAAAGATGTATGGTGGCCCTAAAACCTGCTCAAGTATCTCTGTGCTGATGCTGAAGTTCACCCCTTCCAACTGTGCTGAAAAGAATGAATGCAAATCTGGCAAGGATGTCTGTTGAACCTATTCCACTGAACCATTTGTCTCCTCTACTGACAAAGAGACCTCCACTAATTACTGTTCATAAGGATCCACAATCACACCAACCTATTCAGATTGATCATGTAGAGAATGGACATGAGGGTCAGAGTGAGCCCTCTCAACAACTGTAGAAGTATCATAATCAATGAGAAGGTGTAAGTCCTCAAGTTTGTCTCCCAAGTGAAATGAAGATGGAGCTAGAAGACTAGATGTACCATGCTGAGATGGACCTTTCACTATGGCAATATAAGCACATGGACTGGACTGATGTGACCTCTCACTGCAACTGTCGACAGAACCCCACATATCTGAACCTGTTGAAGCACTCTCGTTGGTGTCACTATTAGTTTCCACTATGTATGAAGTGCGGAGAGGAGTAGAGGACAAGCTCAGAGAACTTTCCTCAAAGTGAACATCCTTCTCCACAAAAATCTCATGAGTCTCTGGATCTAGAAGTCTATATGCCTTCACATTGTCTTCATAACCAATAAAGGTACACGGCCTAGGTGTCAGTGCCTTGCAACTCCTGGAAGAAAGGTTTGCCCAAGCAGGACAATCGAAGACTCTCAGGTGACTCACAACCAATTTTCTATCACACCATACCTCAAAAGGAATCTTGCCATCTAAGGCTGGATGAGGAGACCTGTTAAGTATGTGAGTAGCACTGCTAATGGCTTCAACTTCTAAAGTAGGATCAAGAGACTTGGCCTTAATCATGCAACTTTCCATGGTCTTGAGAGTCCTAATCCTCATAGCTGCAACATCTATCTTGTGCAGACTAAATGCTGGTGAGTTTTGAAGATCAATCCCCTCAATTTTGCAAAAGTTCTTAAGTCTCCTGTCAACATATCTGTTCTTATTGTCCACTCTTAATACTCTGATGGCTTTCCTTGACTTGTGTTCAACATGAGTCTTGAAGTCTTGAAGCTTATGAACTATTTCATTCTTATGATGAAGGAAAAAGACCCAAGTGAATCTTGAAAAGTCATCAACGAATGCAAGTACATAGCGGCCTTGGCTGACTGAAGTCACTACAAATGGTCCTACTAATACCATGTGAACTAGCTGAAGAACAACTGCAGCTCGAGAAGACTTCCCTTTATCATTCTTCTCCTTGAGATGCATATCCACTGGACAAGATGAACACTCCCCCTTAGAAAAGTTGATTTTGGGTAGACCTTTATCCATGTGTTTTGAGCAAAGTTGCTGAAGAGAGCAGAAGGCAACGTGACCAAACCGCTCATGCCATAAGTTGTTGTTTGAATTAGAGTGAGTTAACAAGGCTTGAGAAGAACTCTTAGTCACAAAGTGGGAGAAGGAATAAAGCCTCCTATCATCATTGACTTTCCCAAGTGCTACCAATGAATCATCTTTGAGAGTTCGCACCATCACTGAATCTGGAAGGAACTCAACCCTATGACCATCTCCAAGGTGAGTGATTTGGTAAACTAAGAGGAGATTGGAGCTTAGATTTTGAACATAGAGTACATCTTTGAATTCCCCATCTTCCATTTCCACATGTCCTTTTCCTTCAACTTCCATCTTAGCATCATCTCCTACGAAGATGTGTGGTACCTTTGATTGCTTCAATGAAGAAAAGTCTTGCTTTGAAGAACCCATGTGGTAGGAGGCACCTAAGTCAAGTATCCATTCCGAAGAAGAATTTGTGTTGGCCATAAGTTCTTGACCTTTACCCTTCGAAGAGGTTGGAGTAGAATCCTTGGAAGTACCTGGCACTTGAATCTTATTCTTCTTGAGTATATTTTCTAACTCATCGATTCCTTTTGTCTTGCAATGATGCTCGTCATGATTTAACATTTTTGCAATATGCACAAAAGAGTTTGTCCTTCTTGTCATGACTTCCCTTCTTATTTGAAAAAGAATAGCCTTGTTGAGAGGAGTCATGTTGTGTCTCATATTGTGTTTTCTACTTCCACTGCTTCTTCTTGTTGTTTCTTTTTCCCCATTGACTAGATTCAAAATCATCACTAGCCACCAAGGCTTTGGTCTTAGATGACTTGAGAAGTCCAAAATCCACCAAGTGAGATTGTTCAACAATCAACATGTCTACAAATCCATCAAAGGAAGGGTTCTGGTAAGCAGATCCCATGGTCAACTTGTGAGTATTGAAGCTCGAAACAAAGTTGGCATACTCAGAAGGTAGCCGCTTCAAGATGTGATGAATCAACCTATCATCCTTAATGGGATTTCCACAATGTTTGAGAAGTGCCCTATACTCATTGAGTTTGATGATATAATCTTGAATTATGTCATAATTCTTAGGATCTATGAGAAGTAGATCATCCTCAATCTGAAATCCCTTTTCTTCATCCACTTTACCATACAACTATTCAAGTTTGTCCCAAGCTTCCTTAGATTCTGAACAATTTTTAATATGAAAGAGAAGATCCCCATGTACACAACTCCTAATTACACCTAAAGCTTGTCAGTCTTGACTTGTCCAATCAATGAGTTCTTTAGCATCAGTAGGTTTGGTAACTGTACCATCAACATAAAGACTATATTCTTTTTCCATTAATCTACTCCATGCAATATCTTTCCATGTAGAATAGTTGCATGAAGTTAGAGGAGGAAATTTAAAACCCATGATGTAGAAATGAAAGAGCACAAAAATAGAGACACAAGAACACAATGCACACCCCCCCCCCCCCCCTTTTCACTCAATCAAAAGACCCCCCCAAAAGAGATGCTTTGGCACTTTATAAGTAGTGCATTTACAATGAGCCACTTGTCAAAAATGATCAAAGTGGACTTTCTGATTTGGCTTTTACAACTGCCTTATGAGGCTGAAATCTGTCACTTAAGCACTATAGCACAAATTTACAACAATTCTGAAAAAGAATCAAAGCATTACAATGCCAAAGAAGGCCTAATTCTGAAAGTGAAAAATTTGTCCACACAACCCTAGAATTTGATTTCAAATCTAGAAAGTAGATGAAAAAAATGCACTTTCAAAAAAAATAGAACCTAAAAAAGTGACCAGATGTGCCCGTACGGAGCTTCTAAAGTTGCAAAAAGCAGGATTATGCAGGTACAGTCACAAAAAATGCAATTTTTGCAAAATATGTGCACTAAAACCAGAAAACAACACCACCACTGGAGAATTCAAGAAATTTTACATGATTTCAAAAAAAATTGCACCTGAATCGGAGTCCGAATGTCCAATTTATGAGCTCGCAAAGTCAGGCTGCCAAACTAAAAAGCAATCTGAAGAGGGGTCTAGAGGAGAAATTGCTAGTCTAAATTTGACAATCAAATGGTCATCAGAGCAGTTCAAAAATGGCCAAGTTTGACGTCCAGATGGGCATCAATTTCAGGCTTGTAAAATGATGATGTCAACAAAAAACAACACCCAGTGCTGACGTAGCAAATGAGTCTGTAATCCGTACTGTATGGAATATGCTGACAGGGCAGAAAACACGGGTTCCACTAGTTATGTGGCAGTCCCAGTCTTACGTGTCATAATGGGTGACGTGGGCAGTTAAAATCATTGCCGAAAGTCTGTGTCGCATGGATAGAAAGCACACAAATGTGGGCAATTAAAAAATAGCCAAAAAATGCATTTGAATCTGCCAACGTATTGAAATGTTACCAGAGATGTCTATTCATTGGTGTCAGAGAAAGCACTTCAGATCACCACAGAGGAACTAACAAAGTAGTGGTCGCCGAGAAAATGCAAAATGTTGACCAGAAAATGCTGAAAAAACTCTGTGCACGGGGTCGTTGGAGATCTTCTCGGACAACAGAAGCAGCGACGAGTTTGCGCCCTGAAAAGAAGGGGTCACCAAAAGATCACCACAGTCAGCGAGAATGTATAAGCAGTGAAGCTGGCAAACCTCTCACACTGCCAGAAAACAGTGAAGTGACTGCCAGAGTTTACAGTCGCGCCAAAATATTTAGATTTGTGCTGGAGCCGGAGATGAATAGTGCACAGGATCCACTGTTCGTGCCAAGAAATCTTTGCACATTCGCCAAAATCTCAAGTCTACCACCTAAGAACTAAAAATCGCACCGGAGGTAGTTTACTGTGGAGGTGGGAAAGTCAACCACCATTGCTAGGATTAGTTGGAAAAATCCCACATTCAATGTGTGCAAGGTCTGTGGACCCGTTAAATAGAAAGGGGTTCTATATTTAAACAACGAATTCATTAGGCAATTGCCGACAATGATGGAGGAGACTTAACTCCCGGTGGGAGAAGGCCAGGCCGGTGGCAGGTCACACTTGTTCCACAAAATCAATGAAATTTGCAACAAAATGACCATACCAATACCGCAAATCGAGGCTTTCGATTTGCAAAAAAAATTTGCTTCACGGTTGAATATGGGCCAAAGTAGGTGTGTTTGTAGTCGATTTTCACCGGTTTAGCATTTCAGATGCAATGGAAAGGTCAGATCTGATGCTGAACGCTTTCAACTTCTGCAACACTCTGAATTCAGTTTGATGTGATGAAGTAAGCAAGAGATCTCGAACAGCGATGTGATGAGAAAGTCTCCAATCTCTAATACCATGTAAGAATTTTCCGAAGGGCAAAATTCACCCAAGAATTAAGAACTCAAACACAAACACAAATGAAGACAAAAAATGGAGAGAGTATGATCAGAATAACAATGTATTCAATACTTGATGCTTGAGAGTACTCTAGGAGTGCCTGAATATAAAGGCTACAGGAGAGCTTCTAGAATGCATAGAAGTTAGCATCATGATGTGTCACACAACCAAGCACATGTCCACTAGATATTGATTATCCTCCATTAAGCACAAAAGTAAGTGCGATGATGAGAGGATAAGCCTACAAGGGTGGGACACGCAAAATAGTGTTGTAGACACCATGTGCTCAAATAAAGGTGCATACTCTTGTGTTGTCAACATGACAAATCACAAGGTTTCACAAACTCCTAAGTTTCTCATAAATAAAAATAATAAAATAATGCAATATAATTAAATAATTCATTAACCTAAGTAAACTTAAGGAAGTGTAAATAGTAAAGTATGTATTTACACCAACAGAAAGCTTTAATGTGTTCATCTGTAGTGACTTTCCCATCACCTAAGAATTTAGGGAGATTCTTCCTTAAACCAGCCAAGAGTGCATGGTAATCATTTAATTCTAATGGTCCTATTGCCGTGGCCCATGGAGTGGCCATAATTGTTCTAGCAGTATATGGCAGAAAATTAACAACTAGAGGGGCAGTAACTCCATGAACTGCTAACACTTGACAAGTGGAATCTGAAGTGTTGGCATCCTAATTTCTAATAGGGGAAGGGGGTCTACTTTGACTTTTACCTTCACCTTTCCACTTTGTGATGTCTAAAATAGGAAAGTTGAGCTCTGTAAGTTTATCAAAGGTAGGATCTGGCCCACCTTGTTCCTTGGTACTTCTAAGGAACCTAAATTGTTCCAAGATGATGGGTCTAATTTATCTCTAAGCTTATTTTCTTAATTGTCTTTCTACTCTCAGGATATCTCTCCTTTCAATAGCTCTTTCCAAGGCTTTAGCTCTTCTTTCTTCTTCCTCCAATACCTAGCTAGCATTCCAATAATGTTCAATGTTCCTTCTGTCCCTCCAAATGAATGTGTTAAGGGATGAAATTATGTCCTATTGGTCATCTTGAAAACCAAGGTTTGGTTGGAGCACTGGGATTATGTTTTCATGAGGTAGTACCATTTTCCCTTATGACATAGGCTTTTTGATCAAGTGACTATTCGTTTCCCCAAGGAAGTCCCCAAAAATTTGTTGGTAAATAGATTTGTCCTTCCTTGTTTCTTAAGAATATGACTTTTAGTGCCCAAATCATGAACAATATCTGGTTACAACAGTTGAAAAGCCATTATCTGATTATTGATTTTTCTCTAAATTGGTAGGTAAAGCTCCCTTATGGAATAATACACAATGAATTATGTTTTGATCCTAAAACTAACACAACGTATGCTCTTAACTTGAGAGTAGAAGAGGAAAACCAATTAAAGCCTAAGCAAAACTTAATCTATGTAGGGTAAACTTTCTAGTCTATAACCAAATGATAAACTTCACACATCCTATGAATTCAAACACTCAACATTCAACTAATCTACAACAACTATTAACAAAGATGTAAATGGAACAATAATAAAAAAGTGTCTAATGAGTCCTTCTCAAAATATTTCACAACACATCCTACTGGGTTTATTCACAACCTCAAAATAAAGGAATGAAACAATCCTTTCCTTCCTACTATAATTTAGTTTAAGAGAAAGAATCAACTAATTAGCAATGATCAACTTATTGGAATAGGAAATAATTGACATAAAATACTTTTCAATTGACTCTACAACATCAAGTATCCTACACCAAAATTTTCCCACCTCTTATTAATCATTAAACTTCATACATATAGAGTTTAAGAGATGACCGTTACAATAGGAATTTTTTTTGTTCATCTTCTAAGGATGACAAATGGCAAGGTGCCAATTTTTCATATTGCAAAATTTACAAAATTTGAAAAGACTTCAATAGAAAATGAATAGAGGGTATCGACTGAATCACTTGAGCTTCCTTCCTTTTTTAGTTTTCCCTCTATATGCTTTAGGAGAAACTATAATTGGAATCATTTCTTCATGGTTAGGCACATGTAAATTAGTGAATCTTAAGAGCCACTTCGAGTCCTCTTGAGCCAGCTCCTTCACTGCATTTAGTTGACTTGTCAATTCTCCAATAGCCACGTGTATGTATCCACCAAGCATCTACAACTTTACCACTCTATTTTGGCTACTTGAAGTCATTCCAAATAGATTACTCAAGTATGTGGAGAAGTTTTTTTTCATTACTTCTACCCCAATAAGAGCTTTCCCTTGCCCACTGGTTTGTGGATCAGTGTGTAATCCTTGCATGAGTTTGAATGCTCTGTCTTGGGTCTTCCTCACCTTTTCTCCTATTTCTTTGAGTCCCTCTTCAACCTCTTGAATTATCTCCAGCTTAAATTGCATGCTTTGAAGACATTCAAATAGAGGCTCAATCCCTTTCTTCAAAATTTTAAATTCAACTGTCTCTTTTCCCTTCTTCTGGATGATCATTTTCAAGAGGGAAATAAACCCATCACATCTTGCCTTCTCCGCATCCAAAGTATTGTGATTAGATATGATATTATCCTTCTTAGTTTCCAATCAAAGGATAACATTCTCAATTTGATCGATTAGAGAAACTCCATTTGCACTGATTTTCTCAAACCATTCTTTTCTAATCTGGCCAAAATACTTATCTTTATAAAGTTGTGAGATGAAAGCTTGCACTTCTTCCGCTATGGGGTTCTCAGTAGCAGGCACACCAGTAATGGTTGCCAATGAAACAACTAACTGCCTGATAAATCTTTTCAGTTCTTTAATCTTGGCCATCATCTTGATTTTTGACAATTTGAGGCTCTCCAATTGTTCTTCTATCACCTCATTACTTGATCTCCATAGGCCCACCTTTGTATCATGTCTAGCCTCTCCAAGATCAATTGAATGCAGAGTGAAATCATCAGGTGTCATGTCCTCAATTCTCCTTGCTTTGTTTAGCTTTGCTACTTCCATTGTTAAGTGTGCTATTTCTAGATCTTGCCCAAGTATTGATAAAGTCTTCTGCTTCTTAACTTTCACTATTGTAGACCCAAAGTGAACTACTTGAGACATAGTATCCTTTGCAGGGATGCTCTTCTCTTTCCTTTTTCTCTTGGTTTCTAAGGTGTCTTCTAGCCAGGACTCTATACTAATCACTTTGGAAGCAGCCCCAAGTGACTCTATACTAAACATTTTCTTCTTTATCAGAGTCACTGCCACTATAGTTGTAGAAAAAGGATTCTTTGGATCTTGAAATAGAAGCCTAGATGAACTCAGGGCCTTCTCTTCCTCTTGAGTTTTCTTTTTAGCTTCATTAGATTCAGTGGGCTTGCTACTACTGCTCTTTTCATCCCCGATCTCTACTATTTGAATGGGGGAACCAGTTTGCTTCAAAAGAGGAGCACTTGCAGATGGACTAGGGCTATGATGAGGAGATGGAGTTGGAGTAATGTGAGGAGATGAGACTAGAGCAGTAACATGAGGGGGTGAGATTGGAGCAGTAACATGAGGAGGTGAAACTAGAATAGTAACACCATCTTTTGTCTCTTTAGGTCTCTTTTCTTCAGTGCTAGCTTGGGCTCCAATAACTAGTAGAAGATAGCCTTGGCAAGTATGAGCTATAAAAATATTTTTCTCTAGGGGTTGGTCACCTCCTCCTGTAGATTGAGTAGGTCCTTGAGCAGTCGTAGTTGTAACACTTGGTGTGGCACTTTGAGAAGAATTGGGAGTAGTAGTAGCTGGAGAAGCTTGAGTAGTCTTACTCTTACTGTGGCTCTTTTTTTCTATCCACTTGACCCATTTTCTAGTTCTCTTGATGATTCGAGCCATCATAACATAAAGGTCTTCTTCCATATCAACATATGGCTCATAACTGATTGGTGTATTTCTCAATTTGGTCAAATATGTATTACTATACATATTTTTCCCATCATCTTCTAGTCCTTCCACATCTAAGTTAATGCCATATGTATTTATTTGATCCACTATCAATCTAACAAAAGCCCGATCTTGGCTTTCCAACTCATCTTTACAATCTACCCAATAATCATTCATAGTAGTAACATGCTTGATCACACTTCCAATTTCAAGCACATCTTTGGCATACCGATTTGGGTCAAACATAGGTCTCACCACTTCATATTCTTCTAACTTGTACTTGTTCTCAAATGTCTTAAGCTTGCTTTTAGCATCTGATTGAGTCTCACAACTATAGGCCACAACTTTCATAGGGAATTCATACCCCTTCTTCCTCAGATTGCTGCTCAAAACGTTCACCTAAATCACTTGCCTTATGATCTCAATGAGTACAATAACATCATTTGGGTATCTAGGTAGCTTCAGAGGAAATCCATCAAATTTTGCAAGATGCAAATAAGAAAAAGATGAGAATTGAATGAAATAACTACCAAATTGACTGATGATCGCCATTGGTTTTGGACTGAATATCCACTCTAGAAATCCTTCGAGTTCCCTGCATATTCTCATTGTTAACACATTATTTACTTGGATATACTCTGGATAACTATTTTGTAATTGTGGGTATAGATAAAATTCATAGCTTTTCATGTCATCAAGGAAATTCTTTAATCTGGGAATTCCCGGCCACAATTGTAGGGAAGCCAACATATATATCAAGAAATAAGACATATAAAATGAATTGTAGAACTTAGCCGCACTAAGAGCCCTAGACAAATGTTCACTTACCTCATATGCCTAGTTAATATATAGTGTATCTGAGCAAATAACTTGTACCAAAAAGAAATATTGTTCTACAAAATTAAAGGCTTCTACCACAACTTTAAGTTGATGGAAGAGGACCAGAATGTCCACGATCTCAGGCTCAAGATCAGTGCTGAAAATGGTTTTAGGGACCTTACTCTTAGCTACCCTTGGCTTTTGGAACCAAGAACTCATGATCTGTTTTTGCCACACCATCTTCTTTAGAGAAAATTTAGACATAGTTCCTCCAATTGTTAATTCAGAGAGCTCCTCTCATTTTGGAATCTACAGGCAGTTCACCACTACTTTCCTATCAATTCATATTAGCACTTTTTGATCTGCTAGTAAGATTTGTTTTGTATCTAGATTGTAATGATTTATGAATTCAATAATCAACTCTGGAGCTTGTACTACTACTAGAAATTTGACTGCCTCTACTAATCCACTTCCTTGAAGTCTCTCCATTATGGGGTGAATTGGCTCCATCCTTAGTCTTCTTTGAAAGTCTCGCATGTCAAAGAAACAGAGTGAATTTTCTGTGATATTCCACCATGTTGACTTATGTCATGTCCCCTATTCAAATAATTAAAAAAAATAAACTTTGTTAAGGCAGGCAGGCTCCAAAAAGGTGAAATTTTAAGAAAAGGGGCTAATATTTGGAAACCAATGGACTAATAAATAAAAATTATTATTAAATTATATTTTATTAACCCCTCTTTGATGTGAGTTAGGGTTATGCCCTCTTTAAAAGAGGTTTGGAGGCATTTTGGGCTCATTCCAGAACTTGATTTTTGCTAATTTTCTTGTTGTTCTTCAGAGGCTGCCAAACCTGTGGAGAAGGAGACCCAAGAAAGGGAGTTTGTAGGTTTCTAGGAAGGCTAAGGATGGGACTTTGAAGCCATTCCATGTGCATGCTCATACAGAGTTTGCCTTTGTGCTGAATAGTGTCGATTTGTGAGTTTTCGGGGTTGTTTTTGGTTTGAGTTTGGTGTTTTCAGTTGAGTGTTTCATATCAGTTTGGGTTGCTGCTGTATTTCAGACTTTAAGATGTTAAAATAGAGCTGAATATATGTATTGGGTCATGATTAAACTTTTGAGATAGTTTATGAGTGTTTTTGTGGTGTTTTCGGGCATTGTGTGTTAATTTCGGGAGCCCGATTGAGCATAGTTTTGTCCTACATTTGTGAGCTGTTGTGTAAAGGCTATACAAATCTTGAAATGTCATTTTGTAGGCTATTATGCTGCTGAAATTTCTGTAAAAATGTCCATTCTCAAATTTATTAGTAATTTGTGAAGTTGTGAAGTTTTTTGGCACTAATTTGGACATACCCGATTTGGGTTTTATTGGGAAATTGGTAGATCTTTGTAATATTGGTTGTTTGATTTTAAAGATCTGATTTGAGGCTGGAAATACCATGTAAAATCAGTAAAGGGACATTTCAGTGGTATCAGAGCCGTGATCTTGCTAGCCTGAGGGTTTGTAGAAGTTGCATGTCAGTTTTAATAACTACCCAGATCTTGCATGTCAGTTTTGACAACTACCCAGATCTTGCATGTCATATTTTATGGTTGCATGTTGCTTCTAATTAGTTGCATGTCAAAATTTATGATTGCATGCAACTAAGTGAAAGAGAAAAAAGATATTTGCAGCGAGAAAAGAATAAAGAAATTTTGATCAAACCCCCAGTTGAAAGCAAAAGTACAAAATCCAAGGAAGAAAAAAGTATGGCTGATCCAGATGAGATGGCAAAGAAATTCTTCCAAGACATCCAAAATACTCAGAAGCAAATAGTGGATGGTTTGGCGGAAACTAGAGAGGCTTTGCGAATATTGACAAAAAAATTACAAGGAGTTGCATCTATTAATGAGAAAGGGAGCACTTCAGAGGAGCCAAGAAATGGGAGATCCACACCATCTAAATCAACGAAAACTATTTTCTTGCCTGCAGATGAGCCACCGGTACCAAATCCAACCATTAATCCAGTGGAAGAGGTTATAGGTAACTTGATTACATTAAGAGCTACTTAGAATGGCTTAGATGATGACTTTCGTAGTTCAGTTCCTTTTAGAGAATATGTGGATATAATGAACACTTTGATGCCCAAGAAAGAGAACAGGAGGGAGCATGACACAAGTGGAAGAGAGCTGAAAAATAAAATAAGCAAGTTTATATCACCTACTTTTGATGGAACAAATAAAATTTCAGCTAGAGCATGGCTACAAAAATTACAAATTTTCTTCACACTTAACCCCATGAAAGAGAGTGATGCTGTTCAATTTGCAAGTCTACACTTGGAAGATGTAGCCTATGATTGGTGGTATCATGGAATGACTACTCAAGGTCACGATCAGGTAACTACATTTAAAGATTTTAGTCAAAGAGTGATAGATAGATTTGACCTCAAGGATGATGAAGAGTACTTTAAAGAATTGTCAAAGTTGAAGCAAACCAAATCAGTTAATGAGTATATAGAAGAATTTCAAAAGGTGGCTGTTATGGTACCTGATATGAGTGAAAAGAGGATCGTTTATCTTTTTCTTGATGGTTTAGAAGATTCTGTTAAGGGTTTGGTTAAGGCTTTCTCACCCTCAACCTTACAGGAAGCTATCAAAAGAAGCTTGCAACTTGAAACTTGCGTGCCTATGAAATCAATCAGTAATCAAAAACCCCCAAATCTTTGGCAACATAAGGGAAATTTTCAAAAAAAGACTTTCCCAACACTACCACCAAAAGACGTGACAAATGTGGCAAAAAAGAAGGTAGATGAAGAGACTAGGAGTGAATTACGAAGGAAAAAGCTCTGTTTTACTTGTAGAGAACCATGGGTTCTAGGACACAGATGTTTGGGGAAAGGTCAAGTGCACTATATTGAAGTTGCTTCAGAATCTGATTCAGATGAGCATGAGGAATTTCATGATACTAAGGAGGAGGTAGAAGAAGAGAAAGTAAAAGAAATCAGCAAGGATGGCACTTTAGCAACATTATCAGGAGTCCCAAGATACCATCCCTTCCGAATTCGAGGGGTACTAGCAGGGCAAAGGTTGATTGTTCTTCTTGATAGTGGGGCAACTCATAATTTTATTGATGAGGGATTTGTCATGAAAAGAGGGCTTAAAGCAGAAGATTTTGAGGGATTCAATGTTACTGTAGCTGATGGATTCACTATGCCTTGCACACGGGTGGTGAAACAACTCAAGATGACCTTAGGAGATTATGAGTTATGTGATGACTTCTATGTGGTTGGTATTGGGGAGACATATCTTGTATTGGGTGTTTAATGGTTGCACTCTATCGGAGGCTATTACATGAACCATCAAACTATGGAGTTTAAATTTCATTCCAATGGAAAAAAAGTCATATTGAGAGGGTTATCGAATGGAGCACCTAAGGCGGTCTCTGCAAAGAGGATGGAGAGGACTTTTTGAAGAGGACAAGTAACATGGGCAGCAGGAGTCATAATCCAACCAACAAGCTCTCCAAAGAATCAAGGTAATTTCCATTTTGAAATTCAAAATATTCTTGATAAGCATAGTATAGTTTTCAATGATTTGCCTCCAAGATTACCACCAGATAGAGGTTTTGAGCATGTTATAGAGTTAGAACAGGGTGCCAAACTAGTTATAACAACCCCATACCGCCATCCAAGAGGTTATAAGGAAGAAATTGAAAAAACTATTAAAGAACTCCTGGACATGGGATTCATAAGGCCTAGCTCTAGTCCATTTGCATCATCTGTGGTACTTGTCAAAAAAAAGGATGGTACAATGAGAATGTGTATAGACTACAGGGATCTAAACAAGAAGACCATAAAAAATAGGTATCCCATACCACACATAGATGAACTCATTGATGAGTTACATGGTGTTGTATACTTCTTAAAAATTGACTTAAGATCAGGCTAACATCAAATCTGAATGAGGAGTGAAGATGTGGAAAAGACTGCTTTCAAATGTCACTATGGGCACTTTGAATTTCTTGTTATGCCATTCGGACTCACTAATGCACCTGCAACATTCCAATCTTGTATGAATAAGGTATTCAGTCAGCATCTTCAAAAATTTGTTTTGGTATTTTTCGATGATATCTTGATATACAATAAAATATGGGAAGAGCATCTAAAGCACATAGACACTGTTTTGTGAATCTTGGAGCAGAAATCCTTCTATGCTAAGCTATCTAAATGTAAGTTTGGTTTGATAGAGATCCTATATTTGGGACATATTATAAGCTCTAAAGGAGTACAGGTTGATCAACAAAAAATCTAGGCAATTTTGGATTGGCCTCCACCCACTAATCTTACACAGTTGAGAGGTTTCTTCGGGTTGTGTAGCTACTATAGGAGATTTGCCAAGGGATTTTCTCAGCTTGCTGCCCCCTTGACTGATTTGACAAAGAAAGGAGCTTTTGTTTGGATAGAAGAGGCACAAAAAACATTTGATAAGCTTAAGGAGGTAATGAGTTCATGCCCTGTGCTTGCAATTCCAGATTTCTCTTTACCTTTTTTTGTTGAATGTGATGCTTCTGGAGAAGGTATAGGGGCTGTCCTAACTCAAAGGGGACATCCAACAGCATTTGAGAGTAGAAAATTAAATCAATCAGAGAAAGGGTACTCCATCTATGATAAGGAAATGTTGGCAATCATGCATGCACTTCATAAGTTTAGACAATATTTGGTATGTGGGAGATTCATTGTAAAGACAGACCATAATAGCCTCAGGTTCTTCTTGAACCAAAGGGATTTGAATGATCGTCAACAAAAATGGGTAAGGAAATTGTAAGCTTATGATTTTGATATTGAATACATGAAAGGAAAGAATAATGTGGTTGCTGATGCTCTCTCAAGAAAGCCCACTTTGTGTTCCTTATCATCTATCTCTGCTGATTGGAAAGTCTCCATAATTTTAGAGTATGCTAAAGATTCATTTGCCACCAAGATTTTGGATAAGTTAGTGGTTGATAACAGGTACAAGGTTGTTGATGAATTGATTTATTACAAGAATAGGATCATCTTTGTGCCAGGGTCAAAAACTAAGGAGAGGATATTGAGGGCCTTTCATGACACACCTTTGGCTGGTCATCAGGGATACTTCAAGACATACAGAAAAATTTGAGAGCGGTTTTCATGGAAGGGTATGAAGGAGGATTTCCTTAAACACATTAAGGAATGTATGGTATGCCAACAAAGCAAGAGTGAGCAAAATTTTCCTGCAGGGTTGTTGCAACCACTTCCTATTCCCGAACAAAAATGGGAAAGTATTTCCATGGATTTTATCACTGGATTGCCCAAGGTTCAAGGTAAGGATTGCATATATGTGGTGGTAGATAGACTAACTAAGTATGCACATTTCTTTCCTATCACATCTAATTTCAAGGCATCACAAGTGGCCGAATTGTTCTTCAAGGAAATTTTTAGATTACATGGTTTGCCTAGAAACATTGTTAGTGACCGGGACAGTAGATTCCTCAGCTCTTTTTGGAAGGAGCTCTTTCATTTGGCAGGAACTGAACTCACTCCCAGTACTAGCTATCACCCTCAAACAGATGGACAAACAGAGATAGTTAATAAATGGATAGAGGGATATTTGAGGAACTATGTTTCAAATCAACAACATGCTTGGGTGAAATGGTTACACCTAGGGGAGTATTGTTACAATACATCTCATCACATGTCTATTGGTATGCCTCCTTTTCATGCTCTTTATGGTTATGATGCCCTTTCCTTTGTTGATCTAATACTTTTCGATAGCAGAGTACCCGCAGCAAGTGATTTCATCAAGCAAAGCCAAGACATAATAAGGTCCCTCAAGGATAATCTACAACATGCACAGAACCAACAAAAGATATATGCTGACAGGAAAAGGATTGAAAGATCTTTTGAGGTGGGAGATTTGGTATTTTTTAGGTTGCAACCATATAAGCAAAGCACCTTGAAGAGGAGTGGGGCAGAGAAACTCAAGCCAAGGTTCTATGGGCCTTATAAAATCATCAAGAAGGTAGGAGAGGTAGCTTATGAATTGGAGCTCCCACCAAACAGCAAAATACATAATATTTTTCATGTATCTTGCTTAAAGAAGGTTCTAGGCCAGCAAACCATAGTATCTACAGAATTACCACCTCTTGATGATGAAGGGAAATTAGTTTTGATACCAGAAGAGATTTTGGATACAAGAGAGAAAAGGTTGAGAAATAGGAGCATCATAGAGCATTTGGTCAAATGGAAAGGATTACCACTAGAGGATGCAACTTGGGAAGGAGCACATATTCTTGAGAATTCCAACCTTCATTGCTTGAGGACAAGCAATATTTGGGAGGGGAGGACTTGTCATGTCCCCTATTCAAATAATTAAAAAAAATAAACTTTGTTAAGGCAGGCAGGCTCCAAAAAGATGAAATTTCAGAAAAAGGGGCTAATCTTTGGAAACCAATGGACTAATAAATAAAAATTATTATTAAATTATATTTTATTAACCCCTCTTGGACATGAGTTAGGGTTATGCCCTCTTTAAAAGGGGTTTGGAGGCATTTTGGGCTCATTCCAGAACTTGATTTTTGCTAATTTTCTTGTTGTTCTTTAGAGGCTGCCAAACCTGTGGAGAAGGAGACCCAAGAATGGGAGTTTTTAGGTTTCCAAGAAGGCTAAGGATGAGAGTTTGAAGCCATTCCATGTGCATGCTCATACAGAGTTTGCCTTTGTGCTGAATAGTGCCGATTTGTGGGTTTTCGGGGTTATTTTTGGTTTGAGTTTGGTGTTTTCAGTTGAGAGTTTCATATCAGTTTGGGTTGCTGCTGTATTTCAGACTTTAAGATGTTAAAATAGAGCTGAATATATGTATTGGGTCATGATTAAACTTCTGAGATAGTTTATGAGTGTTTTTGTGGTGTTTCCGAGCATTGTGTGTTAATTTCGGGAGCCCGATTGAGCATAGTTTTGTCCTACATTTGTGAGCTGTTGTGTAAAGGCTATACAAATCTGGAAATGTCATTTTGTAGGCTATTATACTGCTGAAATTTCTATAAAAATGTCCATTCTAAGATTTATTAGTAATTTGTGAAGTTGTGAAGTTTTTTGGCACTAATTTGGACATACCCGATTTGGGTTTTATTGGGAAATTGGTAGATCTTTGTAATATTTGTTGTTTGATTTTAAAAATCTGATTTGAGGCTGGAAATACCATGTAAAATCAGTAAAGGGACATTTCAACTTAACTCCACGCAGCCCATCAAAACCAGCAAATCTTGTGGCCATCTTGTCTGATATTGAGGTAAACTGAAACTCAACAATTGTGAATAGTGCCAAGAGTAAACCTTGTAACTTTGAAAAATTTTGTCGACATCCATTTCACTCAGTCAACTAGACACATATTGGGGTGTTTTCCTAAAGAAACCAGATGCGTGATCCAGATCTGAAACAACTACTTCATTACCTGAATCTGCATCTCGATCTCGATCCATTGCGGGCTGCTCCTGCAATAACTCTAAGATCATCTACTGGTTCCCTGCCGGTCAATCAACTTTTTCCCTGCACTATTCAATACAATAGCATAACATTTTAATAAAGAAAATGGTTATTTGAAATTCTATTATGTTTGTCTTTATATAAGAACCCTTAATCTGTCCGTTGATTTTCATGATCCGCGCCACATGAGAAAATTTAAGAACAAATCTATTGATTTAGTAAATATGACTGTTCTAATGGATTTTTCACTATCTATTCATTGTTCCCATTGGCCCAACAATAACTTTCATTAATTATAGACTTACTTTCCCATTTTTACCCTGTTTCAGGGAAATAGAAATAGAGTACTCCATGGGAAGAAATTTGCCTAACTAGATTCTATTTAAAATACCTTCACAAACTCAATTGATTTGCTTCAAACATTTTTCCCAAAACATCCTATGATCAATTTACACAATTACTATGCTTGCAGGAATGACTTTCTATTACTTGCCAAAAATTGATGTCAAGGGTAGAAAGCCCACGAAGGAGAAGGCAATTTCCACTTTTTTGCTTGCGCCCTCATTTTACCTTTTCTACCCTAATCACTTTACGTTAAGCCTCCAAAAAATATAAAACTAGCTTTGCAAGTGAAAGATGGGACCCACTTACTCACGTTACCTTTTCAGAAATGCCTTTTCAGAAAACTGACTTCTTGGTTCGAAATGTGCCGAGGAGAAGTTGTTTCTTAGTTTTTCCCCAATTTTTTTTTTAAATCATCTTAGTGAGCTTTGAATGATTCCCATAGAGAAAATGTGGCAATACTTGAATAATCTATCCATAACATAATTCATCTCTCTTCATTTAAACTCGCAAACCCCATTTGTGAATCTTGGTGGAGTTTCACCTTTAGGTTGTGAAAATCTGCTAAAGAGAAGACGAAACTAGATTTTCTACTATTTCAACTTTCTTCATGTCCGGAACAAAATGAGCTACAAGTAGTTCATCTGGAGTAACATAATTCAAGAATCTCCATCGAGCAATGTCCTAAACTACCCAAAAGACTCGTGACGATAAAGAAAATCCACCTGGCAATGCAATGCAGCAGAAAGGAAAAGATGAAAACCTGATGGAGATGCATATCAGTTTAGGAAGAAAAGATTGACTTGACCTGACTAAATACAAGACAAGTTAATCTCCACTTTGAAAAATTGGTACGTGGTGAAAAGTGAGGCAACACTACAATGGTTATAGAGTAACAGTAAGATGACCTCATTTCTGATGTAATTGAATTGTTGTTTACAGATCTTTGTTCTAGCTTGTATTTGAACTTTCTTGATTGAATATATCTTTTTAGCTCCACAAGGATACTCTGCTTATTCTTCTAATTCACTTCCTTACTCCATCATTAGATATTCAAAATCTTCCATACATTCATACTCCTACATACACTTTAAAATTTTGAATCTGACCTTATACTTATATCTTTCACTTTTTCAAGTTGTCGAAAATGCAACTTAAAATAACTTATATTCATCTTCTCAGTCAACTAGAACCAATAGATAAATCAATTAAACTCAATATGCCAGAACAAGAAAATCCTTCATTAGCCAACCTTACTGGGTAGACACTAACTTAGAAATGTTTTCCTAGGTTAACCAAGTGAAGATCGATCAACACTGTATATTCACAAAGTTCATTTGGTAACCGTGTAAGCTTGGTTAACATTGGTTCCATCCAACTATCCCTTGATTAATCGAATGAGATCGATTAACACTCATCTACTACATACTTTCCTTTGTCTTCCAAGTGAACTTGGCATACACTTCCATCTAAAGTAGGTAAACTTAAGAAATCTTGGTAGCCATAGAAAAACTATCTTCACTACTAGAGTGAGCTTGGCATACATTGACTGAAAATTATATGACATGTGTGTAACATCAACGATAATACACAATTAATCAATTATTCGAACAATCTCCCTATTGAGCATTGATGGAAACACAACATGTCATAATGTAAAGAAATTTTAGAGCAAGAATAAAGTAAGGGATATGTCCTTATTTCATTCAAATTCTCATCTATGAGAACCTCCTCTATTAGTGTGAACTCTTTCTATCTTCAATTTCTACCTTCAGTTTCTCCCTCTATTAGAGATCTTTTGTTTGCAACAACTTCTTCTAATAGAAAAATTTTCCTTCATTGTAATTAAAATTTGTATGAGATATTATAGTATACTTCTCCCTCTTTGACAACACACACCAAAGCCAATGTTCATTGAATATCAGTGTACCTCAAGTACTGATTCATTTACAATATGCCCTTGCCAATTCTAGATGAACTGATTGATCTTCAACATACTTTGGTTGATACATCAATAAACTTCATTTAGTGAGCTTCAGATATGGTGATGACCCCTAGCTTACCTCTTAGATACAAAAATGCATCCTTAGGTAATGGCTTGGTGAATATATCTGCAATTTTCTCTTTTGTATTAACATATTCCAATTTGAATTCTTTTTCAAGTGTAAAAATTTTCTTAAGTGATATTTTATAGCAATGTTCTTTGTTTTGGTATGCATCACTAGATTCTTTGATATATTGATTGCACTAGTGTTATCATAGTATATGACTATTGGAACCTTGATATATATCTTCAAACCTGCCAATAGTTGCTTGAACTAAACAATATTAGAATAATTAACTATTGCTACCACATATTCATCCTCTATTGTGGATTGAGAGATACAATTTTGTTTCTTGCTTGTCCAAGACAATAGTCTTTTACCAGGAAAGATTTCTCCATCACTAGTGCTCTTTCTATTATAAATAATTTTGACTCAATCAACATTAGTAAACACGTTTAAGTCCAAATTAACACCTTTTTTGTACCATAAGCCATATTTTTCAGTACCTTTCAGATATCTCACGATTCTTTTGGATGTCATCATGTGGTTTTCTCTAAGATTTGTTGAGAATCTTGCCACCATACCAACTGCTAATGCAATATTAGGCCTTGTATGTAATACATATTGCAATTATCTAGTCATTAATTTGTATGTGGTTTGATCTACTACCTTGGAATCATCATTTTTGGAAAGCTTATGTCCAGTAGATACAGTAGTTCCAACTAGTCTTGAATCTTCCATTCCAAATTTATTTAGTATCTCTTTCATATATTTAGATTAGATGATTTAGATACCATCTTTTCTTTGCTGAATGTGTAATCCAACAAAAAAAAATTATCTCACCAAACATTGACTTTTCAAATTCTTTACTCATTTCTTCTAAAAATGCCTTGAACAAGTCATCATTTCTTGTGAATAAAGTGTCATTAACAAATATTTCTCCCAACCAAATTTTCTTGTCTAAACCTTCTTTGATATATAGACTATTGTTATCATTTGTTCTTTGAAAACCTATTTGTATGAGGAACTTATGAAGTCTTTCATACCAAGCTTTGGGAGCTTGCTTGAGACCATATAATGCTTTGTGTAATTTGTAGACCATGTCTCTTTTGGTAGGATCTACAAAACTTTAAGGTTGTTTAATGTAGTCTTCCTCATCAAGAACTCCATTGAAAAGAATGCAGATTTAACATTCATTTGATACAATTTAAATACTCTGTGTGTTGCATATGCTAGTAGAGTTCTAACACCTTTCGATCTTGCAATAAGAGAAAAAGTTTCACCATAATCAATACCTTCTTCTTGAGAATAACCTTTACATACCAACCTTTCTTTGTTTCTAGATATTTTTCCATCTTCATTCAACTTGTTTCTAAACACCCACTTTGTGCCAATTACATTTTTATCCTTAGGTCTAGGAACAAGAGTCCAAGTTTTGTTCTCCTCAATATTTTCTATTTCTTAAATCATTGCCTCAACTCAACTTTCATTATCGAAAGCATCTTCAAAATTCCTTGGTTAAAATTCAACAAGTAAACATGTACCTTTTAATTTCCTTCTTGTCATTGTTCCATCTAATTTGTCTCTAATGATCTGATCAGGTGCATGATGCCTTCTAACATATCTTGCTAATATAGGCTCTTTGGATTCAAAAAAACTTTCATTAATTTCATCATGAACTTCAATGTCAGTCTTAGGTCCCATTATCTATGACTCAAGTCCATCAAACTCAATTTGAACAAGCTCGGTAGCCTCTAAGTACGACTTGGGTGCTTTAGACTGTGACTCGGGTTGCACTATTTGTAACTCGGTAGTTGTTGCAGATTTTGGGGACTTAGGGGGTGAAGCCTCCTTTCTTTCAAATAGATTTGGTAGAGTGTTAGGTTCATAGTAAACAAATCTTCTGTAATCCTCTAACTCTTTATTTCTTTCTTCTTCACTCTTTTATGCAAACTCATTAATTCTCACAGGTGCATTTTCTATGATTTTATTGTTGGAAATATTCAAGATATAATAGGTTACTGAGAGGGGAGGGGTGAATCAGTAACAATAAAACTTTTAAGTTAATTTAGAATAACCATATATGAGATTCACTCATCTAGCCTGCTGCATAAAAGAACTATTAAACATTTAAACCATATATGCACAGAGATCTGGTGACCCAGAAACCTTCCAAAATAGAAAGTAAAACTGGGGTGGGGATGATACCCACAAAGCTTCATTACTGCAGTATGAAGTTGGCTGGTTAAGGCTTAGAATGATCACTTCTGGTGATCTGCCCTGTTAGGAGCATAGAGGATTGCTAGATCCACCTTGTTAGAGGATTTACAAACATACTTTACAAGTATGCACTCTGTTAGGAGATTTGAATAAAGATGGTTAAGTCTACCCTATTAAAGGATTTACAAGAATGATTCACCTATTAGGATGAACCAACAGATCAACTTACAACTTGATTGGATTCTTTATTGTAGATCACCTTCTATGATTGATGAAATCATTTCTGCTCCTTGTAGACCTTGCTGAGTATTCTTTACTACTGATGAATTCGCATATCATATCTTATGTCCCTCTTTTGTGCAATATTCTATATCTTGTACATCTTCCTTGTATCTATATGTTGAATGATATAATACATTACATATTTATACCATTCCAATAATTACTCATGCAAGGTCGGCCAAAAACAAGTAAACAAAATATAACTGAGTTGGCCAATTAGTAAAATAAACTCGAGTTCTTCAGACAGACTTGATGACCTTTTGATACAGGGCATCCACTATGTTACTCGATGTCATCATGCACTCGGTAGAGGTAGGGGCTCGGTTCATACTAGTCATACAATGTTGCCTGGAACTTGGTAACCATTGGTGACTCGGTAGATATAGTGTCACTCGGTAGAAACTAACTTCTTCGTTAACCTCCTAAGCTCGGTTATCACTGAGTCCTTCCTCACTCGGTCATCACTGAGTGCTTCCTCACTCAGTTAATACTGAGTGCATCTTTACTCAGTTAACACTAAGTGCATCTTCACTCTGTTAACACTAAGTGCTTCTTTACTCGGTTAGAACTGTGTCTTCGATGCTCGGTTTGGACTGTATCTTTGACACTCAGTTTGAACTGTGTCTTCTGTTCTCAATTTGAACTGTGTCTTCAGTGCTCGGTTTGAACTGTGTGATGAGTGTTGTCACTAATGGAAAATAACTTCATGCCAACATTTATGAGTAGAAAAATTCAAACATTTGTAAGTTTTACTTCTATAAGAGTATCGTAGGAATATGCATTCATCACCTTTGACATCAAATTTTCCTT
The DNA here is from genome assembly GCA_028749045.1 of Cupressus sempervirens. Lineage (NCBI taxonomy): Eukaryota > Viridiplantae > Streptophyta > Pinopsida > Cupressales > Cupressaceae > Cupressus > Cupressus sempervirens. The sequence goes on along the minus strand of CM053785.1, from coordinate 128,032,795 downwards.
TCATAGATTATTTCAAGATAGAACATTTGTTGCCAAATACTTTCAAGTGACTTATATTAGGTTTGTATCCATACCATAGTTCATCAAGAGTTTGATTTGAGTCTTTCTTCAACTATACTCTATTCAAGGTATGAACTGCAGTGCTGATAGCTTCCTTTCAGTATTTGATAGCAACATTCTTTTCTATCATCAATGTTCTTGCACAATCCATGATGAATCTATTCCTCCTTTCAACAATACCATTCTACTAAGGTGTACCAGGGGCTAATACTTGTCTTTTGATTTCTTGTTCAATGCAAAATTTATTGAATTCATTGGAGATGAATTCACCACCTTTGTCTAATCTTAAACATTTCAATCTCTTTCCAATTTCTTTTTCTACTCTTGCTACATACCACTTAAACTTTTGAAAAGCTTCTAATTTTTCTTTTAGATACATTATAGTCATCATTCTAGAATAATCAACAACAAAATGAGTTCAAAACTTATCTCCACTCTAAATCTTTATTCCAATTGCTCCACATACATCTGTATGTACAAGTTCTAAGACTTCTTCAGAATAATAGCTCTTGCTTTTTAAACTAGTCTTTCCCATCTTAGCAATTTGACAATTCTTGCACAAACCCATATCAGGCTTCCTCAAGCTAGGAATACATCTTACTCTTTTTTGTTTGCTTATCCTAACCAGATTATCAAAGTTTACATGACATAATCTTTTGTGCCATAACCATCTTTCTTCTACTTGAGCAATAAAACATGAACTTTTATTGAGATCAAGATAAAATAGGTTACCTTTTGTTTTCTTGCCAAATCCAACTAGATTTAAGTGCAATCTAGTAGTTTGATCTTTTCATCCATGAATTCTACCTTGAATCCAATAGTATTCAACTATTTCACACTCAATAGATTATGCTTTAGTCCTTTAACCAAGTAAGCATTATCACATACAAGTTCATTGGTTAATGAGATACAACCTTTTCCTTTTATGCAACAAGGTGTTGGAAGTAGATGGAGTAACTGAGGGGAGGGGGGGGGGGGGGGTGGGGGGTGGGGGTGAATCAGTTAGGACTGTTGGAATATTCAAATATGGAAAGAGTACTTATGAGATGGGGGGTGAATCATAAGTATCACACTTTAGCCAATAAAAATTTTAACTAAAAGTAAACTGCATGCATGTAAATACATCAAATAAACTTGAAACTAAACACATGCATCAATAACTCATAACACTAGAATTTTGGTAACTCAGAAACCCTCCAGGAATAAGAAGATAAAACTGGGGTGGGGATGATACCAACAAAAATTATTGCAGCAATATTGTTCAACCACTTCTAATGGTCTACCTTGTTAAAGGCCTACCCTATTAAAGGTTTACATTGTGTCAATAGTGACCTGGTTAGAGGATTTCAAACACTTAACATGAAGTGTTACCCTGTTAAAGGATTTAATCACCTAATTAAGGATTTATCGAAATAGTTGTTAAGTTAACCTATCACCATAGGATTTTCATTCTAATACAATTACTAGAGAGTATGAGGTACAATAAACTTGACTGATTACAATCCTTGATTGCTGAATGCAGGCACTTGTTCTACTTTCTCTGATCTGGATCCTTTTTGTGATCTGATAATCCTCGCTTCTAAAAATAGAATTTCTTGTGAACCCTTGTATGTCTTCTCACACCTCTTGTCTTCTTTACAATGAAATTTCATCTTCGTTATAAAGACATTTGAGAATTTAGCGTTAGGTATGGATCTACAATCCACATTCAATCTTCATTTTCCACTCAATACTTATCTTTTGCTGATTGGTTGCATGCCTTCATCATTTTTCTTATTGGCTGCATGTAAATTGCGTAGGAAAAATAAAAGATTCGATCTAATCATTAAATCCTTGGAGATTTACCTTATGTTGGCTGTAAAGACTGTTTGCATCATAGTTTGTGCAATTTCAAACTCTTATGTTGATCTACTAAGTTACTTGGCTCCTAAAGTATTGTTGATACTCGGCACATGCTATTTCTTGGATAGCTTAGCACCTTAAGTAGCTTGGCACCTTATGTTACTCAGAACTTGTTAACACTCAGTACTTGTTAACACTCGACACTTGTTAACACTCGGCATTTGTTAACACTTGGTATCTGATCTTCGCTCGGTATCTAAAATCTACTCGGCACATGAAGATCACTCAGCATGCATGATGTACTCAACATCCAATGTGGAATATGTTTAAGTGTGTTGGCACTCAATTGTCAAAAACCATTATGAGGTTAACAATCTCCCCCTTTGACATGAGTGACAAAAACACTTAACTAACCTTATAAGTATATTTACTAATCTGATTGGTATGTACAGATTTTGAAGAAAACTTGATCAAAATTTGTAACTTACAATCTTACAATATATACCTCAAAAAAATTTGTAACTCCCCCTGAGTTGATTGTGTCTTATTTGTATAACAAACTCCTCCTTTGTATTTTTTTCATTTTATAACTCTCCCATTAATTTATCTCTGTATCTCCCCCTTTTTGACACTTATGTCAAAGAATGTTTAAGGGTTAAGACCATATTTAGCCAATAATGTGCTATTTACCTCCATAATCATTCTGAGAGTTGCATCCCAATTGTTCAAAGCAATTTCCAGTGACTTATGCTAGATAGCAGTCTTGGCAGTAAGATGAATAAGTCCATCTAATGTAGAAAGATTTGAGTCTTTCTTGAGAACAGTTTTTGCATAGACTTGTTCTTTATGGAGTATCTCTAAATGTGGGGTAATGGAGGACTAGAGCTATATTAATTTGGCATTGATATTAGCCTCATCTACTGTTAAGACAGCTATTTCTTTATGATTGTGAAGCGATTGAGCAAAATACTTCTTACTTTGAGCTAGATCACTTGGTAGTTGCATGCTTGAAATGTTTAAATTTCTTTCCAAGCTCAGTATCTTTTGGCTTGTTTCTTGTGTGAAGTATGAAAAATCACACAACTTTTTGTACAGTGAGAATATATTCTCAAGTACCTTCTTCACTTTATCAATAAGCTTTGCCAATTCAACTTGTGAAAGTGTAATTTGTCTTAATATTTTCTCATTCACTTTCCCCTAAAATTTTCTTTTTGACCATTCCATAAGTTTTGCATTGGTTTCTAGGTCTTCATTTGTCACCTGGTCAACAATATCTGTTAATTACTCTGTGATATGCTTTGACTCATCCGGTGATTGCAAACTGAAGGCATCCATAAAGATGTCCTTTATCTCATAAAGTGTTTTCTTATGTTTATACTCCTTCTTGAGTATCTCATGTCTTTTCCTTTTATTCAGTGCATCCTGCACCTCATTGATTTGATCAATGGTTATTGATTTTGAATCATAGCTCAATATGACTATCTCCTCATCTAATTCAGTGTCTCCATAGTGAAGTACCCTTGCAACTCTGGTAGTACTGGATGATGGTACCAAAATTTGCAATGGCTAGTGTGAAGGAGTTCCCGAGGTAGGCAAATTTATTAATGTTTGTATTGCCTCCTGTTCTTTAGGGGTTTTTACTGTTTCCTCCTCCTTCTTTCTACCATGATCAATTATTGTAATCTGTGAAAGTGCACCTTGTGTTTGTGTTGTAGGATCAGATGTAATAGTCTGTCTTGTTTGTTCTGTTTCTTTTTCTGTAGCTATACTTTGCTTTTGTCTTGCAGCATCAATTATGCTTGTTGTTATTTGGAATTGATTACTAGTAGTTAAGATAGAAGGTGGTTCTTTTGGATTCACCTTATCTTTGACTGTATTTTCTACTAGTTTCTGCAATTCATCTATACTGACCAATACTAGATCTATACACAATATTGCTTGTTGTGTAGATTGGTCAAGAATTCTTTTCAGATCTTCTGTAGTTAATGGATTGATATTCTGACCAGATGTATCAGGAACATTAGTAATCATCACGGTGTCTGTAGGTGAGATGGATGCTTGTGGAGGGCTAGGAGGTGGCAATTGTGTGCCTTGCACACTCTGATCTGGTTGTTGTTCTTGCTCACCTGTTGCCATTTTGTCCTATTTTTGTGTCTCTTCCTCCTCTCCATCTTTCTTTTCTTCATCCTTCTTCTCTTCTTCTCTTTTCTTTTCTTCTTCTTCTTTCCTTTTTCTCCTCTCTTCTATTGGTACAGAAGCTTCTTCCTTGTATTCTTCCTCAAGAAAATCTTCAATCCTTTTGTACAAATTCTTCCATGACTTCATTGTTCTTTGAACAATCTCTTCATTCTGTTTTGAAGTATGAAGAATGCCCTATACTTAGGTGTAAACCTATTAGTATGCCTTTTGACTGCTTTGCTAACTTGTTCTCTAGTCAAATCTGGCAATACACTGGCTAGGGTTGATTCCCTCATCTCCTTCTCCATTTTCAAACAAAAATGCCATCTGTCTTCTACAATTTTTGACAGCTCCTTTGGCAATTGACCATCTAGTTCAAGTGGAGTGTACTTGAACTGTGCCATCATTTCATAAACTATTTCTTCTATTTTATTTTGTTCTTCTTTAGTAAATTTACTAAAATCAACTTTATTTAAATTATTCAAGTCACCACTTGCAATTTTTTTACATAAGATATCAATTGATGAATTGCTTACCTTTTCTGATTGATCTTCTTCATCAATGTCAGGTTGAGCCACATACCTTCTTCTTTTCCTCGGTTCTTCCTGTGTTTCTTTGATTTTTTTCTTCTTAGTAACTTCCTCTTTAGCCTTTTGAGTAGAGGCCCTTGTTGATGCTCGTGTTGTTGGCTTTTGAGGTGATGGAGTGGCAGCTTTCTTTGTTCTAGGCTTGGCTGAAGGTTGTTCTGTTGCCTTTCTCTTCTTTGGCTCGGCTTTAGTTGGTGCTTCCTTGGCTTCTTCTTCCTTTGCACCTTCCTCCTTGTCTTCTCCAAGACCTTGAGTTAGTTCCATTGGCCCTTGTTCCTGCTCATCTTCATCATCATTGTCATCTTCTTCTTCTTCTACCTCAGCCTCAATTTCTTTGCCAAACTTCTTTTTAATTTTCTTTATTAATTTATCTTTCTTCTTCAATGTAGAAGTAGTTTTTAATTCCATGTTTATCTTTGATCTTGCCACATCATAAGTGCCAAAATGTGGTGCACTTTTATTTGCTTCTTCTGCCAATAATGCAGTTATTGCTGCAGATGCCTCATCAATATTGATTTCATATCCAAATGGCCTTAGCCATATTACCCTTGGTATTATAGCTTGAATATAAGTAAAATCTATGTCAACTAAGAAACATATGTCATTAGTGTGTTTTTCCACTAAGGAGGCTGGTATCCTTGATCTTTGCTTCATGGATTTCTTGAAATCCTCAAAATAGCTTGTCATCAAGGTATCAAAATTTTCTCCCATTTGCTCTATATATTCATTAATTTGTGCAATGATGGTTCTGTCATTTCTTCATGCTACTTTACCAAAAGAAGGAAATTCATTCTGTACATAAAAGAATATGCAAACTAGGATTGCTCCAAATTTGCATTGAGTGCCTTTTGTTCTTCTTATAGCAGCTAGGTTTTTATTGATCTGTTGCAATTGCAGTTCTGCAAGACCATAAGTATGATCCTTTTTCACCAATTTGTAACCGACATCTATTGCAATGCATGGTACACTGTTGAGTCTACTGGATTGATAGAATTTGTGAGCAATGACTCTAATAGCAAATTCAACTAGAGGATCCTGTATGGTATGGATTTTCATTCCTCTTTTGTTCCATTGTGCACTAGTATTCCTTTCAATGACCTCCTTTGATTCACTTCTTAGGGTTTTGTACTGATCTAGGATTGGGTACCCTGTTAATCTATGTATAATTTCCTTTGTCAATTTGATGGGCATATCTTCTAACCACAAGTTTTCTCCATGAATTCTACTCAATACAAGTCTAATCCATTCAGTTTTGAATATGGTGGGAAAACTTAAAACTTGAGTCAAACCCTTTCTTTCTATGATTTTGAATTATTCTTTCAAGACTCCATCTACACACAGTTTATCATATGCTTGTCTAATTTCCATATCTCTTAGGGCTCCTATGTTGCAAGTGTAACATTTCCTCACATCTTGAACCGTTACAACTTTTGGGGGAATGTGGGAGAGAGCTCCGACTGGGTTGTTTTTGTAGGCAACTTCAGAAATAGGATGGAAATCAGGTTGCTTGACTTCATTTGAAACTAACTAAACTTCAAATGACTCTTTTTCCTAGGTTTTCTTTGAACTTGATACCATTTTTGCAAACTAGGGTTTATACAACAAATGGGTTTGAAACTATGTAACTCGGCACAAATGAAAATACCTTTAGATCGATGAAAAATGTGTTGAATGAGGTTGCAATCTGCTTGAAACACTGGATTCTTGCTATGAAGTTGCTCAGCTCTCTTTCTTCTCCTTTGCTTCTTGATCGTAATGAGAAAAACTAATTAAAATCATGATAATATACCCTAATTTCATCGCAATAAATGCTCAACTGCCAACTCGACTTCTGAAGAAATTTTAACCTAACACGACTTCCACTATATTTCCACTTTACTCAGCTTCCATTGGAGTTTTCCAACTTGGCATCGATTATCAGCTTGATTGCTGTTGGGAGCTTGACATCTATTTTAATCAGCATCCAAAGATAGCTCAGCAACAACACTTAGTTTTTGTCTTGACATCTTGTTTCATGTGGATTTATACCTTGCTTAGCTTCTTTGTCTTGGGACTGATGTGTGATATAGCTTTTTATATCAGTCCTGTGTACTTCTCATGCTTAGTTTGATGAAGTGTGATCACTTGACCCATTGGGTGAAGTGATCCCTCCACTTGATGTGTTGCACTCATCTTTCTTTTTCCAAGTCTTATTCATTTTCCCCCTTATCTTTTCGATGTCAATCTTTTGTTTTCCTTTGTTATCTTCAGTCTTGGGTGCCTCTTATCTTGTAGGATAGTTTCTGCTGATATGACTAATTTTCAAACAACTGAACCATGTAGTTTGATTCAACCATCTTTTGTAGTTCCCTTTGAAATGTGTTATTATACAGTTATGTCGTATATGTCCATATTCTTGGCAATAGTGACAACTGTACCTGGTGTTGTAATCCCAATGATAATGACTTTCATTACCTTCTATTTTTGCTGGATGATTTGATGTCCACATAGGTTTTCATCTACATTCAAATGCCCTATGTCCATACTTTTTGCAATTATAACAATGTCCACCAAATCTCTGAGTCCTTGTGACATTGGATCTGCAGTTTTGTGTCATATGTCCTTGCATGTTGCACTTGTGACAGAAACTTTTGGGTATTTTTGATTGATTGAATCTTCTACTCTTGCACACATTAGTTGTATGCCCCTTCTTATTACAGTAATGACAAGTGGGTTTTGAATTCTTACCTTTGTCACTTCTTTGTTTAGCACTTTTTGATGATTCTCCAACTTCAGTGCTATTGTATCCTAGCCCTGATGTATCATGGGCAAATTTTGGAGATTTCAGCAACTGTTCAAAATACTTGATGGCTTCACTTGATTTATTGAGATTCTCTGCTACCTCTTTTTCTCTATTTAATTCATTATGCATTTGTTCATTCTGCATCTTCAAAGTAGAGATCTCAATATCTTTTACATTGAGTTCATGATGAAGGTTCATCATTTGGGCAAGTGTATCCATCTACATGTTTGAGATCCTTGTCAGTTCAGTACATTTTTCTTCAAGTTTGTTTGCAAGATTTTTTTATCATTTTCCAACATCACTTTGTCTTCAACTGCTCTTTTCTTGTGTTCAGTAATTTCACATATCATTATGGCCTGTGATTCATGTTCCATCTTGAGAGATCTTATCTCATCTGCTTGAATTTTATTTTTCTCCACCAGTTCTGCTATTGTTGCATCAAAATCTTTAGTGTCTCCACTAGAAAATATGTTGGTGGTATCAATCTCCTTGTAGTGTATATCATTTTCAACTATGGCTAGATCCTTCCTTTTTTTTAATGAGTTTCTCAACTTGTTTTTGAATTCCTCCAAGCTATGCAGAGCAAGTTGCACATCTATTACCTGATTTTCAATGATCTTTCCAAGTTTGAAAGCTTCCATCTTTAGATCTTTTCCTCCAAGCTGTTAGGCTTTTCCTTGTGAGAACCTAGATAAGCTCTGATACCAATTGTTGGAATATTCAAATATGAAAAGAGTACTTATGAGAGGGGGGTTGAATCATAAGTATCACACTTTAGCCAATAAAACTTTTAACTGAAAGTAAACTGCATGCATGTAAATACATCAAATAAACTTGAAACTAAACACATGCATCAATAACTCATAACACTAGAATTTTTGTAACCCAGAAACCCTCCAAGAATAAGAAGATAAAACTGGGGTGGGGATGATACCCACAAAAATTACTGTAGCAATATTGTTTAACCACTTCTAATGGTCTACCCTGTTAAAGGCCTACCCTATTAAAGACTTTACACTATGTCAATAGTGACCTGGTTAGAGGATTTCAAACACTTAACATGAAGTGTTACCCTGTTAAAGGATTTAATCACCTAATTAAGGATTTATCAAAATAGCTGTTAAGCTAACCTATCACCATAGAATTTTCATTCTAATATAATTCCTAGAGAGTATTAGGTACAATAAACCTAACTAATTACAATCCTTGATTGCTGAATGTAGGCACTTGTTCTGCTTTCTCTGATCTGGATCCTTTTTGTGATATGATAATCCTCGCTTCTAAAAATAGAATTTCTTATGAACCCTTGTATGTCTTCTCACACCTCTTGTCTTCTTTACAATGAAAATTTGTCTTCCTTATAAAGACATTTGAGAATTTAGGGTTAGGTATGGATCTATGATCCACATTCAATCTTCATTTTCCTCTCAATACTTATCTTTTGCTGATTGGTTGCATGCCTTCATCATTTTTCTTATTGGCTGCATGTAAATTGCATAGGAAAAATAAAATATTTGACCTCATCATTAAATCCTTGGAGATTTACCTTATGTCAGTTGTAAAGACTATTTGCATCATAGTTTGTGCAATTTCAAACTCTTATGCTGATCTGCTGATACTCGACACATGCTATTTCCTGGATAGCTCAGCATCTTAAGTAGCTTGGCACCTTATGTTACTCGGCACTTGTTAACACTCAGCACTTGTTAACACTCGACACTTGTTAACACTTGATATCTGATCTTCGCTCGGTATCTGAAAACTACTCGGCACATGAAGATCACTCGGCATGCATGATGTACTCAACATCCAATGTGGAATATGTTTAAGTGTGTTGGCACTCAATTTTCAAAAACCATTATGAGGTTAATAAGCACTAATTATTTTTGATCCCTTGGGTGTTAACAAGAAAATTGATTATTGTTATTATATAGTAAACATAGAAAAAATGTTGTAACTCAATAAATATAGAGTATGTTTTACTTTAGCAGATCTACCATGAATACTAATAGTTTGCAAATATAAGAGAAAAGAAATGAACACAAGAGACACTAGATTTAACATGGAAACCTAGCATGGGAAAAACCACCAATGTAACTAGTTACTATTTTTCACTCTTCTAAATTGATCCCTATTAGGAGCCAACTTGGTTAAAGGTTACAAAACACACTATTAGGTGTGACCCTGTTAGTGGATTTAATCACCCTATAAGGAGTGGCCTTGTAAGAGGTCTTAAAATAATTCAATGGAACTATCACCCTATTAGAGCATTTACAACTGGCTATTGAACCAACTCTATTAAAAGATTTTGGATCACTACTACAATGGTAAGAAAGTAATAATGAAATGACCTAATTGAGATGCAACTAAATTGCTGATTATAGATCTCTACTCTCCTTCATAAAATATTGATCCTTCCTAATCAAATATTGCTTTTTTGCTCCACAAGGATATCTAACAATCCTTTAAGTTTGCACACACACTTTCCTTCTCAATAAATCAATACACTTCCATACTACTAAAAATCACAACTTGACCTTATATTTATGTCACTTAGATTGTCAAGTCAGCTCAATACAAATTACAATGAGCAATAATCATTACCTTAGTTAGCTAGAATCAATGATTGAAATAAATAAACTTCATATCCCAAATCAACAAAATCCTTCAATAGCTGACCTAGCTCGATAAACACTAGTCTTGAAATGATTTCCTATGTTAACTAATAGAAGCTTGGTTTAACACTATGAACTTGCAAAGTCCTTTGGCAACTGAGTGAACTTGGTTAATACTAACTCTGACCAATTTTTCATTGTTAACCATGAGAACTCAGTTAACACTACTTTCTACCATAATTTCCTTCAATGCCCAAGTGAGCTCGATAGACACTGTCTTTCAAGAGTAATCTCCAAGAATGCGAAGTATACATGGAAAACTATCTTACTAACCAAGTGAGCTTTGTAAGCACTTACTAAGAACTGATATGCCATTTGTGTAACATCAAAGACAACACACAATTAGTCAATTATATTCAACAATCTCTCTCTTTGGTATCGATGGAAAAACAACATGTCATAGCAGAATGAAATTTGAAAAAAAGACTTTCTCTGATGGAAATTTTCTCCCTCTTAGATTTTATACCACAAGCATCTCTTTTATGTAGTAATCTCCCTCTGTAAAGGAATTACATAGCTTCTTTCTCAAAACAAATTTTAGAAAGATATGATAGTAAAATTCTCCCTTTTTGACAACACAAGCCAAAGACAACAAATACCAAATTAATATCAATGTACCTTGAGTACTGATTCATATGCAATCTTTTCTTGACTATGTTGCATCATCTAATAGATCTTCAAATTGGTTCTTTTTGATGCATCACTAATAATTTATTTAGTGAGCTTTAGATAGGGGAATGACCCTTAACTTACCTCTTAGATACATGAATGCATCCTTATGTAATAGCTTGGTAAGTATGTCTGCAATCTATTCTTTTGTATGGACATATTCCAATCTAATCTCTTTATCCTACACCAATTCTCTGACAAAATAATATTTTATAGCAATATGCTTGGTTTTGGAATGCATCACTAGATTCTTTGATATGTTAATTGCACTTGTATTAATAGAAAACATGACAACTGGTTCCTTGATTTCAACCTTCATACCTTACAATAATTGTTTAAACAAAACAATTTTAGAAAAATTTACTACTGCTACAACATATTTTGCTTCTACTATGGATTGGGATGTGTAGTTTTGCTTCTTGCTTATCCAAGGTACCAACCTTTTACCAAGAAAGAATGCTCCACCGCTTGTGCATTTTTTGTCATCAATATTTGTTGCCAAATCAGAATCAGTAAATAATTTTAGGTCCAAATATCCTTCAAGTTTATACCATAAACCATAGTCTTCAGTGCCTTTCAAATATCTAAACATTCTTTTGATTGCCATCATATGATTTTCTCTAGGTTTAGTTGAGAATCTTGCCACTATACCAATTTCAAGAGTAAGATCAGGTCTTTTATGAACTACATATTGTAATTTTCAAATTAATGATCTATATAAGGTTTGATCTACCTCTTTTGAGTCATCATCTTTGGTAAGCTTTAAAATTGTACACATGGGGTTTCCAACTAGTTTTGAATCTTCCATACCAAAATTCTTGAGTATCTCCTTGATATACATAGACTAAGTGATGCAGATACCATTCCTGCTTTGTTGTATCTGAAGTCCAATGAAGAACTTAATCTCACTAAACATAAACATTTCAAATGCTTTGTTCATTTTCTCTTAAAATTCTTTGCATAGATCATCATTCCTTGTAAATAAAGTATCATCCACAAATATTTCTGCCAATAAAATCTTGTTATCTGGTCCTTCCTCGATGTACAAACTACTATTATCATTAGTTCTTTGGAAACCATGCTCTAGGAGCTTGTTTCAGACCATACAATGCTTTGTGTAATTTTCAAACCATTTCCTTTTGGTTTGGATCAACATAACCTTCTGGTTGTTCAATGTAGACTTCTTCATCAAGAATACCATTGAGAAATGTATATTTAACATGCATCTAGTATACCTTGAAACCTTTATGTGCTGCATATGCAAGTAAGGTCCTAACACCTTCCAATCTTGCAACAAGAGTAAAAGTTTCACCATAATCAATGCCTTCTTCTTGAGAGTAGCATTTACATACCAATCTAGCTTTGTTTCTTGATACCTTACCATCTTCATTCAACTTATTCTTCAATACCCATTTTGTGCTAAACACATTTTTGTCTTTGGGCCTAGGTACAAGAGTCTAGGTTTTGTTCTTCTCTATTTGTTCAATTTCTTCATTCATAGCATCATTCCAAGTTTCATTTTCCAATGCATCTTTAACACTTCTAGGTTCAAATTTAGAAAATAAACACGTACCTTTTAGCTCACTCATTTTCATAGTACCTTCTATTTTATCTCAAATAATGTGATTAGGTGTATGGTTCCTTCCAACATACATAGCCAATATAGATTCTTTGCCTTTTGAATGAATTCCACTGTCTTCATTTTGAATTTAAAATTCTAGCTCTAGTTGCTCAAACTCGATAGGCATTGGCTTGGTAGCTTTAGAATGTGACTCAGGTCCTTGTGACTTGGTTTGAACTTCTTATAACTCAGTAACTAAGGAAGACTCAGGAGTAGAGGTCTCCGTATTGATAGATGTGTCTAGCAATGTATCAGGTTTGATGTAAACAAATCTCCTTTAATCTTCTAGCTCCATTTTGCTTTCTTCTTCAGTTCTTTCTGCAAAGTCATCAATTCTCACATGTGCACTTTCTATGATTTTATGAGTAGACAAATTTAAACATCTATATGCCTTACTTCTACATGAATATCCTAATAATATACCTTCATCACCTTTTGCATCAAACTTTTCTTTTCTAGAATATTTCAAGATATAACATATACTTCCAAATACTTTCAAGTAGCTTATGTTGGGTTTATAGCCATAGAAAAATTCATAGTGAGTTTTATATGAATCCTTCTTCAATTGTACTTAGTTCAAAGTATGAACTATAGTGCTAATAGCTTCCTTTTAGTATTTGATACCAATTTTCTTTTCAATCATTAGAGTCTTTGCACAATCCATGATAGATCTGTTTCTTCTTTTAGCTATACCATTCTGCTCAGGAGTTCTAGAGGTTGATACCTATTTTTTAATTCCTCTTTCAATACAAAAGTTGTTTAATTCATTGCAAATGAATTCACCACCTTTGTATAATCTTAAGCATTTCAATCCTTTCCCTATTTCTTTCTCTACTCTTGACAAATACCATTTGAAGTTCTCAAATGCTTATGACTTCTCTCTTAAATAAATAATAGTCATCATTTTAGAGTAGTCATCAACAAAAAGAATAAAAAAAAATTATCCACTATAGCATTCTACTCCAATAGTTCAACACAAATCAATATGCACAATTTCCAAGATATCTTCAGATTGACAGTTTTTTCTTTTAAAACTAGTCCTTCCCATTTTGCCAATTTGATAGTTCTTGCATAGTCCAATATCAAGTTTCTTCAAACTAGGAATGCCTCTTACTTTCTTGAATTTTTTTATTTTCACCATGTTATCAAAATTTACATGACATAACCTTTTGTGCTATAACCAACTTTCTTCAACTTGAGTAATAAATCATGAGCAATCACCAAGAACAAGATAAAATAGGTTACCTTTTGTTTGTTTGTCTGATCCAATCAATTTTCCTTTGTCATCCAATAGTCTTGCCTTTCCATGCATGAATTCTACCTTGAATACAATATTGATAAGTTGTGCCACACTCAACAGATTATGTTTTAGTCATTCAACCCAATAGGCATTGTCATATACAAGTTCTTTGGTTAATGAGATTTGGCCTCTCCCTTTTATACAAAAAAGTTCATTGTGTCCAAACCTTACACTACCACCATCATAGTCTTCAAAGTGTTAAAACTTTTTTTTGCCTCAAGTTATATAATGTGAACATCCATTGTCTATGATCCATGTATCATTCTTACTGACATGAGATATAAATGTCATCTTATTTTCTTCATCATCAGATTCATCATTTATAGCAATGTAAACTATTACACCTTCACTATTATTAGAATCCTTAGCCATAAAAAAAGTTTTCTTACTTTTGTCCTTTTATGATTTATGACTTTTGAAATCCATTTTCTTTTGTACTTGTGACTCTTCTTTTCATCCTTGTCTTTGTTTGGGCACCTGGCAACAATATGACCAACTTCTTCACATAATAAATCGATTAGAACTTTACCTTTGTATTTTTCTCTTCCTCTAGAATATTTCCTTGCAAGTAAAGCTTTAGTAACTTAAAGATCACTATCAAAACTTTCCTTTGATTCTTCTTCACTCTCTAACTAGATGTCCTTTATTTTCTTGCCTTTCTCCTTAGGTGAAAGCTTGGCCTCAAATCCAGATTCAATATTCTTGGAAGTTGGAATATATTTGTCATACTTGTCTACCTCAAAAGCTATCAATCTTCCTACTAAGGTATCCAAAGTTATCTTATGATTTGTCTCACACCTCCTTTCTTGAATAACAGATACTCTAATTACATAGATAGGAAACAATGTTCTAAGAGATTTACTTACAATAGTTTCTTCCTTGATTTCTGCTCCAGATACTCTAATTGCACTGAAATTGGCTTTGATTCTTTCCACATATTTGAAAAAATTTTCAACTTCTCTCATTCTCATTTGATCAAATTGTCCTCTAAGGCTTTCTAATTTGGCTCTCTTCACATTTTCATCACCACCATAGATGTCCTTTAGATTATTCCACATTTCAAATGTAGTTTTGTAGTCCTTGATTTCGTCAAATTCATCATAGCTAAGATTAGATGCAATATTTATCATCATGGCGTTATGGTTTTTTTCTTAGTAATATCTCCAACAGATAATTTACTAGTAGGAGTTGTGTATTTTTCATCAAGGTATTTCAATCCTAAATCACTAATGGAAGCTAGATGAAGTTTCATGAGTCCCTGCCATGATGAAAAGTTGTCTCTATTAAGCTTTGGAATTTCTTTTGTAGGACATCTTGATCTTTAACTGAGGTCCTTCAAACATTTCTTACAAGCATCAAAAGCTCTGATACCAATTGTTGGAAGTAGATGGAGTAACTAAGAAGGGGGGGATGTGAATTAGTTACCGCTAAATATTTTAGATCCCTTGGATGTCAGCAATAAAATTGATTATTGATGTTATTCGATAAACATACAAAAAATGTTGTAACTCATTAAATGCGGAGTATGTTTTACTTTAGTAGATCTACCATCAATAGTAATAGTTTGCACACATGATAAAAAATAAATGAACACAAGAGACACAATATTTAATGTAAAAACCCAATATGGAAAAAACCACCAATGTAACTAGTTACTATTTTTCACTCTTCTAAAGTGAGCACTACTAGGAGCCAACATGGTTTAAGGTTAAAAAACACAATGTTAGGTGTGACCTTGTTAGAGTATTTAATCACCCTATAAGGAGTGGCCTTGTAAGAGGTCTTAAAACAATTCAATGGAACTATCACCCTATTAGAGGATATACAATAGGTTGTTAAACCAACTCTATTAAAAGATTTTGGATCACTGCTGCAATGGTAAGAAATTAACAATGAAATGACCTCATTGAGATGCAACTGAATTGTTGATTATAGATCTCTATTCTACTTCACAAAATTTTGATCCTTCCTAATCAATTATTACTTTGTTGCTCCACAAGGATATCTATCATATCTTAGAAAACATTGTCTTTGTAGCAAGTGAGATAAGTAAGCACTTACTAACAACTAATATGAGATTTGTGTAACATCAAAGACAACACATAATTCGTCACTTATATCCAACACAAGGTTAATTGTTTTGAAATCTTACACTACCTCCATCATAATGTTCCATGTTTTCAAATTTTGTTTCATCTCTAGTCATATGATGTGAACAACCACTATCGCTAATCCATGTATCATTTTTACTAACATTAGAGATAAGTGCCATCTTATCTCCATCATTAGATTCATCTTTTACCACAATATATACCATTTCATCTTCACTATTTTTAGAATCTTTAGCCATAAAACAAGATTTCTTAGTTTTGTCCTTGTAGTTCTTGAAATCCCACTTTAATTTGTGCTTATTTCTTTTCTTTTCATCTTTTTTTTCTTTGTTTGGACACCTTGCAACAATGTGACCAACTTCCTCACAAGAAAAGTAGATCACAAGAACTTTACATTTTTACTTTCCTTTTCCTTTGGAATACTTCCTTCCAAGTAGGGCTTCAAAAACTTCAAGATCCCTGTTTGAACTTTCTTCTATTTCTTCTACTTCACTTCTTGATTGACTAGACTTTGATTTCTTACTCTTTTTCTTGAGAGAGAGTTTAGCTTCAAATGAAAACTCAATACATTTTGAGCTAGGAACATAGTTATCAAAGTTATCTAATTCAAAAGCTATCAATCTTTCAACTAGAGCATCCAAATATATTTTATTATTTGGATCTTATCTCATATCTTGAAAAGAAGACACTCTAATTGCATAATATGAAGAAGAGTTCTAAGTACCTTGTTTACAATAGTTTTCTCATCAATGTCTCCTCTAGTTCCTTGATTGCGCTTACACTTTCTTTGATTCTGTCGACATATTTTTCAATGTTTTCATCTTCTCTCATTTTCATTTGATCAAAATGACCTCTAAGACATTCTTCTTTGGCTCTTCTTACATTGTCATCTCCTCCATAGATATCTTTCAGTTTGGTCCACATTTCATGTGACTTTTTATAGTTTTTACTTCATCAAATTCAGCATAACTGAGAGCAGATGCAATATCAATGTGATGTTGGGATTCTTCTTCTCAGCAATATCTTCAACTAATAATGATCTAGCGAGAGTCTTGTATTCAACATCAAGATATTTATATCTTGAATCATTGATGGTAGCCAAATGTAATCTTATAAGTGCTTTCCCTTATGCAAAATTATCTCTATTTCGCTTGGAAATCTCTCTTCTGTAAGACATCTTGATCTTTAGCTTAGGTCCTTGAAACCTTCTTTATAAGCACCAAAAGCATTGATACCAATTGTTGGAAATAAAATAGGAGTAATTGAGAGGGGAGGGGTGAATCAATTACCACTAAATTAAATCCAAGATCTCTTAGATGTCAGTACAAAACAAACTCTGAAAATTGTATATTGTTGAAGCTTGGCAAACAAAGAAATGCTATAACTCAGTAAGCAATATAATTGCTCAATAATTCTCTAGCTTGCAAATCTTAAGATGTTATATGTGATTACCATTACTTTAACTTAGTTGAAAACACATAAAAATAAATAGCATGAACACATTTGACACCAAGATTTAATGTGGAAACCCAATTTAGAAAAAACCACCAATTGCAACTAGTTACTATTTTCACTCTTTTGAAGTTAGCCCTATTAGGAGCCAACCCTATTAAAAGTTAAAAAACACACTATTCAGTGTGACCTTGTTAGGAGTGGCCTTGTTAACGATATTTAGACAATTCAATAGAACTATGACCTTGTTTGAGGATTTACAAATAGTTGTTAAGCCAGTTTTGTTATAAGATTTAGATCATTGCTACAATGGTTAGAGACTAACAATGAGATGACTTGATTTCTACTACAACTAAATTGCTATTTATAGATCTCTATTTTGGCTTGTATATGATCCTTCTTGATAAAATGTACCTTTTCAACTCCACAAGGATATTCTGGTTGGGTAAAAGTATAAAGTTGTGTCACCTTTGAAGTTGACTTATCAAAATGACTGAATTTGAGTATTTCTATGTGAAAACCAATTTTGTTCAAACATGTGATCTAGATAAATTAATTCTAGCTATGTTATATATGGTCTCACACTTTTCCAATTAGAAATCTCTATTAAATACATCTTTCATAGTAGTTATGCAATTACTAAAGAAATAAAACTATTTTAGAAAAGTGGCATTTCAATAATTCTTACTATTTTTCATGATATTTTTTTAATAACATATAATAACCATTTTATAGTGCTTAGAATCAAGAATGTTATCATATAGATTTTATAGTATTCTAATTAGATATAGTATATTCTAATCAAAAAATTTGACAAGCAAATATTTTAACACTCAAAAAGATGTCAATTTTGAGAAAGACAAAAAAATTAGATTATATATAAAAATTAATCTAATTATATGGCATTCTAGAGGAGAGATTCTTGTTCTAGAATGTATAATTTATCTTTTGGTCATAATATTTTTGTTTTAAAAAATGTGGTGTGAAATAAAAACTATCAATTTTAGGTGAGTTGAGATTTTAATCATTATAAAAGAGAAATTCTAGGTGTAATGGAAATTTTTATTTTTTATTGTTCTAGCTATATATGATATCTATAACATAGTATGAGATCAAAGGGAAATAAATTTATTTCCATATAGTTTTGTGGTGGGAACTAGACCCCTAATTTTTAATATTTTTCACGAGATAAAAATTTATCTATAAAAATTAGGAAAATATGTCAATTCTTATTTCAAATAATTATTAAAAATTATAATCTTAGACGTCAACCATTTCTAGACATTTTATTAGTTTACTTCATTTTCAAATTCAAAATAATAATACCAATTTTATGTCATTAAGGTGAACAATTATACTTTTGTTAGCCTTTTCCGTTACAAAAGGGTGACACATGTTTGTGCTTTTACTTGCTTATCCTTCTAATTCACTATCTTACTACATCATTAGAGGTTCAAAATATTCCATGCATTTGTACACTTATACACACTTTAGAAATTTGAACTTGACCATATACATATATCTTTTATTTTGTCAAGTAGGCTAAAATACAACTTAGAATAACTTATATTCATCTTCTTAGTCAACTAGAACCAATAGATAAATTGACTAAACTCAATATGCCAAAACAATAAAATCCATCATTAGCCAACCCTACTCAGTAGACACTAACTCAGAAACGATTTTCCTATGTTAACCAAGTGAAGCTCGGTCAACACTACATATTTGCAAAGTTCCTTTGGTAATTGAGTCAGCTCAGTTAACATTGGTTCCATCCAAATTTTCCTTCATTAACTGAGTGAGCTAGGTTAACACTTATGTACTACATACTTTCCTTTGTCTCTACAGTGAACTTGGCATATACTGCCTTCTGAACTAGGAAAACTCAAGAATGCTTGGTAGCCAAACAAAAACTATCTTCATTGCTTGAGTGAGCTCAGCATACACTAACTAAAAATTATATGACATTTGTATAACATCAAATACAATACACAATTAATCAATTGATCCAATAGGGTCGCTATTGAAAACAATAAATAAAGAATTGCCTATTTAAGGAGGTATAGAGTTAAAGGAAACAAGGTGAATGTGAAGCAAGAGAAAGGAATTTCTTATGAAAATGTTGCTGAAGTTGGTAAGCGAATCTATGTAGAAGGCTTAAGTTTGAAAGGAGAAGACTAATTTCTTGAGGAGTTGCCAAACAAATCAATGATAGAGATGACAATGGGGAATTTATTAGTGAATTGGCACATGAACCTAATACTGATGTGAACCTGCAAAAGTGAGTTTTAATCATACAAATCAAACCCTACTATTTTCTTTTTGACAATTATAAATAGTTTGTATTGAAATCCTTTTAAAAGAGGTTGACCTAACAGTTATTCGTAGTACTTAATAGTCTATGTAAATGCTTTAGCAACGTCACATTCTAAATGGAATGACTAAATTTCTCAGACATGGCCACTTCTAATAGAGTGATTAAATCCTCTACCTAGGTCATATTTAAAAATTTATAATGCAACCTTTACTAGGGTTGGCTCCTAACAAAGCTCAATTCAAAAGAGTGAAAAAGTGGTGACATGTTGGTAGTGGTTTTTACCAAATTGGATTTCTGCATAGAATCCTACTATCAAACTTGTGTTGAATATTTTATAATGTTTTACATTTACATGTTTATATTGACCAAGTCTATTATAATAGGATAGTGAGCTACTAGTAATTTTTTTTATTAGTATATAGTAGAGACCAGGCTATAGAAGGATAAGAAGAAAAATGAATTTTATATGTTTGGTTGTTTAAATTGTACTTATCGACCTTGAGTAACTAATTCACCCTTCCTTCACTTTCTCTTATTCCAAACATTTCTAACAATTGGTATTAGAGCATCAATGCTTACATAGATAAGTTTGAGGGTACTTAAAGCTAATGATCATGACTCACAAAAGAGAGGTACCAAAGCTAAACAAGGAGATCTTTTCTGCATGGTAAACATTGATGAGGTTGCATATAACCATTATAGGTGATTCTATTATAAAATTTGTTGATAATGAGTATGTAAAGATAACAACTACTCCTATGATAGTAGATCAAATGAAGCAAAGCTACAAAAGTGAGAACACAATTAGGATCTGACACCCCTCTTCCTCAACAGCTTCATTAGTAGGTGCATTATCTATCACCTCAATATCTTTGTCCTTTGAAGTGATCAAAAAATTGTCAACATTCTTAATCTCAAGGTTCAAAGAACCCACATCACTCCCTATCCCACGTGACTTAGCCACTGAGTCATATGGATTGTCAATCTACCCTTCATTGTTTGAGCTAAAATCTCCACTCTCTATTTCTCCTTCCTCTTAATACCATCCTCTTCTTTCATAGTACCCTTTTCTTCCTCTAGGCTATGTTCTCTAAACTTAGGATTGTTCTTTAAAAAATTCTTTTTCCTTTAACCTTCATGTTTTCCTTTTTCTTTGCACTTTCCTTCTCACTAGCCTTGTCATTATCTAATTTAGTATACATGTCGTTTATCACTTTAGTTTTAACATTGTACATTTTGACTTTTTTGGCACTAGATTTATCCAGAATCTTCTTCCCATAAATCTTATTTCTTTTACCAATTGATGGAGAGAGCATTATATCATTCTCCTTACAAAATTCCTTAATAAGAAGGATTAGTCCTTCATGAAGAATAGGCCTAGAATTTTGTTTCCTATGTGAATTGAGGTTGTTTAACAAGAAATATTTCAAGTAGAACAAAAAATAAACTATGTCCTTGTATCTAAAGTGAACTTTTAAAAAAAATGAAAATCATGCAATCTTTTGGATCTCTCATCAAGGATTAAGTACTCATGAATGTAGTACATAACATCTTGCCATAGAACCTTAATTTTGTTAAGATCAAAGAAGTTAGGATCCTTAACTAGTTTTCTTTCTTCTTTAGGGTTTGTTAGAAATTTTTCTAGGGCAACATTCTATATTTTAGTCTCTTTCTTGAATTTTATTTTCCCAATAGAGAGCCTAGTTATTTTCTCAATAAAATCTCTTTTTTATATCCACAAAAACCCTATACAAGGTCATAACATCCCAAGCGTAGTTTCTAAAAAAAATTCAATAACATGGGGTTTGTACCCATGCAATCTTTCAAGGTAATCAATAACCTTACCTTAATGAAGATTGTTCAAGACTATCATTTTCTCCTTCCAATTCTTATATTTTGCATGCTCTTTCTTCCTTGACTTAGCACCCATTCTATAACCCACTTCAATCACCAAATTCCTGCAATGAAGAAATATCTTACAAGAGTAGGAAAAAAAATCTTTCTCATTACATTCTAAAATCACCCACAATATGTGCCAATCTAAGAAGGTAATAATTAAAAGGTACCACCTTAAAAAATAATACCACTATCATTAAAGTTACAACTTCATTTGATATTTGAGAAAAAATGAATAAAACTATGGCATTAAATTTAGCTTCAATTGCATTTGTCCCATCAAATTGAATGATTGACTTTAAATTCACTTCCTTTCTTAGGTCATCCATCCATGAGAGTGGTCTATCTATACCCTTAACTTTTTTGGCAATCCAATTAGGAAACCTATTACCCTCATGATTAATAGGAGTAATAATTAATTTTTCAAAATTATTAAGAAGACTTTTGATTTCTTCAATAATAATTTTAGTATTCTAAGTAAATTGTATAATTATTATTGAGCATATTAATGTTAGGAATAAGGTGTCTCAACCTTGGATAATTCCTATTCTTATTATTTATTTTTATAAAATTTATTTCTTGCAAATAATGTTGATGTGTCAGCATCTTGAATTGTGTATAAGGAGATCATCGCTAAAACGGTTATGATGAATTCCTATGACATGTAAGAGCTATGTTAGGAAGATTCAATGAGAGGTAAAGACATGTGGCAACTAATAAAGTTGAGTACTATACACTCTACCCCAATAGTGGGGTTTGGGGGGTTCCTATTTTCTCAAAGAATTGTAAAACCCTAATACAATTATCTTTGGGAGTAGCCCTAAAAGTGAAGCACATCTTATAAGCATTTTTAGGGTTGCAAAGAGGTGTATGAAAAAAAGTGTATTGTTGGTACTATGAGTTGGTACTGGAGTCTTCTGTTCTCGTTGTTGAACTTGCATTGCAAGTGTATTGTAACCTTGTGTTGAAGATAATACATTGTGCAGGTTCTGGAGGGGTGGGGTTGTTTTACCGAAAGGTTTTTCTCCACTTGCAAATCTTTGTGTTATGTGTTTCTTTCTCTATCTATTTTTTTTATGCTTGCTTGGCCAAAATATTATTGTTTACATGATATTGAATCTATAAGTGAAAATATTTTAATAGGATTTGCACCATACTTCTCTTAAGAGATTAGTGTAGGAAGCTATTTCCGCACCTGAGTTTCCTTACAAGTGGTATCAGAGCCTGATCAACTTTTGATCCTAGTTTTTGGGTAGGGTGTTTTGAGCTAATCTCAAGTTGAGTGGGAGTCTTGTGCAGAGCATCCTGAATCTTATTTGTAGATTGAGATGGCAAGTTCATCATGTGGAAGAATAGAGGTGGAGAAATTTAATGGCACTAATTTCGAGTTGTGTAAACTCAATATGGAAGACATCTTGGAAGATTGTGACCTATGGGAAGAAACTTCTAATGCTACAAGACCAGCAACTATAGCTCAAGAAGATTGGGATATCAAAGACTATAAAGAAAAGGGTCTCATAAGACTCTATTTAACCAATGTAGTTCTTTTGAATGTTCTAGATGAGAAAACCACATATAGTTTGTGGGAAAGACTTGGGGCTGTGTATCAGGCCAAATCTTTGGTAAACAAGTTGTTCATGAGGAAGAAGTTGAACTCTCTGTGAATGGAGGAAGGTGGATCCTTTACGGATCATTTAAATGCTTTTAATCTACTAGCTGCATAGTCAACATCAGCTGGTGTCAAGTTAGAGGACAAGGATCGTTGCTAGACACTTTTGTGTTCTTTACCAAATTCATGGGACCATCTTGTGATGGCTCTTAGAAGCACATTAGTCACTTTCAAAATGGATGATGTGGTGTCTTCACTGCTATCAGAGGAGATGTGGAGAAAGGCTTCCATTTCAGAAAAAGAAGCCCTTGTTGTTCGTGGGAGATCCACAAAAAGAGGGAAGAAAAATGACAATAAGACTAACAACAAGGGTAGATCCAAATCTCGTGGGATGTCAAAGACTTCCAATAAGTCCAAGGCAAAATGTTGGAACTGTGATAAACTTGGGCACTTTCGTAAAGACTAAAAAGAGCCAAAGAAGAAGAAGAAAGGTTTAGATTCAGGTTCAGATAGATCTCAAGAAGATGGTGATGCATTCATCGCAGCTTTGGTAGCCCATGCATCCGATGATGTGTGGTTGGTTGACTCGGGTGCATCTTTTCACATGACCTCTCATCAAAACTAGTTCTCAAAATATGAAGAGTTCGATGGTGGAAAGGTGTACTTGGGTGATGATTCTCACCTAAAGATAGTTGGACATAGAAGGGTCACTATCAAATTTCTTGATGGACGAGTAAAGGGAATCAATGGAGTTATGCACATTCTAGGTTAGGCATGAAACCTATTATCTGTAAGTATGTTGAATGATGTAGGTGTGTAAGTTGTTTTTTCAAAAGAAGGATGCAAGATGATGAGAGGATCGGTAGTGCTTACAAGGGGTACTAGGAGAGGTACCTTATTTCAGCTAGATGCATGTATTCCTCTATGTAACAATTCTTCTTCCTCACCATTTGAACGAGCAATGAAGAATTATGTGGTTATTGGTTTTGATGGAATTTGAGATTTGGTCACATTGGTGAAAAGGGTCTCAGAACTCTGAAAAATAAAAATCTCATTGAGGGGTTAAATGATTGCAATCTCGAGTTTGACTTCTGTGAACACTGTGTCTATGGTAAACAAAATTGTGTTCAATTTTACTCTAGTTCTCACAAATCTTCTAATGTTTTGGATCTTATTCATTCTGATGTATTTGGTCATGTAAAAGTTCCTTCAATCTCCAAGTCTATATTTTTTGTATCTTTCATAGATGATTATAGTAGAAGGAAATGCATTTATTTCCTTAAAAGTAAGACACAAGTCTTTAGTCAATTCAAGGAATTTAAAGCCCTTGTAGAGAATCAGACTAGTAAGAAGATTAAGTGTGTGAGAACTGACAATGGTGGTGAGTTTTTCTCAATAGAGTTTGATCAATTCTATAAAGAACAAGGTATCGAGATGCATAAGACAACTCCTTATACCCCAAAGCAAAATGGAGTTGCAAAGAGAATGAATAGGACACTGATGGAGAAGGCTAGGAGTATGCTTAGTGGAGCTAGTTTAGAACAAAGTTCTGGGCCAAAGCTGTGGCCACTGCTTGCTATCTAGTTAACAGATCTCCTACATCAGCCCTTGTTGGTAGGATACCCATGGAGGTGTGGTCTGGTAAGAAGCCGTCAATTAGACATCTTCATGTTTTTGGTTGTGAAGCTTATGCACACGTTCCAAAGGAGAAAAGATCTAAGTTGGAAAACAAAGTTGTTAAATGTATTTTCATTGGGTACAGTGCTGGTGTGAAAGGATACAAGCTTTGGGATCCTGTGACTAGTAAGGTGTTGTATAGTAGAAATGTTATTTTTAGAGAGCTAACATCTTCTCCTATTGTGCTACAACTAGATGAAAAAGAAAAGGAAAAAGATGTTGTTCAATTGCCTCCTACCCCTAAGAAGACTGAATAGAGAGACCATGTTGGGTCTAATGATGAGGAGAGCTCTAGCAGCTCTGATAGTTCAGAAGAAGAGGAAGAACAACCTCAACCGTAGCCCTTGAGGAGATCCATGAGAGAAAGAAAGAAACTAGAAAGGTTTGGTTATTCTATGTTAGATTCTAGTTGTGCTTTTGCTTTGATTACTAACACTGATGAGCCTAGATCTGTGAACGAGGCTTTGGGCATGGAAGATGCAGGTTCTTGGATTGAGGCTATGGATAATGAGATGGCTTCATTAGAGAAAAAAAAAACTTGGGACCTTGTACCTTTTCCTAAAGGGAGAAAATTTGTTGGCTGTAAATGGGTGTTCAAGAATAAATTATGTGCAGATGGCAATGTTGAAAGGTACAAAGCTAGATTGGTTTAGCATGGCAGATTGTAGACCACTATGTGCTCCTATTCCTGTGGGAACAAAGTTATCTATAGATGATTGTCCAAAATCTCCTAGTGAGATGGAGGACATGAGTAGAGTACCTTATGCTAGTGCAGTTGGCAGTCTTATGTATGCGATGGTTTGTACTAGACCAGACATTGCCCAAGTAGTAGGAGTCCTGAGTTGGTTTACGGCTGATCCTAGATGAGTACATTGGGATGCAGTTAAGTGAGTATGCAGATATTTGAGGGCTACATCAGATTACTCCATATGTTATCATGGTAACTCTTTTGGATTTTCGCATTCAGTTTGTATTCATGGGTTTGTGGATTTAGATTGGGAAAGTGATATTGATCGCAGGAGATCCACCAGTGCTTATGTGTTCACTATGTTTGGTGGTCCCATCAGTTGGATGAGTAAGTGACAACCTGTGGTTGCTTTGTCCACTACAAAAGCTGAGTACATGGCTGCAACTCATTCTTGTAAGGAAGCCATTTGGCTTAAGAGATTGTGTTTTGATGTTGGTGTTGATGTAGAATAGATTACTATTTGGTGTGATAGTTAGAGCATTATTTGCCTTGCGAAGAATCCAACTTTCCATGCCAGAATGAAGCACATTGATGTGTAGTTTCACTTTGTGAGAGATGTTGTGGAAGATGGAAAGGTAAATTTGGAGAAGGTAGATACTGTGAAGAATGTTGCAAATGCATTAATGAAACCAGTGGGCACTGAGAAGTTTAGATGGTGTTTGGAGTCTATGGGCATTTTGGCCTATAGCAGTTAGCTCCTGTTATGTTCCTGTTGCTCTTACAAGGTGTTCAAAAAGTGGGAGAATGTTAGGAATAAGGTGTCTCAACCTTGGATAATTCCTATTCTTATTATTTATTTTTGTAAAATGTATTTCTTGTAAATAATGTTGATGTGTCGGCATCTTGAATTGTGTATAAGGAGATTATCACTAAAATGGTTATGACAGATTCCTATGACACGTAAGAGCTATGTTAGGAAGATTCAATGATAGGTGAAGACATGTGGCAACTAATAAATTTGAGTACTGTACACTCTACTCCAATACTGTACCTAATCTACTAGAACATCTAGAATCTAAATGCTCTCCCAAAACTTCACCATTCTGCCATGTCCCAATTTCTATTTGCATCCTTTTTGAAGAGTATATTTTACTCCTTAAACAACATTCTGTATAGAAAAAGAATTAATAATCCCAAGATAATTCAAATACTCAGAGAGAGAATAAGAATTTTAAAGATATTAGTGCTTCCATATTGTACTTCATTCCTTGTCTTGTGGATAAAGTCTCCATCCCTTCTTAGCTAATAGAGCTTATTCATACTCTTAATTTTCCTAATAGCAAGTGATTACCATTACTTTAACTTAGTTTCAAATACATAAAAGTAAATAGCATGAACACATGTGACACCATGATTTAATGTGGAAATCCAATTCGGTAAAAACCACCAATTATAATTAGTTACGATTTTCACTCTTCTGAAGTGAACCCTGTTAGGAGCTAACCCTATTAAAGTTTGCAAAACACACTATTAGGTGTGACCCTGTTAGAGGATTTAATCACCTTGTTAGGAGTGGCCTTGTTAGAGGTCTTTAGATAATTCAATAGAACTACCACCTTGTTAGAGGATTTATAAATAACTGTTAAGCCAACTCTATTAAAAGATTTAGATCACTTCTATAATGGTTGGAGAGTAATAATGAGATGACCATATTTCTAATACAATTGAATTTTTGTTTACAAAACTTTTTTCTAGCTTGTATTTGATCCTTATTGATTGAATATATCTTTTTAGCTCCACAAGGATACTCTACTTATCCTTCTGATTCACTTCCTTACTGCATCATTAGATCTTCAAATTCTTCCATACATACTTACACCTACACATACTTTTGAATTATGAACTTGACCTTATACTTATAATTTTCATTTTATCAAGTTGGCAAAAATGCGACTTAGAATAACTTATATTCATCTTCTCAGTCAGCCAAAACCAATAGATAAATCGATTGAACTCAATATGCCAAAACAAGAAAATCTTTCATTAGCCAACCCTACTCAGTAGAAACTAACTTGGAAATGTTTCCCTATGTTAACCAAGTGAAGATTGATCAACACTGTATATTCACAAAGTTCATTTGGTAACCATGAAAGCTCAATTAACATTGGTTCCATCCAACTGTCCCTTAATTAACTGAATGAGCTCAATTAACACTCATATACTACATACTTTCCTTTGTCTTCCAAGTGAACTTGGCATACATTGCCATCTCAAGTAGGTAAACTCTAGAACACTCGATAGCCATAGAAAAACTATCTTCACTACCCGAGTAAGCTTCACATACATTAACTAAAAATTATATAACATTTTTGTAACATCAAAGATAATACACAATTAATCAATTATTCCAACAATCTCCCTCTTTAGCATTGATGGAAACACAACATGTCATAATGTAATAAAATTTTAGAGCAAGAATAAAGTAAGGGATATGTCCTTGTTTCATTCAGATTCTTATCTATGAGAACTTCCTCTATCAAGGTGAACTCTTTCTATCTTCAATTTCTACCTTTAGTTTCTCCCTTTGTCAGAGATCTTTTGTCTGCAACAACTTCTTCTAATAGAAAAATTATCCTTCATTGTAATTAAAATTTCTATGAGATACG
The DNA here is from genome assembly GCA_028749045.1 of Cupressus sempervirens. Classification (NCBI taxonomy): domain Eukaryota; kingdom Viridiplantae; phylum Streptophyta; class Pinopsida; order Cupressales; family Cupressaceae; genus Cupressus; species Cupressus sempervirens. Next base: position 128,004,665 of record CM053785.1, on the reverse strand, counting down.
ATAGTATACTTTGTTTTCTTTGACAACATATACCAAAGATAATGCTCATTGAATATCAGTGTACCTCAAGTACTGATTCATTTACAATATGCCCTTGCCAATTCTACATGAACTAATTGATGTTAAACATACTTTGGTTGATACATCAATAAACTTCATTTAGTGAGCTTCAGATAGGGGAATGACCCCTAGCTTAACTCTTAGATACATAAATGCATTCTTAGGTAATCACTTGGTGAATATGTCTGCAATTTTCTCTTTTGTATTAACATATTCCAATCTGAATTCTTTTTCATGTACAAATTCTCTTAAGTGATATTTTATAGCAATGTGCTTTGTTTTGGTATGCATCACTAGATTCTTTGATATATTAATTGCACTAGTGTTATCATAGTATATGATTGTTGGATCCTTAATCTATAGTTTTATACCTACTGACAATTGCTTGAACTAAAAAATAATATAACAGTTAATAGTTTCTGCCACATATTCTTTCTCTATTGTGGATTGAGAGATACAATTTTGTTTCTTACTTTTCCAAGACAGAATTATCCACCACTAGTGCTCTTTCTATCATCAATAATTCTTGCCCAATCAACATCAATAAACACTTTTAAGTCCAAATTGCCTCCTTTTTGTACCATAAGCCATATTCTTTAGTACCTTTCAGATATCTCATGATTCTTTTGGTTGTCATCATGTGGTTTTCTCTAGGATTTGTTGAGAATCTTGCCACCATACCAATTGCTAATGCAATTTCTATAGGAGTTGAGAATCCAACTCTAGAAGTGTGCCAAGATCACCTACAATGAAAATAGCTTGCTAAAGAGAAACCTAGGAAGCAAAGAGGTTGAAGCAAATATGACATAAGAGAGTATTTTACAATAGGAAATTAGAATTGCTATGTGAATTGAATTAATTTACAATGAATGATAGGCCAAATAAAAAGGCCTCATGGAAGCTTGTAGAACAAGCTAGAATGAGGTAGGAGATAAGGTTGACAACTAAGCACACATTCACAAGAGGTGGCAAAGATAAGTATGCTAAAGGGAACAAACTCTCGTGTTGTCAACAAATAACCTTAACTACATGCATTAACCTAAGTAAGCTTAAGTAAATAAAATAAATAATTAACAATTAATTAATTATTTACTCTAACACCCCCCCTTAAGTGCAACTTAGGTGAATTCCTAAAGCTCACAAAACAAAGGAAAAGATGCAAAATGGGTCCTGGCAACAAGGCCATATTAGGTACCCATGTACAATGCAACTAAATGCAACCTCTATAAAATGGGGAAAGAGAGAAAACCACATGGGAAAAAATCTCCCCCCAAAAAAGAGGTGAAAACAACATGCTGAAAAAAAACATGAAGTGAAGGAAGGAAGGCCTCAACCAATCCCCCCAAGGACAACTTCTGTAACTGCTAGCATTGACCGTAGCTAAAGAAAGTGAGGCAATGCAAAAGGCTTAGTGAAGACGTCTGCAACCTGTCTAGCGATAGGAATGTACTCCAATGCAATAACACCATCCTGGATTAATTGACGGATGAAATGCATGTGCAACTTAATGTGCTTGGTATGCTAATGTTCCACTAGGGTGTAGGAAATGAGGACGTCACTATTATTATCGAACCACAAAATAGTGGGATGATCAAGAGAAAATCCAAATTCAGCCATCAACTAACAAAGCCATAAAGCCTCCTGACTAGCAAGAATTGTGGCCCTGTACTCAGCCTCTATAGATAAAAGTTCTCAAGCATGCTACTTCTTACATGACCATGTGATGGGATCAGAGCCAAGGCAAAACACAAAGCTAGAAGTAGACTTCTAATCATTAACATCACTGGCCCAATCTAAGTCAGTGTAGTTAAAAATGTGTGGAGTCCCCAAAGTGTAGTGAATTTCATACATAAGTGTGCCCTAAATGTAGTGGAGAATATGCCTGGTAGCTTGCCAATGACTCTCATCAGGGTCTTAAGAGAACTGATAGACTAGGCCAACCACAAAAGAAAGATCAGGGAGTGTGTTTGTCAAGTATAACAAGCTACCAACCAACTATAAATACAAAGTAGCATCCATTCTAGGTGAGGAGCAGGAGGTAGACAAAGTAACACCCAACTAAAATGGTGTAGGAGTAGCCTTACAATCAAGCATGTGAAAGTGATGGAGCATGTCAAGAGAATACTTCTGCTGATACACAAAAATGCTAGTAGGAGATTGATGAATCTAAAGATCAAGAAAGTAGTGCAGCAAACCAAGATCAATCATCTCAAACTGGTCCATTAGTGCACACTTAACATCTTGGAGCATGGATACTGAACTACCTGTAGGGATAAGATCATCAACATACAAAAAAAGAATTAGAATGTCATCACCAAGACACTGAATGTACACTATAGGATTAGAATGGCAATGAGTGAAGGTTGTAGATAGTAAGAATGAGTCCATCTTCTCATACCAAGCCCTAGGGGCTTGCTTGAGACCATATTATGAATGTCAAAGCCTACAAACCAAAGTGGGATCTTGCACAAAACCTAGAGGCTGCTCCATATAAATCTCCTCTGTGATATCACCGTGCAGGAAGGCACTCTTCACATCCATTTGATAAACTGGCCATCCCTATGAAGTTGTGAGGGATAAGACAAGGTGTATGGAATTCATCTTAGTGATAGGGGAAAAAGTCTTATAGTAATAAACACCCTTGACTTGTGAGAAACCCTTTGCAACAAGACATGCCTTATACTTATCAAGGGAACCATCAGTAGCATACTTAGTGTGGTAAATCTGCTTACAATGGACTAGTTTTCTTCCTTTAGGAAGAGAACAAAGATCCCATCTGTGGTTTTTCATCAAAGAAGAATATTCCTCCTCCATTGCCCTGTCTCATTCTAAATATCTTCTCCCCTTTGCAAATGTCTAAGGATTAGTACTAATAGGATCACTGAGTAGAATGGAACCTGTGGTGTAAGAACAGGTACAACAAGATGTGGATGGGTCACCAACTAGAGATCCTGTAGCCTCAATAGTAGCTCAAGCCCATTTAGGCATTTGGGGATGATCCTATGGTGGAGGTATATTGGGATCACCATGATCATCATCCTCATCATTTGTGAAACCATTTGGGAATGAAGAGGGAGTAGTGGGAGCTAAAGGAGTTGTTGGTGGTGAAGAATGTATTGTAGAAGGGCTCTCATCAAATTGGACATCTCATCGAAACAAGACCTCTCTAGAATTAGGATCAAATAACCTGTAAGCCTTTACATCCTCATGGTAGCCAACAAAAATCATTGGTCAACTCTTCCATTCCATAGCTTTCCTCTGAGCATTTGGCACAAAAGCATATGTTGTACTCCCAAAGACTCAGAATGATGACACATTAGGCTTGACATGGGACCAAGCCTCCTTAGGAGTCATATGTCAAAGTGCCTTGTGAGGCATCTGATTCTAAATGAAATTGGAACAATTAACTGCCTCTACCCAAAAACAAGAATCCAAGGACCTAGACTAAATCATGCAATTTTCCATCTCTCGTAGGGTTCTATTCTTCCTCTCGGCTACATCATTCTACTAAGGAGTATAGGGCACTGAAAGCTAATGCAAAAGACCATGCTCAGAATAGAAATCTCTGAAATCCTAGTTCACATATTCTCCCCCATTGTCCGTGCACATTTGGTGAATAAAAAGTCGCGACTACTTCTCTACGAATGCCTTAAAAACTAAGAATGAGTCGAAGGCATCAGACTTGTAATTAAGAAAGTACACTCATGTATGTCTAGATAAGTCATCAATAAATGTGAGCACATATCAAGCACCTAAAAAAGAGGGAGTAGGGAATGACATAAGGTCACTGTGAATCAACTCCAAGGGTGTTGTTGGTCTGGCTTTTTTTGTAGTAAAATTTTTTTCAGTTAAACCATAGAAAAGTCAGATGTTCTATGTCTAAGTGAAGTATAAGGCTTTGGATAAACCATCTATAAGAAATATTCGCCATATAAGCCCTATATTCATCCCTATTCATAAATGGTCAGGCGCGAAATTTTCAAATTTCAAAAGAAGCGAATATGCTTCCGTATTCCTTTTCTTTTCTCCCGGGTTACCTTTTTCCTATTTGTCCCAACCGTCAGATCCGATTAGATCTATCGCTGGCGTTACCTCGCTATTGAGAGTTGCATGCTCATTAAGTATAGCGAGATAGCGAGTGTTGAGTTTTTAAGCGGTGGGACCATGAAGTGAAGGTGCGGCGATCGGAGATTTGCTTATTAATTGCTTTATTGTGCAGGTACACTTTGCAATTCGCCATAAAAAGGGGGAGAAGGACCCACTAGAATATCTGACATCAGAGCCAGAATGTTGATTTTTCTGGAAGTTCCGCCACCTCGCTATCAGAAAATTCAGGCACTTCACCATTAGCAAAGTAGCGAGGCCACGTGAAAATCTAAAAATGATGACATTGCATCTTGCTTATATCATAATTACACCAGGTGGCATGACCAGTCATAAATACCGTTGTCAGAATCAGTTTTAATTAACAGAAGTAATTACTGGGTACCCCTTGCATTTTCCGGCATGGAATCCTTTAAAGTGCCGAAGCTCGCTACCTCGCTATCGGAAAATTGAGGTGCTTCACCGTTAGCGAGTTAGCGAGGCCCCGTAAAATGGTAAAAGATCGGCAAGATCTATGATGATGTGTAATGAAAGATGACTGTGATAAATTTTGACATGTGCCAGCTATGCAGAGATCCGATTCTCATTAATACCTACCTGACTAAATGTACAAGAAATCTGGAACATCAGCTTGAAGTGAATCAATAGAGCTCGCTACCTCGCTATGAAGAGTTGCAAGGAAGATAATTACAGCGACATAGCGAGATGGGCCCACCCCCTTCTTTCTTAAGAAGTCCTGTAGCGTATCTTTCGATCATTTCTTGATCCGATCAACGGTTGTCGTCGCCTCGTTATGGCAAGGTGCTTGTTCTTTATGCATAACGAAGTAGCGACATGCTGACACGTGTTCTCCGACATCAGTGGGTCTAAAGGAAAGTGCCATCAAAAGAAAGAATTATGTATGTGGCAAGCTCTCATTGGGTAAAATAACTGACATGGCAAATATAACTCCTAGTTGTTCTCTTTGTACCGCATGATCGTAGGATCTTTGAAGATCAACGGCGCAGTTTTAAATAAAAAATGTAGTGCCACTCTCTGTATTAATTAGACAAGAAAGCTTCGTCCATGAGAAAAAACAGAGTATAATACAGAGAGATTGCATCAGTTTCATTTCACGCGAGAAAAGATTTGAAGCCATTCTTGTGCAGAAGCTATTACTGAAAGAAAAGCGTGCCAAGGTTGATAAAAAATTGTCAAGTTATCTGTTCGCTGAAATTTTGCAGGAATACAGAGGAGAATTGAGACAGAATTCAAGTAAAACTGCCATCATCTTTGTGAGCTTTTAAGTTTTAAAAAGGATAGCCCAAGATGCCTCCTAAGAAGGGATTTATAGGAGCAGTAAACTACCTGGATAGAAATGTGCATGATGATTTGCTTGAGTTACTTCCTGAGTCCATTGTAGAAATGGTGCAAGTTAAGAGGTTAACCTCACTCAATCCTCGGCTTAGGGTAGCTGATGGATTGTATGATAAGGGTAATTGGGTCTGGGATGCTCAAACTGCTCAAACTGGTTTGAGTTTATTCAAGAAATGGTTTGCAGAGAGAAAGTTATATGCCCCTCATGCCAACATTTGGAATTTTGATCTTGGGAAGCTTGTTGTGCCTAGCGTGTTTATGGATTTTGACCTGCTTGAAGCCATAGCAAAAAACTATGACCAAGCCACTAAGGTAGTGAGGAGAGTAGATGGTGAGGCTTTAGTTACCATCAGTCCCGAGGAGATTAGGAAGGTTTTTAGTCTGGGACCCCCCATTAATCTGATACATTTAGAAAAAGAATATATATCCAAGAGGGATGTAGTTAGACAGGGTGCATTGAAAGCCCACATAGGCCGAATTGGAGGCCTCCCAACCATAACATCATCTTCTAAAGAGCCCTTCAAGAAATCATGTTTTAATGCCAGGGCAGTGGAGATATATAGGACCCTGTGCAGAGTCTTCGGAGAGGGCGAAGAAGACTTTATTCCGGTGAGCTTCATGTATATGATCACCCAAATCTCTTCTTTTGGTGTGGAAATAATTTTTGATTTTGCATCTTACTTGGCAAATGAGATCCATCATGGATTGGTGGGGATTGCACAGGGCAAGGTGGAAAAGGTTTGGGGTCAGTATTCCTTACTAATGCATAAGTTTCTTTTTAAAGGGGCCACTTATTTTGGTAAAGAAATGGTTTTAAATAGAGAACAAGAAGGGGAAGCACTACCAGTCAAATTATGGAGTGCAGACATGACCTGGGAAGCAGAAAATGCTAGCTTTGTTAGATTTGATAGGCACTTTGCCTCCAAACTAAGGTGCCTCTTATTGAGTGACAATCCCAGAATCCCTAAGGCATTAATGCACCTTATCAGGCCTATGGACAAAACCCACAATCTAAAAGTTTCACATAATTGGGGAGACATTATCCCATATTCAGTCTCAACGGTCATCAGGGTCTATGGTTTCAAAGGAACACCCCATGTGTTACCCTATCAGGTACCTTTAAAGGTAGGGATAGCTGAATTTTTGTGGCAGTTGGGAGGAGTGGAGGAGGCCTTTTTGCACAAAAGGGGGACAGGATCAATTTTTCCTACTTGTACTATAGCCCACCAGTTTGTGATAACTAAAGAAGGGTGGGTCTTTCTCCATAAATTTTTGGATCAATACAAAATGGCAGTGTCTCACTCTCGTTTTTGTGATACAGAAGGTTTCTTTAACTCTGCCCTTAGATTGAGAATCAAGCTGCGTCCAGTTCAGCATGAATTCTATTTCCCAGAAGATGTAATAAGAAATGAATATTCTCTCCATGAGCAAGAAATAAAGAAAGAAAAATGGAGAGTCTATTCAAAAGTTTTGGAATTCATTAATTGTTTTGATAAAAATTTCAGTCCTCTTAGTAATGCTGCAAACAATGCAGATAAAATACATAAGCTCATGAGTAATTTCTCTGAGATAATGGAGGTAATGAATGAGAAGAAACAACATTTTATTAATTCTTTTCCAGATAAAGCCAGAGAAATTATGAGAAAATTGGGTTTCACTCCCAACATTGGAATAGGTCCACTGGTGGTACGGAAGAAAACAGGATATACTATTGTCCGACAACAGGTGCCCGTTGTGCATAAAGAAAAACAGATTGTTGGATCTTCCAGCACTGTCCTAGAAGAAAGACCCCCTAAACCTTCCCCCAAAAGAAGGAGAATAATAAGGGAGGAAGAATCCCCTAATGAAAGTGGCTCACTTTCTCAAACCCCAATAAGAGTTGAGGAAGAACAGCTCACCAATGAGCAATTCGAACAAATGGGGTCACAAGGAGAAATTTTTGTTACACAAGCAGAGATTGATGAAGGGAACCCTCAGGAACCCCCTGTACCAAGTTTTGAATTAACTATAGCAGATTTCAGAGGAAGGGAATTGGACCCTATTTTGGAACAAGCCAGTCAACATTTTTTGTCTGATAACAATTTTGTAAGATCTAGGGCTTTCCATCAGTTTGCGTGGAGAGTAAACATGCACATTTTTGAGCAAAGGTGCAATAATATGAGAGCAGAACATCCAAAAATGGATGAGACCTCCATTCAAAATCTAATAAAGGAACAAATGGTTCAAGAGTTCCAAAATATAACCCCTGATGAGGGAAGACAGATGGTAAAAAATGCTAATGTTTTATTATTGCCCAATTGGGACATTGCTGACGCATTAGTTTTTAATTCTGTTTCAAATAATTTAGGACTCCAGGATCCAAATAAAGAGGAATTCTTGGGTACAGCATTCAGCAATGATCAAGCTGCCCTTGTTATGTGGTCCCTGAGAAGAGGATCCAGCGTTACTTCATCACAGCCTGATGATTCAGGATTGACAGGGAGTATCATTGTAAGAAGAGTTGCTGACACTTCAAATGTACAGGCAGCCCACATGAATGTGGATTATTCTAAATTTGCCCTGGCTACTGCGGAAAGAGAAGAGAGGGAAATGATGGATATGCATAATAAATATGAAGTAGTGGTGGAAGCCTATAATCAAGAGGTAAAAAGGAGAATTGAGTTAGAGAACAGGGTATCTCAATTAGAAAAGGTACTTGGAAAGAGAAAAGTGGGAGAATCTAGTACATTAAGAATTGCATATTCCCCACAGTCATCTGTGGGATTAACCCCTATTATTGAGATACCTGACACCCCTGAAAGACCCCAATTCTATACTGCAGAGGAATTTGAAGCAGAAAAAACCAAATTACATGAGTGGCAGATAGAATTTAGAAATCAGCAGGAAGAGAAATGGAGGCAGGGTGTGACATACTTGAGGGATAAAATACAATGGTCAAATTTTTATGACCAGTTGACAAGGATTGTAATCCTCATAGATGAGTTAAATAAAGAAAAGAATGGACTAGATTCTCTTGCACAGAAGTGGAGACAGAGGAATAATGATGTTACAATTATTTGTATATCTACAGTTCAAATGCCTTACCATCAAGTTGAGAGGATTTTTGATTTATTGAATCAATTAGATAATTTTGAAAATAAAAGAGATTCTTTACAGAGGAAATTGACACTCTGTTTTTCAAGATATTTTGCTAAAAAATTCACCCTATTTCCTTGTGCCTTAGAATCTGTTGATACAGTAAAGGAAAAGGACAAATGGAAAAAGGAAATGGATGAATTATTTGATAACAGAATAACAAACATCATCAGTGAGACTGGCTATTGGTTTTGGGCAAAGACAAATGAAGAGCTGGTAAAAATACAATTGTATTATGCTGATATAAGAAAAGAATTCGATGATTTAGAAGAAAATGCCAATTCTTTAATAAAGATACAAAGAGAAACCCTAAGTTTTGATTGGCCAGATGATGATACTTTCAACAGATGGAAAGATCAGTTTAGTGAACAGATGTCAGGAGATGATGAGGAAGATGTAAGAGTAATAGTTACTCTTGTAGTCAGCAATGATGACATAGAAAATCCCCAGGTTAAAGTGATTTTGCATGTAACAGAAGATGATACATCACTTGCAGACCTTATGGGTATGTACTCTGAAGATGAGGAATGATTGCGAGAGCAGATCATAACAACCAAGAAGCATAACAGAAAGGGACCCGCCAAGAAGTGCTGTTGTAATCAACTTTTCTGTTATTCTTGTTTTTTGTTTTTCAAAAGAAGGACACTTGTCACCTACTGTAGCCTGAAGCTTGTTGCATCTCACATTATTTAAGTGAGATCCCAAGGCTAAAGATGGGTCCGAATTTGGTTTTCACTAAGTTTTGTGCTTAGTTCTATTTTTGGTCCAAACATTTTGGGAAAGAAATTTATAGTATACTTTTTCCTGTCAAAATTTCTGATATATGGATGAATGTAGAAAGAACTGTGCTTCTTCTAGGAAGGTTTTCTGGGTCTTTTGTAAAGGATATATCATTTTCAAAGGAAATGAATACAAGTTATGAACTGTCCCCATATCTGTTCTTCTCTAAATTTTGTCTCCTTTTTTAATACTGAACTACCTTGATGTTGTGTGAGTAAAAGCTTATGCAATTGATTGCAATTTAGTAAGACTGTACATCCATTTGTTATTGCTGTTAATTCAATGGATTAAGTAAAGGCTTTGATGAATGTGATGAGGTTGCTGGGGTGTTAATAAGGATTTTTGAATGATAAATTCTGATAAGAATTGCTGATGAAAATTCGTTGCAAGGTAACAAATTAGATCTAAGAATTTACTTGACTCTGAATTCCCAATGGATTAGGCACTGATCGAAAGTTTTTCAGCCAAAAGAGAAGTATTTTATAACTAGCTTTTTCAAAATACATCATAAAATCAATTTTCATTTATCTTTCCTGTAAGATTTTCAAAGTTGGCCAGCACTTGCCTGCCTGGATTTTTTTAGCTTCATTTAGCCATTGTTGTTGGAAACATCTGCAGAGCTATAGAAGATTTCTTGGCCATATCTGTTCAAGGGATGTGTTTATCAGTTATTTACCTATATGTTTGAGGATTTAGAGATGAGAATCAAAATGAAACTAAGGATAATTCTCATACAATTATTCCATCTTTGAACCATCCCCGGGTGCACCTGCCCTGGTTTTACAGAGCCAAAAGAGTAGAAAATCGTCTAAGGTTTTGTTGAAGTTGGGCCCTAATACTTTGCATATGCAAGTGATAATGAGAATTGGCTATTCTTTAGGTTGTGTATGTACTGATATCTAGGTACTAAGCCTTTTGTCACCTAGTAGTTTTAGTACTGTTAACATCAAAATAAAACACCAACAAAATGACGACTCTGCTGGGGAATCTTTAGTGTCAAAACTTGAGAATCTAAAGAAGATATAAACCCAAGTACCATTGCTACACACTGACGCATCCAGCTTATCCGAGTGTCTTATCTAACAAGCAAGAGTTGCAGTCTTACAACATCAGTGATTGATCTCTTTGTGCTATTTTTCTGTTTCCACTTGTGTATTGTTTTCTTTCTGTCAGTAAGAAGTGTTATTATATTTTCCCGAAAAAGGGTGGCGACTCAATCAAGGTTTTGAAGCTAGTGCTTATTGTAACAAAAGGAGAATATGGCTGACAAGAGAAAAAACACAAGGGCTTACATGAGAGCCAATCCCGATGTATCAATGTATACTGATTTACCCCAAGGTGGTAAAAAGAACCAAAATAAGAAAAGAATAGATCCAAATCCTACTTGGAAACCTAGAGGTAATGCCTCTGTAAATTTCCATTATCAACCGATAATAGCAAGAGAATCATCTTCGCTTAGTTCTGAATCTGAAAATACAAGACTTTTAGGAGGTATTTTCAGTACCCCATTACCAGATCAGAGAGTTTTTCAAGATAAAGACGTATCTACTATGGGAATTGCTTCACCAAGACCAGGGCCTGTAGCAGATATAAATTGTAGGCTAGGATTCAGGAGTTCATCTGATAACCTTTTTAATCCCAGAGTAGCCCCATATATGGAACCGAACCTTATAGATCTAAATGATCCTGCTGATTCCGAGGGAACCTCTGCTGATTCTAAAGAAGTGCAATTTGAAATAGGATTTTTGAAGAAATGGATTGCTGAGGAAGATGCTAAGTGCATCTGTCTTGAAAAGGAAAGGGAGCGAGCCACTTTGGATGCAATAATAGAAAGAGATAATTTGCTAAGAAGGATGGCTGCTTTGAAAGAGCAAAATAAAAAATTAGAAGAGAATACCCCTACTCTCCATCAGGACGTCTTTGGAAATATTGATAATCTAAGAGCTAAAGTTCAACAAAAGGAAAAACTCCTAAATCAAAGACAAGAACCAATTATTGCTCAAGTTCAAGCTTATAAACCCATTCAAGTTAATCCAATAGAGCCCACTGGAACAGTTCCAGATAAAGGGAAAGGCAAGGCTATAGGAATCCAAATAAATGAGCCTCAAGCCATACCGAGCAAACCTATACAACCCTCCATATCAAAAATAGATCTAGAACTAGAGAAGGCTCGAAAGGAGAAGGAAGACCTTGCAAAAGAACTTGAGAAGGTTGAAAATGAAGCTCAGGCCGCAGAAACCAGAAGGAAAATCCAATTCATAAAGTCTAATTCTGCGTTGAATTCATGGCCTACTTTGTCTATCCCACCTACAAATCCTGCACCAGTTAATGCTCCCATAATCTCGACTCAGAAAGCACCCCAATCTGCTCCTACCTCATCTTCCAATATTGGCACTCAAGTCCCATTTGTCCCACCACAGCTATCCCAAGCTGCTCTCCTAACTCAAGCTAATGAAGCTAGTACCTCTAACGCTCCTGGTTTCCAGAAGAAACCTATATACCTCGAAAAATATAGACAAATATCATTTGCCAGTATTCTTGGTGCCCCCCATCCCATATCTTTTGATTTAAGGGATAAAGTGGTTAAGTTTTCTGGAAATAATGCTGTTACTGGTGAAGAACATTTGAGAATTTTCATTGACATGCTCAATGATTATGAAGTTGAACATGAGGACATGGTGATGAAATTATTTGTGCATTCACTCACAGAGGATGCAAGGGATTGGTTCAGGAGGTTGCCTGATGATAATATTACTTCATGGAGTGATTTGGAGAAATTGTTCAAGGAACAATATGGGGACAATACTAATGCAGGATTCATGTTGAATGAGTTCAACAATATCAAGAAGAATCCAAATGAATCCACATTTGATTTCAATGTGAGATTTCAGAAAGGGATGTACAAACTATTTTAGTTTATGCGGTTAAATGAAGACGTCTGTCTTACAACCTATTTTAATGCCTTTGATAGCAAAATGGCCTACCAACTGAGAGATAAGGATCCTAAAACTCTGAGAGATGCCTATAGAGTTGCAGTGAATATAGAAAATAATAGAAAGGCCTCTGGCAAATTAGGGAGGAGGGATGATCCTAAGCTTTTCAACCCTAAGAATAATAATAAAAGGGAAGGTGACAAAACTCCCATAGGAAAAAGGCCTGAAGAACCTACTATAGGCCATGTTTTAGAAATGCTTAAGAAGATGAATCCCACTATTTTTAATAAGACAAATGTTACTGAGAGAACCCCTATGAATAACAGCAATTTCAATAGACAGCCTAGGATGCAGAATTACCCTTACACCACCCAATGGAAAGATGGTAAACTAGTTCCTAACCAGATCCAAAATATGAAAGATAAGGGTACCCCAGACCCCCTGCAAAGGAACACTGTAAATATGAATGATGATGTACCTTGGTGCATTATATGCCAATCACCTCATTCTGTTGATTATTGTGCTATTGCCCAATCATTCGCCCATGCTCAAGGAGTGCAAGCAGAAGAAGAAACAGAAAAAAAAAACCATGATAATATAAGTTGCAATATGGCGAACACATCTGATGATTTGATAGATTCTGATTCAGAAGAACCTGAGAATGATGTTACCAGCCAGAGAATTGCTTACCAGTTACATCATCAGCAAATATTTTCAGATGATGAAAAGAATGATACAAATAAGGTATGCAATACATTTTCTGAAGTAGGTTTCACAAACCTAAGAATCCCCTCCAAGGAGGAAATTGATAGAATTACAGCCGAAATGATTTCACAAGTCCACAGTAATTACAATTTGAGAAATAGAGCAATAAATAATGAGGCAGGAAGGCCATCTAGTATGTTCATCAAAGACACCACTCATAAGACAGATGATCAACACAAGAAAGTCAGTATAGATGTGTCTAAGATCAAGGAGAACAAGGGTTAGAAATGGGAACCAAAAAAGAAAGTTCAATTTTAGAAAGGTGAAGCAACAAAGACCGTAGTGCAACCAGAGAAATCAGAACCAGATGTTGTCAAGCTAAAAGTGGTGCCCACTACTCAAAAGACTCTGATCCCAGGTACTATTGTAAAACCTACTGTGGTTGAACCTGTTGATATGATTGCCATGTTATCTCAAATTACTGTGAAAGTACCCTTGTCTGAGCTTTTTAGAATTGAAGAGCATAAAAATAAGGCTTTGTCATGGTTGGGTGGAATAGCAAACAACAATAGTATTGATAATCAAGCTGTAGCCCAACAGACCCCATTAATAATAGAGGACAATGGTATTATATCTCAGATTCCTCAGATGTTCTTAGATGATTCATCAGTTGCGTTCATACAAGATATTGATCCTTTTTTCCTTAGTTTAATCATAAAAGGGAAAACCTTGAAAAATTGTATGATAGATTCTGCAGCTTCCAACACTATAATGCCTTTTAAAGTAATGGAAGCCCTAGGATTGAAGGTGGATACTAAGAAAGGTAGATGTCGAGGGATGGATGCTAGAGAGGTTCCAGTAATAGGTACTATAAATGCCTTACCATTCAAACTGGCTGCATTTCCTGAGGTGGAATTAACCATGTCTGTCCTTGTAGTGGATATACCCCCACATTACGGGATGCTACTTTCCAGAAAATGGAGTGCCGCCATGGGGGGAAGCCTACAATGTGACCTTACTTATGCCACTTTCCATATAGGGGACAAAGCTGTCAAGGTAAATAGGGAACCAAGGGTTAACCACATCTTAGGTGAAGAAATTGACAAAGATACCACCTGTTTCCTAGACACGGGGATTAATGCTTTCAGGGCTGAATTAATTATTCAGAAAGTGGAAAACTTACCTGATATCATTGAAAATGAGGTTGAATGTTGCATGAATTCACCAAAATTGTGGACAATGTTCTTTGATGGGGCTAGTTCTAAAGAGGGTGCAGGGGCAGGTGTAGTCTTTGTGTCCCCTGAAAATAACACCTTCAGGTATTCATTCACCTTGAAGTTTGCTTGCACAAATAACATTGCTGAATATGAAGCATTGCTGCTAGGTCTCAAAGTGGCCACACATCACAAAATTAAGAAATTGTGTGGCATAGGGGATTCTGAATTGATCATCTCTTAGATTAAAGGAACATACTCCTCAAAAAATAGGAGATTAAAACAATATAGAAACGCGGTCTGGGATCAAATAGAATTCTTTGATGCATTTGGGATCTCATGGAGAGATAGAACCCAGAATAAAATGGCTGATCTTCTGGCCAATGTAGCTATCAAACCAAAAGAAATATCATTTGCAGGAATCTCCCAGATTGAGATTCAAAACAGACCTTCTATACCTGACAACATTGACAATTGGCAGGTGTTTGAAGATGACAAAGATATCACAAATTTTTTGCTAAATGAAGACAAATACCATGGGCAGGAGATGGACTGCAATGGACTGATTGAAACCATAAATGGGAAGGAAACCATTTTTGGTCAAGAAATCATGCAATTAAAAACAAATAAGATGCCTAAGGGGTTGGTAGTCTTGGAGAATATTTTTGATAACCAAGACAGAGTAAAATCGGGAATAAAGGACCCCAAACCACAGGAGCTAGAAGAAATGAATTTGGGAACGGATGAATTCTCTAAAAAGGTTTACATCGGCCAAGATCTACCAGCTCAAATCAGAAAGGCATTGATTGACCTACTTAGAAAGTACAGGCATGTTTTTGCTTGGTCATATGATGACCTTAAAGCTTATAGGGAGGACCTTTTCCAGCATGTCATACCGTTGAAAGAAAATGTAAAACCTTTTAGGCAAAAACAGAGGCCAATCAATCCTACCCTTGCCCCAAAAATGCAGGAAGAACTGACAAAACTGAGAGATGGTGGAATAATCAAACCAATTAGGCATTCCACTTGGGTTTCAAACCTTGTTCCTGTAAGAAAAAAGAATGGAGATATTAGGCTTTGTGTGGATTTTAGAAATCTAAACATTGCATCTCTAAAAGATAATTATGGCTTACCTAATATGGAAGTCATGTTGCAACAAGTGACCGGCTCTGAATTGATGTCAATGATGGATGGCTTTTCTGGATATAATCAAGTTCTGGTAAAAGAAAGTGAACAGTTCAAAACAGCCTTCACAACCCCTTGGGGAACGTATGTGTATGTGAGGATGCCTTTTGGCTTGATTAATGCAGGAGCTACTTTCCAGAGAGCCATGGATGTAGCATTTCATGAATATATTGACAAATTTATGGTTGTGTACCAGGATGATCTTACAGCGTATTCTAACAAGGCTGAAGATCACTGCAAACATTTGGAAATTTTTTTTATAAAAGCCCTGGAATATGGGGTATCCCTAAACCCAAAGAAATGCTCGTTTGGGGTCACAGAAGGAAAGTTATTAGGACACATAGTGTCCAAGGATGGGGTAAAAATAGACCCAGAAAGGGTAATAGCTATTGATAAAGTCCCTAAACCTAAAAACGTGAAAGGTATACAGTCCTTTTTTGGCCAGGTTAATTTTCTGAGGAGGTTTGTTACCAACTTCGCTGAAATCAGTAGACCCATTTCAAAAATGCTCAAGAAAGGAGTTGTTATAGATTGGAATGGTGAACCTTCACAGGCGTTCCAGGATATAAAAACTGCGATAAAAAATGCTCCAGTGTTGAGGACCCCAAATTATACAAAACTCATGCATATTTTTTCTTTTGCATCATTCCATACTGTAGCTGCAGTTTTATTACAAAAAAACCAAGAAGGGTATGAACAGCCTATTGCCTTTTTTAGCAAATCCCTGCAGCATGCTGAACTGAAGTATGAAATAAATGAAAAACAAGCATATGCTTTGGTAAAGGCTGTAAAAGCATTCAGAAGTTATTTGGTAGGTGCTACTATTATTGCCTTTGTACCTAGTGCTGCAGTTAAAGATATTTTCTCTCAGCAGGAAGTGTCAGGAAGGAGATGCAGATGGATCAATAGAATCCAAGAATTTAACATTGATATGCAGATAACTAAGTTAGTAAGAGGTCAAGGTTTGGCCAAACTTATGGCCGAAACTAACCTGGAAGCTAATCAGATAAACCTAGTAAATGATGATTTCAGAACTGATTTATGCGACATGGACCAATGTGATTGGTACATTAATGTTATACATTATTTGCAACACATGGAAGTTCCTCCCCATCTGCCTGATAATGAAAAAAGGAATATTAAATTGCAAGCCATCAGGTATGTAATTGTTCAAAATAACTTATGGTGGAGAAACTTTGAAGGAGTTCTGTTGAAATGTGTTGACAGAGAAAGGGCAAAAGAGATTTTGAAAGAAATGCATGCTGGAGTATGTGGAGGACATTACATGGCCAAAACTACTGCGCATAAGATAATGAGAGCTGGTTTCTGGTGGCCCACTTTGTTCAAAGATGCTCAAATTATGGTTAAAAAATGTGATCCTTGTCAGAGATTTGCTGGGAAGCTGAAATTCTCAGGAAATACTCCACTGAAGCCAGTTGAAACTAAAGCACCTTTTCAACAATGGGGTCTGGACTTCATAGGAGAAATTTTTCCCAAGTCCAGTACTGGCTATTCTTGGATTCTAGTTGCTACTGACTACTTTACAAATGGGTAGAGGCTATCCCTACCAGAAATGCAACGAGTAAAGTAGTAAATAATTTCTTATTGAATAATATCATTTCCAGATTTGGATGTCCACAGAAAGTTGTCACAGATAATGCTATGTGTTTTAGGTCTGAGGAATTCATCAAGTTTTGTGATAAATATGGAATGACAAGAACAACGTCTGCCCCATATCATCCACAAGGGAATGGACAAGCTGAGTCCACAAATAAAAGCCTGTTGAAAATCATTAAGAGAACCTTGGACGATAATAAAAGGGCATGGGATTCCAAGTTACAGTTGGCAATATGGGCTGACAGAGTAACTGTAAAGAAGGCAATTGGGGTGGCTCCATTTGATTTAGTGTATGGAATTCAAGCTAGAATGCCCCAGAACAATTTGATGGGATTATACAATTACATCCAGTCATATGATGAAGATACTACTGATGAAATGAAAGAATGAATGAATGAACTGGTAGGATTGACCGAAGCCAGAAGAGAAGCATCTCTGAGAAATCAAAAATTGCAGTTACAAGTCAAAACACTCTATGATAAAAGAACTGTAAACAAGAAATTTGAAAATGGAGACCTAGTCTTAATGTGGAACGCCAGAATTGAAGATAAAGGAAAACATGGCAAATTTGATCCCATTTGGTTAGGCCCATATCTCATTGAGAATGCTTGGGGTGAAGATTCCTACATAATCAAAGATGTATTTGATAATATTCTTGAATTGCCAGTTCATGGACAGTTCTTGAAGAGGTATTTTTCTTAAAAAAATACTTATTTTCTTCCATGAACATTAGTTTTAGGTTTTCCTGGCGTCCTGTTTTCTGTAAATCCTTGTACAGTCTGGGTTTTTGTTTTTGTGTGTTGCTCTGTGCTCTCTGAAGAAGTTGTCATTTCCCGGATGTGTGGTCTGCTCTCCCATAGATTCTGAATCCTTGCATAGACTCAAGTAGTCTATCATCCCCAGACAGAGCCACTGTTGGTCTGACTTTTTCTGCAGTAAAAATTTTTTCAGTTAAACCATAGAAAAGTCAGATGTTCTATGTCTAAGTGAAGTATAAAGTTTTGGATAAACCATCTATAAGAAATATTCGCCATATAAGCCCTATATTCATCCCTATTCATAAATGGTCGAGCACGAAATTTTCAAATTTCAAAAGAAGCGAATATGCTTCCGTATTCCTTTTCTTTTCTCCCGGGTTACCTTTTTCCTATTTGTCCCAACCGTCAGATCCGATTAGATCTACCGCTGGTGTTACCTCGCTATTGAGAGTTGCATGCAAATTAAGTATAGCGAGATAGCGAGTGTTGAGTTTTTAAGCGGTGGGACCATGAAGTGAAGGTGCGGCGATCGGAGATTTGCTTATTAATTGCTTTATTGTGTAGGTACACTTTGCAATTCGCCATAAAAAGGGGGAGAAGAGCCCACTAGAATATCTGACATCAGAGCTGGAATGTTGATTTTTTTGGAAGTTCTGCCACCTCGCTATCGAAAAATTCAGGCACTTCACCGTTAGCGAAGTAGTGAGGCCATGTCAAAATCTAAAAATGATGACATTGCATCTTGCTTATATCATAATTACACCAGGTGGCATGACCAGTCATAAATACCGTTGTCAGAATCAGTTTTAATTAACAGAAGTAATTACTGGGTACCCCTTGCATTTTTCGGCACGGAATCCTTTAAAGTGCCGAAGCTCGCTACCTCGCTATCGGAAAATTGAGGTGCTTCACCGTTAGCGAGTTAGCGAGGCCCCGTAAAATGGTAAAAGATCGGCAAGATCTATGATGACGTGTAATGACAGATGACTGTGATAAATTTTGACATGTGCCAGCTATGCAGAGATCCGATTCTCATTAATACCTACCTGACTAAATGTACAAGAAATCTGGAACATCAGCTTGAAGTGAATCAACGGAGCTCGCTACCTCGCTATGAAGAGTTGCAAGGAAGATAAATACAGCGACATAGCGAGATGGGCCCACCGCCTTCTTTCTTAAGAAGTCCTGTAGCATATCCTTCGATCATTTCTTGATCCGATCAACGATTGTCGCCGCCTCGTTATGGCAAGGTGCTTGTTCTTTATGCATAACGAAGTAGCGACATGCTGACACGTGTTCTCCGATGTCAGTGGGTCTAAAGGTAAGCGCCATCAAAAGAAAGAATTATGTACGTGGCAAGCTCTCATTGGGTAAAATAACTGACATGGCAAATATAACTCCTAGTTGTTCTCTTTGTACCGCATGATTGTAGGATCTTTGAAGATCAACGGCGCAGTTTTAAATAAAAAATGTAGTGCCACTCTCTGTATTAATTAGACAAGAAAGCTTCGTCCGTGAGAAAAAATAGAGTATAATACAGAGAGATTGCATCAGTTTCATTTCACGCGAGAAAAGATTTGAAGCCATTCTTGTGCAGAAGATATTACTGAAAGAAAAGCGTGCCAAGGTTGATAAAAAATTGTCAAGTTATCTGTTCGCTGAAATTTTGCAGGAATACAGAGGAGAATTGAGACAGAATTCAAGTAAGTAAAACTACCATCATCTTTGTGAGCTTTTAAGTTTTAAAAAGGATAGCCCAAGATGCCTCCTAAGAAGCGATTTACAGGAGCAGTAAACTACCTGGATAGAAATGTGCATGATGATTTGCTTGAGTTACTTCCTGAGTCCACTGTAGAAACGGTGCAAGTTAAGAGGTTAACCTCACTCAATCCTCAGCTTAGGGTAGCTGATGGATTGTATGATAAGGGTAATTGGGTCCGGGATGCTCAAACTGCTCAAACTGGTTTGAGTTTATTCAAGAAATGGTTTGCAGAGAGAAAGTTATATGCCCCTCATGCCAACATTTGGAATTTTGATCTTGGGAAGCTTGTTGTCCCCAGCGTGTTTATGGATTTTGACCTGCTTGAAGCCATAGCAAAAAACTATGACCAAGCCACTAAGGTAGTGAGGAGAGTAGATGGTGAGGCTTTAGTTACCATCAGTCCCAAGGACATTAGGAAGGTTTTCAGTCTGGGACCCCTCACCATGTATCATGTGCCCATTAATCTGATACATTTAGAAAAAGAATATATATCCAAGAGGGATGTAGTTAGACAGGGTGCATTGAAAGCCCACATAGGCCGAATTGGAGGCCTCCCAACCATAACATCATCTTCTAAAGAGCCCTTCAAGAAATCATGTTTTAATGCCAGGGCAGTGGAGATATATAGGACCCTGTGCAGAGTCTTTGGAGAGGGCGAAGAAGACTTTATTCCGGTGAGCTTCATGTATATGATCACCCAAATCTCTTCTTTTGGTGTGGAAATAATTTTTGATTTTGCATCTTACTTGGCAAATGAGATCCATCATGGATTGGTGGGGATTGCACAGGGCAAGGTGGAAAAGGTTTGGGGTCAGTATTCCTTACTGATGCATATGTTTCTTTTTAAAGGGGCCACTTATTTTGGTAAAGAAATGGTTTTAAATAGAGAACAAGAAGGGGAAGCACTACCAGTCCAATTATGGAGTGCAGACATGACCTGGGAAGTAGAAAATGCTAGCTTCGTTAGATTTGATAGGCACTTTGCCTCCAAACTAAGGTGCCTCTTATTGAGTGACAATCCCAGAATTCCTAAGGCATTAATGCACCTTATCAGGCCTATGGAAATAACCCACAATCTAAAAGTTTCACATAATTGGGGAGACATTATCCCATATTCAGTCTCAACGGTCATCAGGGTCTATGGTTTCAAAGGAACACCCCATGTGTTACCCTATCAGGTACCTTTAAAGGTAGGGATAGTTGAATTTTTGTGGCAGTTGGGAGGAGTGGAGGAGGCCTTTTTGCACAAAAGGGGGACAGGATCAATTTTTCCTACTTGCACTATAGCCCACCAGTTTGTGATAACTAAAGAAGGGTGGGTCTTTCTCCATAAATTTTTGGATCAATACAAAATGGCAGTATCTCACTCTCGTTTTTGTGATACAGAAGGTTTCTTTAACTCTGCCCTTAGATTGAGAATCAAGCTGCGTCCAGTTCAGCATGAATTCTATTTCCCAGAAGATGTAATAAGAAATGAATATTCTCTCCATGAGCAAGAAATAAAGAAAGAAAAATGGAGAGTCTATTCAAAAGATTTGGAATTCATTAATTGTTTTGATAAAAATTTCAGTCCTCTTAGTAATGCTGCAAACAATGCAGATAAAATACATAAGCTCATGAGTAATTTCTCTGAGGTAATGGAGGTAATGAATGAGAAGAAATAACATTTTATTAATTCTTTTCCAGATAAAGCCAGAGAAATTATGAGAAAATTGGGTTTCACTCCCAACATTGGAATAGGTCCACTGATGGTACGGAAGAAAACAGGATATACTATTTTCCGACAGTAGGTGCCCGTTGTGCATAAAGAAAAACAGATTGTTGGATCTTCCAGCACTGTCCTAGAAGAAAGACCCCTTGAACCTTCCCCCAAAAGAAGGAGAATAATAAGGGAGGAAGAATCCCCTGATGAAAGTGGCTCACTTTCTCAAACCCCAATAAGAGTTGAGGAAGAACAGCTCACCAATGAGCAATTCGAACAAATGGGGTCACAAGGAGAAATTTTTGTTACACAAGAAAAGATTGATGAAGGGAACCCTCAGGAACCCCCTGTACCAAGTTTTGAATTAACTATAGCAGATTTCAAAGGAAGGGAATTGGACCCTGTTTTGGAACAAGCCAGTCAGGATTTTTTGTCTGATAACAATTTTGTAAGATCTAGGGCTTTCCATCAGTTTGCGTGGAGAGTAAACATGCACATTTTTGAGCAAAGGTGCAATAATATGAGAGCAGAACATCCAGAAATGGATGAGACCTCCATTCAAAATCTAATAAAGGAACAAATGGTTCAAGAGTTCCAAAATATAACCCCTGATGAGGGAAGACAGATGGTAAAAAATGCTAATGTTTTATTATTGCCCAATTAGGACATTGCTGACGCATTAGTTTTTAATTCTGTTTCAAATAATTTAGGACTCCAGGATCCAAATAAAGAGGAATTCTTGGGTACAACATTCAGCAATGATCAAGGTGCCTTTGTTATGTGGTCCCTGAGAAGAGGATCCAGAGTTACTTCATCACAGCCTGATGATTCAGGATTGACAGGGAGTATCATTGTAAGAAGAGTTGCTGACACTTCAAATGTACAGGCAGCCCACATGAATGTGGATTATTCTAAATTTACCCTGGCTACTGCGGAAAGAGAAGAGAGGGAAATGATGGATATGCATAATAAATATGAAGTAGTGGTGGAAGCCTATAATCAAGAGGTAAAAAGGAGAATTGAGTTAGAGAACAGGGTATCTCAATTAGAAAAGGTACTTGGAAAGAGAAAAGTGGGAGAATCCAGTACATTAAGAATTGCATATTCCCCACAGTCATCCGTGGGATTAACCCCTATTATTGAGATACCTGACACCCCTGAAAGACCCCAATTCTATACTGCAGAGGAATTTGAAGCAGAAAAAACCAAATTACATGAGTGGCAGATAGAATTTAGAAATCAGCAGGAAGAGAAATGGAGGCAGGGTGTGACATACTTGAGGGATAAAATACAATGGTCAAATTTTTATGACCAGTTGACAAGGATTGTAACCCTCATAGATGAGTTAAATAAAGAAAAGAATGGACTAGATTCTCTTGCACAGAAGTGGAGACAGAGGAATAATGATGTTACAATTATTTGTATATCTACAGTTCAAATGCTTTACCATCAGGTTGAGAGGATTTTTGATTTATTGAATCAATTAGATAATTTTGAAAATAAAAGAGATTCTTTACAGAGGAAATTGACACTCTGTTTTTCAAGATATTTTGCTAAAAAATTCACCCTATTTCCTTGTGCCTTAGAATCTGTTGATACAGTAAAGGAAAAGGACAAATGGAAAAAGGAAATGGATGAATTATTTGATAACAGAATAACAAACATCATCAGTGAGACTGGCTATTGGTTTTGGGCAAAGACAAATGAAGAGCTGGTAAAAATACAATTGTATTATGCTGATATAAGAAAAGAATTCGATGATTTAGAAGAAAATGCCAATTCTTTAATAAAGATACAAAGAGAAACCCTAAGTTTTGATTGGCCAGATGATGATACTTTCAACAGATGGAAAGATCGGTTTAGTGAACAGATGTCAGGAGAAGATGACGAAGAAGATGTAAGAGTAATAGTTACTCTTGTAGTCAGCAATGATGACATAGAAAATCCCCAGGTTAAAGTGATTTTGCATGTAACAGAAGATGATACATCAGTTGCAGACCTTATGGGTATGTACTCTGAAGATGAGGAATGATTGCGAGAGCAGATCATAACAACCAAGAAGCATAACAGAAAGGGACCTGCCAAGAAGTGTTGTTGTAATCAACCTTTCTGTTATTCTTGTTTTTTGTTTTTCAAAAGAAGGACACCTGTCACCTACTGTAGCCTGAAGCTTGTTGCATCTCACATTATTTAAGTGAGATCCCAAGGCTAAAGATGGGTCCGAATTTGGTTTTCACTAAGTTTTGTGCTTAGTTCTATTTTTGGTCCAAACATTTTGGGAAAGAAATTTATAGTATACTTTTTCCTGTCAAAATTTCTGATATATGGATGAATGTAGAAAAAACTGTGCTTCTTCTAGGAAGGTTTTCTGGGTCTTTTGTAAAGGATATATCATTTTCAAAGGAAATGAATACAAGTTATG
This sequence comes from Cupressus sempervirens, assembly GCA_028749045.1. Classification (NCBI taxonomy): domain Eukaryota; kingdom Viridiplantae; phylum Streptophyta; class Pinopsida; order Cupressales; family Cupressaceae; genus Cupressus; species Cupressus sempervirens. The sequence continues at coordinate 127,980,932 of CM053785.1, read as the reverse complement.
AACTGTCCCCATATCTGTTCTTCTCTGAATTTTGTCTCCTTTTTTAATACTGAACTACCTTGATGTTGTGTGAGTAAAAGCTTAGGAAATTGATTGCAATTTAGTAAGACTGTACATCCATTTGTTATTGTTGTTAATTCAATGGATTAAGTAAAGGCTTTGATGAATGTGATGAGGTTGTTGGGGTGTTAATAAGGATTTTTGAATGATAAATTCTGATAAGAATTGCTGATGAAAATTCGTTGCAAGGTAACAAATTAGATCTAAGAATTTACTTGACTCTGAATTCCCAATGGATTAGGCACTGATCGAAAGTTTTTCAGCCAAAAGAGAAGTATATTATAACTAGCTTTTTCAAAATACATCATAAAATCAATTTTCATTTATCTTTCCTGTAAGATTTTCAAAGTTGGCCAGCACTTGCCTGCCTGGATTGTTTTAGCTTCATTTAGCCATTGTTGTTGGAAACATCTGCAGAGCTATAGAAGATTTCTTGGCCATATCTGTTCAAGGGATGTGTTTATCAGTTATTTACCTATATGTTTGAGGATTTAGAGATGAGAATCAAAATGAAACTAAGGATAATTCTCATACAATTATTCCATCTTTGAACCATCCCCGGGTGCACCCGCCCTGGTTTTACAGAGCCAAAAGAGTAGAAAACCGTCTAAGGTTTTGTTGAAGTTGGGCCCTAATACTTTGCATATGCAAGTGATAATGAGAATTGGCTATTCTTTAGGTTGTGTATGTACTGATATCTAGGTACTAAGCCTTTTGTCGCCTAGTAGTTTTAGTACTGTTAACATGAAAATAAAACACCAACAGGTGTTAAGGCATGAGTGGCTCGTCCATGTTGGAAAGGATCTCTATGTTGCTTACCAAGTGTAGAACCCTAACAAACACCACCTAGATAGAAAATCTATGTAAGCCCATGAGCTAGTGCTTGACTGCTCAATTACTGAAGGTATCAATAATTAACATTGCTAAAATGTTCATGCCAAAGTTTTCTAACTGAATCTAAATGTACCATATAACATGATCATATGTCATCAGAAGAGTCAAAACCATTGAATCTATAAAGGTGTGATGCAGAATCAACACTCACAGTGCCCACAATCATCTTAAGATCATGAAAGTCCTAAATAACCATGTAATGTGGTGAGAACTCAATTGTCTTCCCAGAGCTAGAGTGGAAAATCTGATAGATAGATAGAAGATTCACACAAAATATCAAGAACAGAAAGTACATCCTATTAGAATTCTTTTAGAATAACTGAGAGGGGGATGAATCAGTTATTCAAGGTCTTTTAATGTCTAATTCAAACTTTCTAATAAAACATGAGTTAATTAGAAGTAATATCCCTTTTACTTTCTTAACATGCATACAATTAATCATGAAAAGTAAACATGCATCATAACATAACACAAAGGATTTTTGTGACCCAAAAACCCTCTAGGAATAAGAAGGTAAAACTAGGGTGGGGATGATACCCACAAAATAACTACATAATTGATTTCAACCACTTCTGATGGTCTGCCCTATTAAAGGCCTTCCCTGTTAAAGGATTTACATAGAGCTGTTAGGATCACCCAAGTCCATGGGATTTATAGTCACCTTCTCAAAAGAATCTTGTATCCCTCTCTAAGGATCTCCTATCCTCCACCTGAGGATCTCTTATCCTTCTCCTGAGGATCTCCTTTCCTTCTCCTGAGGCTTATCAACCTAGCTGTTAAGCTAACCTAGAAATGTAGGATTTCAATATCTAATACAATGGTAATTGAGCATTAGAAAGGTTTTGACCTAATAAAGATTGTAACCCTATCCTTGCACATTTCATATCACTCTTTAGTTCTTTTCTTTGCTTTGCTTTTCTTCCTTGCAGTGCTGACAAATTGCTCACCCTTCAAGATCTATCTCCTTGAATTCTTCCACACGTAATTCCAATGCACTCTATGGTCATTTGATCAACTTAGAGTCTTGATGCTCTGTCCTTACTCCTCACTCTATCCTCTTCTTTACACTTCACACTAGCCTTCTCTTGGCTTCTCCACATGACCACACTTATGACCAAATCCCTCTCGCACTCTCATGATCTCTGACCTGTAACTCCTTATAAAGAATTTGTGTTCCTCATTTCTCGCTCAAATCTTAATTTGATCTGAGAAAATGATATTGTTTTGCCTCCAAATTGCTTCTTCTAGAAACTTCATGATAAATCCATTAGCATTTTCCTTGAATTTGTTTGCATGGTTCACATGAAATTTTGTGACATCTACTTATCATCCTTATCATCCAACTAATTCATAAATTTCAATGTAAAAAACTTATCATTACTGATCTAGTGAATTTTTGACTTAACAAATAATACAACAATTCAACATCATTGGTTTATTGATGCTCGAAACCTTCTGTGTTACTCAGCTCCTACTTTATTTACTGATTCTCGACACTTGAAGAAACTTGCTCAACATCCATTACTTTTTTCTGATACTTGAAACTTGAAGGATTCTGTGTTACTCGGCACCTAAATAATCACTTAGCTCACACTGAAGTTGAACTTTCTTGACTCTCTCCAATGAACTTAGTTAGGCTTTACAAATGACTTAGTTAAACCTTACATCTTTGATGTGTCTTAGTGTGTCCGTCCTCTTAGAGTATTTCATCAATACACTATTTCATCAATTGCTTAGTTGATCCTTATATTTCATTAAAACATCATAACTTCAACCTTTCTCTTAGGTGCTCTAGTTACATTTTATTGATTGCCTCCTCCTTGTGAATCAACCAATCAATAGTATTTGGATCACTTAAGAAATTGAATTTTTTGAAAGTCACAAGCTTGACATCAATGAAAAAATAATGATTGAAAACATTCTTTACCTATTCTATTATTCTTCATTCATGATCCTTTCAATCATTTCCAACAATCTCCCTCTTTGGCATTGATGGCAAACGAAACTGATCAATTGATTGAGTTGATCAACTTAGTTACCACCAAAATTATATACCAAATAAAAAACTTGTTTTCATTACATATCTTCCTCTTTGTATCATGTCTCCCTCTTTTGCTGATACAAATTGATTCCTTTGTTCTGCTTCTCCCTCTTCACTACTACATCCTTACTTTTGATCTCATACATCTCCATATCCTTACTTTCATTGATCATTTTCTCATCAATCTCCCTCTTTGACATAATGCCAAAGATGTATCATCTTTGATATGCTAAATATAAGCTTTGCATCTCATGTTTTCTCCCTTTGTCACCATGCTTGTGATTGATCTAGAATTTTTGTTCTTGTTGTCATCCTCTGCATCATTCTTCTGATATTTCAATGATCTACTCCTTTTGATGTAGTTCAGCTTCTTTGTTGCTTTAGACTGCTTGAGTTAGGGGCATTACCCTCAACTTGCCTCTAAGATATTCATAAGTACCCTTGGGCAATGGTTTGGTGAAGATATCTTCAATTTGTTCTTTTGCATGAATGTACTCCATCTTCACTTGTTTGTCTTTAACCAATTCTCTGACATAGTGATACTTGATTGTAATATGCTTGGTTTTTGCATACGTTATTGGATTCTTGGATATGTTTATAGCACTTGTATTATCACAATATAGTATCACAGGTTTGATTACCTCTTCTTCCATTCCTTTCAACAGATGTTTGAGCCACACAATGTTTGTGCAATTGACTGCTATTGCCACATATTCTACTTTTGCAGTGGACTAAGATGTGCATGTTTGTTTCTTGCTAGTCCAAGTAACTAGCCTTTTACCTAAGAATAATGCTCATCCACTTGTTCTTTTCCTTTCATCAATGTTGCCTCCCCAATCTGCCTATATGTATGCATTGAGCTCAAACTTCTCATTCCTTTTGTAATATAGGCCAAAATCATTAGTTCCTTTGAGATACCTCATTACCTTTTTTACGGCCATGAGATGATTTTCTCTAGGATTAGTAGAGAATCTAGCCACTATTCCAACTACTAGTGCTATGTCTGGTCTGCTATGTACAACATATTGTAGTTTTCCAATCATAGATCTATACATTATTTGATTGACTTTAGCTGATTCATCATTTTTGGATAGCTTATGTCCTATTGCCATTAGTGTACTGATAGGTTTTGAGTCTTCCAATCCAAATGTCCTGAATATCTCTTTGATGTACTTTGATTGTGTCATGAATATACCATATTTTAGTTGATGTACTTGCAATCCAACAAAGAATTTGATTTCTCCAAACATAGACATCTCAAAATCATGTTTCATTTTGTCAACAAAATTTTTGCAAAGTGCTTCCTTTCCTCCAAAAACTATGTCATCCACAAAGATTTTAGATACAAGAATATCCTTACCTTCTTTTGATTTGATGTACATGTTGTTTTTATCATCAGTTCTTTGAAATCCTATTTGCATTAGATACTTATGAAGTCTCTCATACCAAGCTCTAGGGGCTTGCTTTAATCCATATAGAGCCTTCTGTAATTTGCATACCTTTTTTTTGTTCTTTTCATCAACAAAACCTTCTAGTTGCTCTATGTATACTTTCTCTTCAAGTATAACTTTTAGAAATGCGAACTTTACATCCATTTGATAGACTTTAAATCCTTTGAAGGCTGCATATGCCAGTAAGGTCATTACTCCTTCCATTCTGGCAATTGGAGCAAAAGTTTCTCCATAGTCTAGTCCTTCTTCTTGTGCATACCCTTTACAGACTAGTCTTTCCTTATTCCTTATGATTTCACCATTCTCATCTACCTTGTTTCTAAACACCCACTTGGTTCTAATTACATTCTTGTGAGCTGGTCTTGAGACTAACGTCCATGTCTTATTTTTTTCAATTTGTTCTATTTCTTCTTTCATAGCATTGTACCATTCATCATCCTGTATAGCTTCTCTTACTATTCTTGGTTCCATTTTGCCGAGCAAGCATGTTTCATTTCTAAGTCTATTTCTTGTCATTGGTCTGGCCTCTTTGTCTCCAATAATCTGGTTTGCAGGGTGGTGTCTTCTTACATACTTTGCCAATATTGGTTCTTTCCTTGTTTGCATGTTGTCTCTTTCAGAATTTGGATCCTCATGCATATTTTCATCAGGTATTTGTTCATTTCCTTCATGTTGGTTGTTCTCAAAATTTGAATGAATATTCTCTATATTCTATAGCTTAGCTTCTGAATGTGTCTACTGCTTAGCATTCACTATGTGTGACTCGACAGATGCTATATTTTGTTACTGATTATCATTCTAAGTTGAAACTTCACCATTATTAGGTATACCTTCATAAAAGTATACAAGGGTCTTGTATTATTCTACTTTCTTGGCATTCTGAACACTTTGAACTTCTGCAAGCTCATCAAATTTCACATTTGTGCTTTCTACTACTTTGTTAGTGTTAACATTCAAGCACTTATAAGCTTTGCTTCTAGTAGAGTAACCAAGAAATGTGCCTTCCTCACTCTTTGCATCAAACTTTCCATTTCTAGACTCTTTACATATATAGCATTTGCATCCAAATATTTTGAAATGTTTTACATTAGGATCTAGTGTACATACCATTATTCAAAGGGTGTCGCATTTGTACCTTTCTTGACTTGAACTTTGTTGAGTGTGTAGATTGCAGTACTTATAGCTTCTCTCTAGTACTTGAATGTAACATTTTTCTCCATCATTAAGGTCCTAGCACAGTCAATGCCTAATCTATTCCTTCTTTCTGCTATACCATTCTGAGGTGGAGTCCTAGGTGCTGGTGTCTACCTTTTGGTTCCTCTTTCATTGCAAAATTCTTCAAATTCTCTTGATGTGAATTCACCTCCTCTATCAGATCTGAGACATTTTAGACTCTTCTCAGTCTCTTTCTCAACTTTGGCCAAGTACCATTTGAACATTTGGGATGCATCTAATTTTTGTTTCATGAACATGACTATCATTATCCTTGAATAGTCATCTACAAATAGCATTATGTATCTGTCACATTTGTAGTTTTACACTTCAATAGGACCACACAAGTTAGTCTGAACTAGCTCTAATACTTCATGAGAAGTATAAGCCTTGCTTTTTAAAGTTGACTTGGTCATCTTCCCTAGTTGGCATTGTTTGCACATGGTGTTATCATGCTTCTTCAAATTTGGTAGACCTCTGACTTTCTTCATTTTGTTGATGCTTATCAAATTGTCAAAATTTACATGACATAGCCTCTTGTGCCATAACCATACATCATCAGTTTGAACAATGAGACAAGAAGCATCTTCCATGTCTAGGTAAAAAAAATTACTCCTAGTCTAATCACCTTTTCCTATTAGACTTCCTTGAGAATCATAAATCTCAGCAACTCCTTTTTCAAATTCAACCTTGCATCCTATGTTGCCTAACTATGAGACACTTAGCAAGTTATAATTGAGGCCTTTAATATATTATGCATTATCACATGCTATTTTTTTGTAAGCTTGATACTACCTTTCCCTTTGATCTGACATGGTGCATTATTACCAAATCTAACACTATTTCATTCATATTGAGTAAAGGAAATGAACTTAATTTTATCTCCAGTCATGTGATGAGAGGATCCACTCTCTATGATCCATTTATCATTCTTGTTCATGTAGGTTACCAGGGCAGTTGTTTCATCTTCATCTAATTCATCTTTCATAGCAACATAGACTACTTCATCATCATTCTCATTAGAGTCTTCTTTATCAATATAACATCTTTTTCCTTTACCTTTGTAGTCCTTATTGTCCTCCTTTTTGTTCTTGAAGTTGCCTCCATCCTTGTAATTTTTCTTTTTTGTACATCTGGCCACAATGTGACCAACTTCATTACAATTAAAACAAATAATTGGCAGCTTACCTTTGAATTTTCCTCTTCCTTTGTGAAATCTTCTTGCTAGTAATGCCTCCAATTGATCTATATCATCTTCATTAGTGCTGCTGTCACTGGATACATACTTTCCTTTTCTACTCTTTTTCTTTTCTTGCACTTCTTCATTGTCTTTTATTGTCGTCTGGGCTTTGAATGTAGATTCAAAGTTTTTTGGTTTGTAGTTGTCAAAGTTGGATAGCTCCAAGGTAGTGAGTCTTCCAATTATTCCTTCAAATGAAAATGCATTGCCTAGTACACACCTTAGCTCTTGGATGGTTGAAACTCTTATAGCATAGATAGGAAGCAAAGTTCTCAAGTATTTGCTATATAGTATTTTTTTGCTAACTGTCCTCCTAGGCTTCTTATAGCACTTACCAGTTCTTTCATCCTTGCACCGTATTGAGTAGCATTCTCTCCTTCCATTTCCATGTCATCAAACTTTTCTCTTAGGCTCTCTCTTTTGGCTCTCTTGACATTATCATCTCCTGCATAGATTCTTGATAATGTTTCTCACATCTAATGTGGAGTACCACATTCTTTGATGTCATCATACTCGACATAGCTTAGTGTTGAAGCAATATCTAACATCACTCGATTTTGCTCCTTCTTCTTGCTCATGTCATCTACAGTGAGAGGTCTTGCAGGGTCTACATGATCACCTATGATTGAGGTTTGTGCATAGTCACCTATTGATCTGAGGTGTAGCTTCATCAGACTTTTCCATGCAAAAAAGTTGTCTTTGTTTAGCTTGGGAACGTCTCTCTTGGACATCTTGATCGTCTTGCTGCTAGTACCTTGAAACAAATCAGTAGTGTGCTCTGATACCAATTGATAGAATTCTTTTAAAATAAGTGAGAGGGGGGTGAATCAGTTATTCAAGGTCTTGTAATGTCCAATTCAATCCTTCTAATAAAACAAGGGTGAATTAGAAGTACTATCCTTTTTAATTTATTAACATGCATCACACCATAACACAAAGGATTTTGGTGACCTAGAAACCCTCCAAGAATAAGAACGTAAAAATGGGGTGGGGATGATACCCACAAAATAACTATGCAGTTGATTTCAACCACTTTTGATGGTCTGCTCTATTAAAGGCCTACCTTGTTAAAGGCTACACTAGATTGTTAAATGTGACCCTATTAAAGGATTTGTGCATCGTGGTAGGAGTGTGCCCTATTAGAGGACTTTAAGAACATTCAACTTAGAATGCCACCCTATTAAAGGATTTACATAGAGCTGTTAGTCTCACCCAAGTCCATGGGATTTACAGTCACCTTCTTAAAAGAATCCTTTATCCCTCTCTAAGGATCTTCTATCCTCTACTTGAGGATATCTTATCCTTCTCCTGAGGATCTCCTATACTTCTCTTTGAGATCTTCTATCCTTTTCCTAAGGCTTATCCACCTAGTTGTTAAGCTAACCTAGCAATGTAGGATTTCAATATCTAATACAATGGTAAGAGAGTATTAGAAGGTTTTGACTTGATAAAGATTGCAACCCTATGTTTGCAAATTTTAGATCACTCTTCAGTTCTTTTCTTTGCTCAGCTTTTCTTCCTTGTAGTGCTAATAGCTTGTTCACCCTTCAAGATCTGTCTCCTTGAGTTCTTCCACTCCTAATGCCAATGCACTCTATGGTCACTTGATCAACTCAGAGTCTTGATGCTCTATCCTTACTCCTCACTGTGTCCTCTTCTTGATACTTCACACTAGCCTTCTCTTGGCTTCTTTGCATGACCACACTTATGACCAACTCCCTCTTGCACTCTCATGATCTCTGACTTGTAACTCCTTATAAATAAGTTTTGTTCTTCATTTCTTGCTCAAATCTTAATTTGATGTGAGAAAAAAATATTATTTTCCCTCCAAATTACTTCTTCTAGAAACTGCATGATAAATCCATTAGCATTCTCCTTGAATTAATTTGCATGGTTCACATGAAATTATGTGACATCTACTTATCATCCTTATCATCCAACTAATTCACAAATTTCAATGTAACAAAGTTATTGTTACTGATCTAGTGAATCTTTGACTTAACAAATAATGCAACAACTTAGCATCGTTGGTTTACTGATGCTTGACAACTTCTATGTTACTCGACTCCTACTGTATTTATTGATGCTTGGCACTTGAAGAAACTTGCTCAGCATCCATTACCTTTTTCTAATACTCGGCACCTGAATAATCACTTGGCTCACACTAAAGTTGAACTTGCTTGACTCTCTCCAATGAACTTAGTTAGGCTTTATAAATGACTTAGTTAAAGCTTACATCTTTAATGTGTCTCCGTGTGTCCATCCTCTTAGAGTATGTCATCAATACACTATTTCATCAATTGCTTAGCTGATCCTTATACTTCATTACAACATCATAACTTCAACCTTTCTCTTAGGTGCTCTAGTTACATCTTATTGATTGCCTCCTCCTTGTCAGTCAACCAATCGATAGTATTTGGTTCACTTAAGAAATTGTCATTTTGGCAAGTAGCAAGTTTGACATCAATGACAAAACAATGATTGAAAACATTCGTTACCTATTCTATTATTCTTCATTCATGATCCTTTCAATCATTTCCAACACATCCTATAGATATCCCCCAACCAAAGCAACAGTACTTGAACCCAAAACTTAAAGTTGAGAAGAATTCCCAATAGCAATCTATGTGGTGGCACAAGGGGAAAGTGAAGAAAGCAACTGAGGAGTGTTTGTGATGTGCTGGGAAGCCCTGGAATCAAGAATCCATGAAGGCATGGAAGTCGTAGCTCGTAAAAAAAGAGCATGACCTTTCCTTGCAAGTGTAGATGAAGACTAAGGAGTTAAAATTTGGTGCTCCTTCATCATCTCCTCTAAAGCCTTTAATTTTTTCTAACACCTAGAAACTAAATGTCCATCTTTCCCACAAAAACTGTAGTTCTCACCAGATTTCTTCTTGGCCTGGGAGGTAGACTCACCCAACTTTGAAGAATCCTTACCCTTTGAAGGGTTTGCTGGAGGAGGGGTTGGAGGCTTATGATAAGATTTTTATGTGTCTTTCTTCACTTTATCCTTCTTCTTTGATTTTCCCTTAGAATTTCGAGCAATCAATGCTTCGCTGGAAGCACCAGTAGCATCCACCTGTTGAATCTTTGCCTGTTCCCTAGTCAACCTATCACAAAATGTCTCAAATGTAGGCATCCTAAACTTATCTCCAAGGGCATCCATGGTGGAGTAGAAAGTGGAAGAAAAAATTTGATACTATCCCCTTAGCTTAGAGAGTATCAAGAATATGCATTCATCATCGGTTTTATTCTTCCCACATCCTTGTAAAACTACACGTAGGGATTTGAACTTTCATTAGAAAGTCCTCAATGGTGGGAAAGTTATTTGGTGACAAAGAAGTCAATTTTTACACCCAACTAAAGTGCCCAGAATTCATTCACCTATACAAACAAAGTCTAAAATTTGTTACAATAAGCGCATGGAGTGTTCAAACCATCCAAGTGAAACAATAGACTATGTGAAATGTTGAGTGCAATCAATCCCATGGCTTCATCCATTTTGTTCCTGTGCTATAGCACCTCATAAGGGTGCATGAGTGCTAGTTGATGCTCACCTAGACAAGACCATAGACCTCTTGACATGAGAAGCCTAGTCATTTGTGCCTTCCAGGTGTGATAGTTGTGTGGAGTAAGATGGGTCACAGATGGATCTTCCATTTAGAGAAAGAAGAAGACAAAAGTAGAAGGGTCTTAACTGAAGTAAATTATAGAAAAGAAAGAAACCCCCCACAAAAGTACAAGAATATCCCTCAAATACCACAAAAACAACTATGGAAAGCAAACAATTTGAAAAGAACCTAGATTTGTTGATGTAGAATAGGAGGAAACACAAGCCTCTAATCTGATGCCAAAAATGGGAGCTTAGATGAACTTAGTATCTAATGAAACTAGCACAATTATCTCCATCTTTGAGTCAACTTTCCAATGCTTCTTTTAGTTCAAAAAAATACCTTTGTATGCTCAAGTTATGGCCAAAAAATTGACTAGTTCTAGAAAAATTGCACCTTGCTAGAAAATTATAGAGACTATCTTAAATTTGATGGCCATATGGATATCACAAGGATGTCACCAAAAAAAATCCAATTGCCAAATTGCTGACTTCAGCAGCTAGAATGATGATGTCACCTCACTAAAGAATGATGTTAGCACGGGGCTCGATAATGATGATGTCACTCACCTAGAAGATCATATAATTAGTTGTAAAGATGACATCAGCAATGTACAAATGCTGGGAAATGACATAAGCCTATCTGGAAGTGATGTAAGTAGGGTGGAATGACTGTAGAGTGGTGAAGTAGAGAAAAACATTGGTGGTAGTGGCACTAGGGAGGAGAACCCAATGGCACCGTTGTCTTGGGCAGTGGTCTTGTGGCTTCTTGGCAGAGTGCCGACGAAGCTCAACTATAGAGGAGCCAAGTAGAGGAGCCGTTAGCTGAGCAGTAGACTAGAGGTCGAGAGGCTAGTGGGTGGCTGCTAGGTGGCTGCCAGGGAGCGCTTTAGTGCTGCTATGGTGATGCTATTTTTTAAAAAAAAAAATTGCATTACTCCTCTGTACAGTCTGTATAGCAGGGACCAGTGGGCCAATTTTTTTTTCCAAAATGCCTTGTGTCCAAAATGAAAATTTTTATATGAATCTTGGCTATAATCAGCCTTCTAGATCTAATGGGAGCATCCGTTTGGCCCCAAGATGCTCCAAAAAATTGTTCTACCCCTAAATTGAAGAAAAATTGTACAAACAACCTAGGGTTTGTGACTCCAATTCATGACTTCAAAAATCCTTCCAATAAGAAGCAACAGGGAGGCTCTGATACCATGTAGGAGTTGAGAATCCAACTCTAAAAGTGCACTAAGATCACCTACAATGCAAATAGCTTGTTGAAGAGAATCATAGGAAGCAAAGAGCTTGAAGCAAATATGACACAAGAGAGTATTTCACAATAGGAAATTAGAATTGCCATGTGAATGGAATGAATTTACAATGAATTAGAGACCAAATAATAAGGCCTCATGGAAGCTTGTAGAACAAGTTAGAATGAGGTAGGAGATAAGGTTGACAACTAAGCACACATCCATAAGAGGTGGAAATGATAAGTATGCTAAAGGGAACAAACTCTTGTGTTGTCAACAACGAACCTCAACTACTTGCATAAACTTAAGTAAGCTTAAGTAAATAGAATAAATAATTAAAAATTAATTAATTATTTACTCTAACAATATTAGGCCTTGTATGTACTACATATTGCAATTATCCAGTCATTAATTTGTATGTGGTCTGATCTACTACCTTGGAATCATCATTTTTGGAAAGCTTATATCCAATAGATGTAGTGGTTCCAACTAGTCTTGAATCTTTCATTCCAATTTATTTAGTATCTCTTTGATATATTTAGACTAAGTGATGTAGATACCATCTTTTCTTTGCTAAATGTGTAATCGAACAAAAAAACTTATTTCACCAAACATAGACATTTCAAATTCTTTACTCATTTCTTCTAAAAATGCCTTGCACAAGTCATCATTTCTTGTAAATAAAGTGTCACTAAAAAATATTTCTGACATCCCAATTTTCTTGTCTAAACCTTCTTCGATATACACACTACTATTATCATTTGTTCTTTGAAAACCTATCTTTATGAAGTACTTATGAAGTCTTTCATACTGAGACCATATAATGATTTGTGTAATTTGTAGATCATGTCTCTTTTGGTAGAATCTACAAAAAATTTTAGTTGTTCAATGTGGACTTCCTCATCAAGAATTCCATTGAAAAAAATGCAAATTTAACATCCATTTCATACACTTTAAATCCTCTGTGTGTTGCATATACTAGTAGAGTTCTAACACCTTTCAATCTTGCAATAGGAGAAAAAGTTTCACCATAATAAATACCTTCTTCTTGAGAATAACCTTTGCATACCAACCTTTCTTTATTTCTAGATACTTTTCCATCTTCATTCAACTTGTTTCTGAACACCCACTTTGTGCCAATTACATTTTTATCCTTAGGTCTAGGAACACAAGTCCAAGTTTTTTTCTTCTCAATCTTTTCTATTTCTTAATTCATTCTCTTAACCCAGCTTTCATTATACAAAGCATCTTTAACATTCCTTGGTTCAAATTCAACAAGTAAACATGTACCTTTTAATTTGCTTCTTGTCATTGTTCCATCTGATTTGTCTCTAATGATATGATCAAGTGCATGATGCCTTCTAACATATGTTGCTAATACAGGCTCTTTGGATTTAGATTGACTTTCATTAATTTCATCATGAACTTCAATATCAGGTTCAAGTCCCATTATCTATGACTCAGGTCCATCAAAATAAATTTGAACAAGCTCAATAGCCCCAAACTGTGACTTGGGTCTTTAGACTATGACTCGAGTTATACTATTTGTAACTCGGTAGCTATTGTAGATTTTGGAGACTCAAGGGGGAAGCCTACTTTCTTTTAGATAGATTTAGTAGAGTATCAGCTTCATAATAAACAAATCTTTTGTAATCTAATAGCTCTTTATTGCTTTCTTCTTCACTCTTTTTTGCAAACTCATTAATTCTCACATGTGCACTTTCTATGATTTTATGAGTAGAAAAATTCAATCATTTGTAAGCTTTGCTTCTATAAGAGTATCCTAGCAATATGCCTTCACCACTTTTGACATCAAATTTTCCTTTCCTAGATTCTTTCAAGATATAACATTTGTTGCCAAATACTTTCAAATAACTTACATTAGGTTTTTTTAGCCATACCATAGTTCATAAGGAGTTTGATTTGAGTCTTTCTTCAATTGCACTCTATTCAAGGTATGAACTATAGTGCTAATAGCTTCTTTCCAGTATTTGATAGCGACATTCTTTTCTATCATCAATGTTCTTACACAATCCATGATGAATATATTCCTCCTTTTAGCAATACCGTTTTACTAAGGTGTACCAAGGGCTAATACTTGTCTTTTGATTGCTCGTTCAATGCAGAAATTATTGAATTCACCACTTTTGTCTAATCTTAAAAATTTCAATCTCTTTCTAAATTATTTTTCTACTCTTGCTACATACCACTTAAACTCTTGAAAAGCTTCTAATTTTTCTTTTAGATACATTATAGTCATCATCCTAGAATAATCATCAACAAAAAGAATGAAAAATTATGTATGTACAAGTTCTAAGACTTCTTAAGAATGATAGCTCTTGCTTTTTAAACTAGTCTTTACCATCTTACCAATTTGACAATTCTTGCACAGAGCCATATCAGGCTTCCTCAAGCTAGGAATACCTCTCACTCTTTCTGGTTTTCTTATCTTAACCAGATTATCAAAGTTTACATGACATAATCATTTGTGCCATAACCATCTTTCTTCCAATTGAGGATTAAAATATGAACTTTTATTGAGATCAAGATAAAATAGGTTACCTTTGTTTTCTTGCTAGATCTAACTAGATTTCTATGCAATCTAGCAGTTTGGTCTATCCTTCCATGAATTCTACCTTCAATCGAATATTATTCAACTTTTTCACACTCAATAGATTATGCTTTAGTCCTTCAACCAAGTAAGCATTATCACATACATGTTCATTGGTTAATGAGATACGACCTTTTCCTTTTATGCAACAAGGTGTTGGAAGTAGATGAAGTAACTAAGAGGGTAGGCAGGTGAATTAGTTACCACCAAATATTTTAGATCCCTTCGATGTTAACAATAAAACTGATTGTTGTTGTTATTTGGTAAACATACAGAACATGTTGTAACTCCATAAATGTAGAGTATGTTTTACTTTAGTAGATCTACCATCAATAGTAATAGTTTGCAAACATGAGAGAGAAGAAATGAACAGAAGAGACACCAAATTTAACATGGAAACCCAATATGAGAAAAACCACCAATGTAACTAGTTATTGTTTGTCACTCTTCTAAAGTTAGCCCTATTAGGAGCCAACCTAGTTAAAGGTTAAAAAACACACTATTAGGTATGACCTTGTTAGAGGATTTAATCACCCTGTAAGGAGTGGCCTTGTAAGAGGTCTTAAAAAAATTCAATGGAACTATCACCCTGTTAGAGGATTTACAAATGGCTGTTAAACCAACTCTGTTAAGAGATTTTGGATCACTGCTACAATGGTAAGGAAGTAACAATGAAATGACCTAATTGGGATGGAACTAAATTGTTTATTATAGATCTCTATTCTCCTTCACAATATTTTGATCCTTCCTAATCGAATATTACTTTTCTACTATTGAAAATTACAACTTGACCTTATATTTATATCATTCAGATTGTCAACTCAACTCAATACAAATTACAATGACCAATAATAATTACCATAGTCGGCTAGAATTAATTCTTAAAATAAATAAACTTCATATCCAAAATCAACAAAATCCTTTGATAGCCAACCCAGCTTGGTAAACACTTGTCCCAAAATGATTTCTTGTGTTAACCAAAAAAAGCTTGGTTGACACTGTGAAGTTGCAAAGTCCTTTGGCAACCCAGTGAACTTGGTTAATACTAACTTTGACTAACTTTCCATCATTAACTGTGAGAACTTATTTAACACTACTTTCTACCATAATTTCCTTCAATACCTGAGTGAGCTCATTAGACACTATCTTTGTAGAGTAATCTTCAGGAATGCTCAATAGACATGAAAAACTATCTTACTAACCAAGTGAGCTCAGTTAGCACTTACTAACAATTGATATAACATTTTTTGTAACATCAAAGACAACACACAATTTTTCAATTGTATCCAACAATCTCCCTCTTAGGAATTGATGGCAACACAACATGTCATAACACAATGAAATTTGAAAACAAGACTTTCTTTGATAGAAAGTTTCTCCCTCTTAGATTTTATACCACAAGCTTTTCTTTTATGTAGTAATCTCCCTCTATGAAGGAATTACATAGCTTCTTTCTCAAAACAAATTTTAGAAAGATATGATAGTAAACTTCTCCCTATTGGACAACACAAGTCAAAGACAACACATACCAAATTAGTATCAATGTACCTTATATACTCATTCATATGCAATATTTTCATGACTATGCTACATCAATTAATAGATCTTCAACTTGGTTCTTGTTGATGCCTTAGTAAAACTTTATTTAGTGAGCTTTAGATAAGGGAATGACCCCTAACTTACCTCTTAGATACAGGAATGCATCCTTCGGTAATGGCTTGGTAAATATTTCTGCAATCTGTTCTTTTGTATGGACTTTTTCCAATCTGATTTCTTTGTCCTGCACTAGTTCTCTGACAAAATGATATTTTATAGCAATATTATTGGTTTTGGAATGCATCACTAGATTCTTTGATATGTTAATTGTGCTTGTATTAACACAAAACATGCCAACTGGTTCCTTGATTTCAACCTTCATACCTTGCAACAATTGTTTAAACCAAACAATGTTAGAGCAATTTACTACTACTACAACATATTCTACTTCTACCATTTATTGGGATGTGCAGTTTTGCTTCTTACTTATCCAAGATACCAACCTTTTACCAAGAATGAATGCTCCACCAATTGTGCTTTTTTTTTCATCAATATTTCCTGCAATTAGCATCAATAAATAACTTTAGGGCTATATTTCCTCCAAGTTTATACCATAAACCATAGTCTTCAGTGCCTTTCAAATATCTAAAGATTCATTTGATTTCCATCATATGATTTTCTCTAGGTTTAGCTAAGAATCTTGCCACTATACCAACTGTAAGAGCAATATCAGGTCTTGGATGAACTACATACTATAATTTTTCAATCATTGATCTATGCAAGGTATAATCTACCTTTTTTGATTCATCATCTTTGGTAAGCTTTAAACCAATACACATGGGGTTTCCAACTAGTTTTGAATCTTCCGTACCAAACTTCTTGAGTATCTCCTTGATATACTTAGACTGAGTAATGTAGATACCATTCCTGCTCTATTGTATTTGTAGTCCAATGAAGAACTTAACCTCACCAAACATAGACATTTCAAATTCTTTGTTCATTTGCTCTAAAAATTCTTTGCACAGGTCATCATTTCCTATAAATAAAGTATCATCCACAAATATTTCCACCAATACAATCTTGTTATTTAGTCCTTCCTTGATGTACAAACTACTATTATCATTAGTTCTTTGGAAACGAATCTTCATAAGGTAGTTGTGTAACCTCTCATACAATGCTCTAAGAGGTTGTTTCAAACCATAGAATAGTTTGTGTTGTTTGCAGATCGTGTCCTTTTTTTTTGCATCAACATAACCTTCTAGTTGTTCAATGTAGACTTCTTCATCAAGAATATCATTGAGAATGTATATCTAACATCCATTTGATATACCGTAAAACCTATATGTGCTGCATATGCAAGTAAGGTCTCAACACCTTCTAATCTTGTAACAAGTGTAAAATTTTCACCATAATCAATGCTTTCTTCTTGAGAGTAGCCTTTACATACCAATATAGATTTGTTTCTTCATATCGTACCATCTTCATTCAATTTATTCGTGAATACCCATTTTGTGCCAATCACATTTTTGTCTTTGGACTTAAGTACAAGAGTCCAATTTTTTTCTTCTCTATTTGTTTAATTTCTTCGTTCATAGCCTCAATCCAACTTTCATTTTCCAATGCATCTTTAACACTTCTAGGTTCAAATTTAGCAATTAAACACGTACCTTTTAGCTTACTCCTTGTCATAGTACCTTCTATTTTATCTCCAATAATATGATCAGGTACATGATTCCTTCTAAAATACATAGCCAATACAAGTTCTTTTCCTTTTGAGTGTATTCCACTATCTTCATTTTGAATTTGAACTTTTGGCTCTGGTTTCTCAGACTCAATAGGCATTGGCTCACTAGCTTCAAAATGTGACTCAAGTCCTTGTGAGTCGGTATGAACTTCTTGCAACTCAGTGACTGGGGAAGACTTGGGAGTAGAAGTCTCCTTATTGATAGATGTCTTTGGCAATGTATCAAGTTTGATGTAAACAAATCTCCTTTAATCTTCTGGTTCGTTTTTGCTTTCTTCTTCAGTGCTTTCTACAAACTCATCAATTCTCACATGTGCACTTTTTATGATTTTATGAGTAGACAAATTTAAACATCTACATGCCTTACTTCTACATGAATATCCTAAGAATATACCTTCATCACCTTTCACATCAAACTTACCTTTTCTGGATTCCTTCAAGATATAACATTTACCTCCAAATACTTTCAAGTAGCTTATATTGGGTTTATAGCCATACCATAATTTATTGGGAGTTTTATATGAATCCTTCTTCAACTATACTTGGTTCAAAGTATGAACTGTAGTGTTGATAGCTTCCTTCTAGTATTTGATAGCAATGTTCTCTTCAATGATTAGTATCCTTGCACAAAATATGATAGATCTATTTCTTCTTTCGGCTATACCATTCTGCTCAGGAGTTCCAAGGGTTGATACCTATCTTTTAATTCCTATTTCAATACAAAATTTTGTTGAATTCATTGGAGATGAATTCACCACCTTTGTCTAATCTTAAGCATTTCAATCTTTTTCCTATTTCTTTTTGTACTCTTGCCAAATACCATTTGAATTTCTCAAATGCTTATGACTTCTCTATTAAATAAATAAAAATCATCGTTCTAGAGTAGTCATAAAAAAAAAAAGAATAATTTTTTTTTCTCCACTATAGCATTCTACTCCAATAGGTCCAAACAAATTAGTATGCACAATTTCCAAGATATCTTCATATTGATAGTTCTTGCATAATCCAACATCTGGTTTCTTCAAACTAGGAATGCATCGTACTTTCTTGAATTTTCTTATTTTGAACATGTTATCTAAATTTACATGACATAACCTTCTATGCTATAACCAACTTTTTTCAACTTGAGCAATAAATCATGAGCAATCACCAAGATCAAGATAAATATGTCACCTTTTGTTCATTTCCCTGATCCAATCAATTTTTGTTTGTCATCCAATAGTCTTGCCTTTCCATGCATAAAATCTACCTTGAATCCAATGTTGATAAGTTGTGTCACACTTAGTAGATTATGTATTACTCCTTCAACCTAATAGGCATTGTCACATACAAGTTCTTTGGTTAATGAAATTTGGCCTCTCCCTTTTATACAACAAATTTCATTCTTTCCAAACCTTACACTACCACCATCATAGTCTTCAAAGTGTTCAAATTTTTTTTTGTCTCCAATGATATGATGTGAACATCCAATATCTATGATTCATGTATCATTCTTATTGAGATGAGAGATAAGTGCCATCTTACTTTTTTCATCATCAGATTCATCTTTTACAGCAATGTAAACTATTTTAGCTTCACTATTATCAAAATCCTTAGCCATAAAACAAGTTTTCTTACCTTTGTCCTTGTATGATTTATGACTTTTGAAATCCCTTTTGGCTTTATACTTGTGACTCTTTTTTTCATCCTTATCTTTATTTGGGCACGTAGCAGTAATACAACCAACTTCTTCACATGAAAAATAGATTAGGGGAACTTTACCTTTGTATTTTCCTCTACCTCTAGAGTATTTCCTTGCAAGTAAAGCTTCAACAACTTCAATATCACTATTAGAACTTTCCTTTGATTCTTCTTCACTTTCTAACTAAATGTTCTTTATTTTCTTGCCTTTCTCCTTAAGTGAAAGCTTGGCCTCAAATGCAAATTCAATATTCTTACAAGCTAGAACATAATTGTCATACTTGTCTAGCTCAAAAGATATCAATCTTCCTACTAAGGTATCCAAAGTTATCTTAGGATTTTTCTCACACCTCCTTTCTTGAATAGTAGATACTCTAATTGCATAGATAGGAAGCAGTGTTCTGAGAACTTTACTTGCAATAGTTTCTTCCTTGATTTCTCCTCCAAAAGCTCTGATTGCACTAACACTAGCTTTGATTCTTTCCACATATTTGGAAGCATTTTCATCTTCTCTTATTCTCATTTGATCAAATTGTTCTCTAAGGCTTTATGCTTTGGCTCTCTTCACATTGTCATCAACACCATAGATGTCATCTAGCTTATTCCACATTTCAAAAGTGGTTTTGTAGTCCTTGATTTCATCAAATTCATCATAGCTAAGAGCAGATGCAATATCTATCATCATGGTGTTATGGCTATTTTTCTTAGCAATAGCTCCACCAGATAATGTACCAGTAGGAGTTGTGTATTCTTCATCAAGTTATTTCAATCTGTAATCACTAATAGAAGCCAGATGAAGTCTCATGAGTCCCTACCATGCTAAGAAGTTGTCTCTATTAAGCTTTGGAATATCTCTTGTAAGACATCCTGATCTTTAGCTTAGGTCCGTGAAACCTTTCCTACAAGAACAAAAAGCTTTGATACCAATTTTTGGAAGTAGATGGAATAAATGAGAGGGGGGAGGGTGAATCAATTACCACTAAATATTTCAAATCCCTTGGATGTTAACAATAAAACTAATTGTGTCTATTATTCAGTAAACATACAAAAAATGTTGTAACTTGTTAAATGCAGAGTATGTTTTACTACAACAATTCTAGCATCAATAGTAATAGTTTGCAAACATGAGAGAAAAGATTTGAACATAAGAGACACCAGATTTAATGTGAAAACCCAATATGGGATAAACCACCAATGTAACTAGTTACAATTTTTCACTCTTCTGAAGTGAGCCCTATTACGAGCCAACATGGTTAAAGGTTACAAAACACACTATTAGGTGTGACCTTGTTAGAGGATTTAATCACCCTCTAAGGAGTGGATTTTTAAGAGGTCTTAAAATAATTCAATGGAACTATCACCTTGTTAGAGGATTTACAACTGGCTGTTAAACCAACTTTGTTAAGAGATTTTGGATCACTGGTACAATGGTAAGAAAGTAACAATGAAATGACCTAATTCAGATTCAATTGAATTGCTGATAACAAATCTCTATTCTGCTTCACAAAAGCTTTTACCTTACTAATAAAATATTACTTTGCTACTCCACAAGGATATCTAACCATCCTTCAAGTTTGCACACACACTTTTCTTCTCAATCAATCAATACACTTGCATAGTATTGAAAATTACAACTTGACCTTATATTTATATTGTTTAGATTGTCAAGTTGGCTCAATACAAATTACAATGACCAATAATCATTACCATAGTCATTTGGACTCAATTCTTAAAATAAATAAACTTCATAGATCCCAAGTCAACAAAATCCTTCCATAGCCGACCTAGCTCGGTAAACACTAGTCCTAAAATGATTTCCTATGTTAACCAACAGAAGCTTTGTTAACACTGCAAACTTGCAAAGTCCTTTGGTAACTGAGTGAACTCGGTTTATACTAACTCTGACCAATTTTCCTTCATTAACCATGAGAACTCATTTAACATTACTTTCTGCCATAATTTCCTTTGACACCTGTGTGAGCTCAGTAGACATTGTCTTTGTGGAGTAATCTCTAGGAATGCTCGCTAGACATGGAAAATTGTCTTACTGACCAAGTGAGCTTGGTAAGAACTTACTGACAATTGATGTGACATTTTTGTAACATCAAAGACAACATGCAATTAGTCAATTGTATCTAACACAAGGTTCATTGTTTCCAAATCTTACACTACCTCCAACATAATATTCCATATTTTCAAATTTTGTTTTATCTCTAGTCATATGATGTGAACAACCACTCTCAGTAATCAATGTATCATATTTGATGACATTAGAGATAAGTGTCGTCTTATCTCCTTCATCATTAGATTCATCTTTTACAACAATATATACCATTTCATCTTCTCTATTATCGGAATCGTTAACCATAAAACAAGATTTCTTAGCTTTGTCCTTTTAGTCCTTGTAGTTCTTGAAATCCTTCTTTCCTTTATGCTTATTTCTTTTCTTTTCATCTTTTATTTCTTTGTTTGGACACCTTGTAGGAATGTGACCAACTTCCTCACAAGAAAAGTAGATCAGAGGAAGTTTACCTTTCTACGTTGCTTTGCCTTTGGAATACTTCGTTGCAAGTGGGGTTTCAACAACTTCAAGATCTCTATTTGAACTTTCTTCTATTTCTTCTTCTTCACTTCTTGATTGACTAGAGTTTGATTTCTTACTCTTTTTCTTGAGAGAGAGAGTTTAGCTTCAAATGGAAACTCAATACCTTTTGAGCTACAAACATAGTTATCAAAGTTATCTAATTCAAAAGTTGTCAATCTTCCAACTAGAGAATCAAAATATATTTTATTATTTGGCTCTTATCTCATATCTTGAATAGTAGACACCCTAATTGCATAATATGAAGAAGAGTTCTAAGTACCTTTCTTACAATAGTTTTCTCATCAATGTCTTCTCCAATTCCTTGATTACACTCACACTTTCTTTGATTCTTTCCACATATTTTGTAATGTTTTTATCTTATCTCATTTTCATCTAATCAAAATGACCTCTGAGAGTTTCTTCTTTACCTCTTCTTACATTGTCATCTCCTCCATAGATATCTTTCAATTTGGTCCATATTTCATGTGACTTTTTAATAGTCTTTCACTTCATCAAATTTAGCATAACTGAGAGTAGATGCAATATTAATGTGATGTTATGACTCTTCTTCTTAGCAATATTTTGAACTGATAATGATTCAGTGGGAGTCTTTTATTCAACATCAAGATATTTACAACCTAAATCACTAATGGTAGCCAAATGTAACCACATAAGTCCTTTCCATGATGCAAAATTATCACTGTTCCTCTTGGAAATATCTCTTTTGTAAGACATCATGATCCTTAGCTTTGGTCCTTGAAACCTTCCTTACAACCACCAAAAGCATTGATACCAATTGTTAGAAATATAAGAGGAGTAACTGAGAGAGGACGAATGAATCAATTACCACTAAAATAAATCCCAAATCACTTAGATGTCAGTACAAAACAAACTTTGAAAATTAAATATTATTGAAGCTTGGCAAACAAAGAAATGTTATAACTCGGTAAACACTATAATTGCTCAATACTTATCTAGCTTGCAAATCTTAAGATGTTATCTGTGATCACCATTACTTTCACTTAGTTGCAAACATATAAAAGTAAATAGCATGAACCCATTTGAAACCAAGATTTAACGTGGAAACCCAATTTGGAAAAAACCACCAATTGCAATTAGTTACTATTTTCACTCTTCTGAAGTTAGTCTTGTTAGGAGCCAACCCATTTAAAAGTCACAAAACATGCTATTAGCTATGACCTTGTTAGGAGTGGCGTTGTTAGAGATCATTAGAAAATTCAATAGAACTGCCACCTTGTTTGAGGATTTACAAATAGTTGTTAAGAAAATTTTGTTACAAGGTTTAGGTCATTTCTACAATGGTTAGAGAGTAACAATGAGATGACTTGATTTTTGATGCAACTAAATTACTATTTACAGATCTCTATTTTGGCTTGTATTTTATCCATCTTAATCAAATATATCTTTTCAACTCCATAAGGATATTCTGCTTGGGTAAAAGTGCAAAGTTGTGTCACCTTTCAAGCTGATTTATCAAAATGACCGAATTTGAGTATTTCTATGTAAAAGTCAATTTTGTTCAAATATATGATCTAGATAAATTCATTCTAGTTAAGTTATATATGATCTCACACTTTTCCAATTAGTAATGTCTATTAAATACATCTTTTGTACTAGCTATGCAATTACTAAAGAAATTAAACTATTTTATAAAAGTGGTGTTTTACTACCTCTTACTATTTTATATGATATTTTTTTTAATAACATATAAACACCATTTTATAGTGCTTAGAGTCAAGAATGTTATCATATAGAGTTTATAGTGTTTTAATTAGATATAGTATATTGCAATTAAAAAATTCTACAAGCACGTATTTTAACACTCAAAAAGATGTCAATTTTGAGAAAGACAAAAATATTAAATTATATATAAAAATTAATCTAATTATATGACACTCTAGAGGAGATATTCCTATTCTAGAATGTGTAAATTTTCTCTTGGTTAGAATATGTTTGTTTTTAAAAATGTTGTGGTAGATGAAAACTAACGATTTTAGGTGAGTTGAGATTTGAATCATTATAAAAGAGAAATTATAGGTCCAATGTCGATTTTTATTTTCTATTGTTATATATATATATATATGATATCTATAACATAGTCTAAGATCAAAGGGAAATAAATTTATTTCCATATAGTTTTGTGGTCAGAACTAGACCCCTAATTTTCAACATTTTTTAGTAGCTAAAAAATTATCTATAAAAATTAGGAAAATATGTCAATTCTTATTTCAAATAATTATTAAAAATTATAATCTTAAACTTCAGCCATTTCTACACATTTCATTAGTTTACTTCATTTTTAAATTCAAAATAATAATACCAATTTTATGTCTTTGAAGGTGAACATTTATACTTTTGTTAGCATTTTCCTTTACAAAAGGGTGACATAGGTTTGTGCTTTTACCTACTTATCCTTCTAATTCACTTCCTTACTGCATCATTAGATCTTCAAAATCTTCCATGCATTCATACACTTATACACACATTTGAATTCTAAACTTGACCTTATACATAGATCTTTTATTTTGTCAAGTCGGCTAAAATACAACTTAGAATAACTTATATTCATCTTCTCAGTTGACTAGAACCAATAGATAAATCGATTAAACTCAATATGCTAAAATAAGAAAATCCTCCATTAGCAAACCTTGCTCGATAGACACTAACCCAAAAATGATTTTCCTATGTTACCAAGTGAAGCTCAGTCAACACTACATATTCGCAAAGTTCCTTTGGTAACTGAGTGAGCTCAGTTAACATTGGTTGCATTGAAATTTTCTTGCATTAACCTAGTGAGCTAGGTTAACACTTATCTATTGCATACTTCCCTTTGTCTCCTCAGTGAACTTGGCATATACTGCCTTTTGAACTAGGCAAACTCTGGAATGCTTGGCATCCATACAAAAACTATCTTCATTGCTTGAGTGAGCTCATCATGCGCTGATTGAAAATGATATGTCATTTGTGTAACATCAAAGACAATACATAATTAATCAATTGTTCCAACATGGTTTGAAAACATCAAATAAATAATTACCTATTTAAGGAGGTATACAATTAAAGGAAATCAGGTGAATGTAAAGCAAGAGAAATGAATTTCTTATGCAAATGTTGCTGAAGTTGGTAAGTGAATCTAAGTAGAAGGCTTAAGTTTGAAAGGAGAGGATTGATTGCTTGAGGAGTTTCCAAACAAATCAATGATAGAGATGACAATGGGGAACTTATTAGTGAATTGGCACATGAACCTAATAGTGATCTGAACTTGCAAAAGTGAGTTGTAATCATATAGATCAAACCCTACTATTTTCTTTTTGATAATTATAAATATTTTGTTTTGAAATCCTTTCAAAAGAAGTTGACCTAACAGTTATTTGTGGTACTTAATAGTCTATGTAAATTCTTTAACAAGGTCACATTCTAAATGGAATGACCAAAGTCCTCTGACAAGGCCACTCGTAGTAGGGTGATTAAAAATTCATATTGTAACCTTTACTAGGGTTGGTTCCTAATAGAGCTCACATCAAAAGTGTGAGAAAGTGGTGAGATGTTGCTAGTGGTTTTTACCAAATTGAGTTTCCACATAAAATCCTAGTGTCAAACTTGTTTTGAATATTTTATGATGTTTTACATTTACATGTTTACATTCACCAAGTTTGTTATAATAGGATAGTGAACTACTAGCAATCTTTTGTATCAGTATAGAGTAGAGACTAGGCTATAGAAGGATAGGAAGAACAATGAATGTTATATGTTTGATTGTTTAAATTGTACCTATGGACTTTGAGTAACTGATTCACCCCTCCCCCACTTTCTCTTATTCTAAACATTTCTAACAATTGGTATCTAAGCATTAGTGCTTGCAAAGAGAAGTTTGAAGGCACTTAAAGCTAATGTTCATGACTCACAAAAGAGAGCTACCAAAGCTGAACAAGGAGATCTTTCCTACATCATAAAATTTTATGAGGTTGCTTATATCCATTATAGGTGATTTTTCTATAAACTTTGTTGATAATGAGTATGTAAAGATAACAACTACTCCAATGATAGAAAATCAAATGAAGCAAAGCTACAAAAGCAAGAACACAATTAGGATCTAGCACCCCTCTTCCTCAATAACTTCATTAGCAGGTACATTATCTATCACCCCAATATCTTTGTCCTTTGAAGAGATCAAAGAATTGTCAAGGTTCTTAATTTCAAGGTTCAAAGAACCGACATCACTCCCTGTCCCACTTGACTTAGCCACTAAGTCATATCAACTATCAATCTACCCTTCATTGTTTGAGCTAAAATCTCCACTCTCTATTTCTCCTTCCTCTTCTTTCTCATCATCTTCTTTCATAGTACACTTTTCTTCTTCTAGGCTATGTTCTCTAAACTTAGGATTGTTCTAAAAAATGTTCCTTTTCCTTTAACCTTCATGTTTTTCTTTTTTTTTTTACCATTTTCCTTCTCACTAGCCTAGTCATTATCTAACTCAGTATACATGTCCTTTATCTTCTTAGTTTTAACATTGAACATTTTGACTTTTTTAGCACTAGATTTATCCATAATTGTCTTCCCGAAAATCTTCTCTTTTTTACCAATTTATGGATAGAGCTTTATAGTATTCTCCTTAGAAAATTTCTCAATAAGAAGGATTAGTCCTTCATGAAGAATAGGCCTAGAATTTTTTTTCCTATGTGAATTGAGGTTGTTTATCAAGAAATATTTTGAGCATAACAAAAAATAAACTATGTCCTTGTATCTAAAGTGAACTTGTTTTTCAAAATGAAAATCATGCAATCTTTTGGATGTCCCATCAATGATTAAGTACTCAAAAATTTAGTACATAATATCTGGTTATTTGGTTAAGATCAAAGAAGTTAGGGTCTTTAACTAGTTTTCTTTCTTCTTTAGGGTTTGTCAGAAATGTTTCTAGGGCAAGATTCAATATTTAAGCCTCTTTCTTGAATTTTATTTGCGCAATAGAGAGCCAAGTTATTTGCTCAATAAACTCTTTTTTTATATCTAGAGAAACCCCATACAAGGTCAGAACATCCCTAGCCTAGTTTCTAAAAATTTCTTCGATACTATGGGGTTTGTAGCCATGCAATCTTTCAAGGTAATCAATAACCTTACTTTAATGAAGAATGTTCAAGATTATCATTTTCTCCTTCTAATTCTTATAGTTTGCATGCTATTTCTTCCTTGAATCACCACCTATTTGATAACCCACTTCAATCACCAAATTCTTGCAATAAAGAAATATCTTTCAAGAGTAGGAAAAGAACTCTTTCTCATTACATTCTAAAATATCCCACAATATGTGCCAATCTAAGAAGGTAATAATTAAAAGGGACCACCTCGAGAAAAGAATACCACTATCATTAAAGTTACAACTTCATTTGATATTTGAAAAAAATTTAATAAAATTTTTCCATTAGATTTAGCTTCAATTGCATTTGTCCCATCAAATTGAATGATTGACTTTAAATTCGCTTCCTTTCTTAGGTCATCCATCCATGAGAGCAGTCTATCTATACCCCCAACTTTGTTGGAAATCCAATTAGGAAACCTATTACCCTCACAATAAATAGGGGTAATAATAAAGTTTTCAATATTATTAAGAAGGCTTTTGATTTCTTCAATAATAATTTCAGTATTCTAAGTAATTGTATAATTATTATTGAGCATATTAACAATATTCAAAGAGTCTCCTTCAAGCTATAGTTTCTAAATACCAATTTCCAAAGCTCTAAGAATAGTAAACAAAGCCATGACCACTTCCATCCTATGACTAGTAGAAATGCAAATAGGAATAGCCACAACATCCACCACTATATAGTTATAATCTCTGAGGACTCCTACACTTTTAGCTCTCCCTTGGGCACCTTTAGCAAAACCATCAAAGTTAGCTTTTATCCATCTACTTGGAGGTGGCTTCCATATCACTCCCTCTTAGCTAGTATTATCTTTAATCTCTTTGCATCTCATTGGATTACTAATATCAAATTGACCAATATTATTATTTTGATTAAGTTTTCCATAAGAGCCCTAAGGATTTTGTGGCTAACCTCCCAAGCGTGTCATTATTTGCATCTAAATATTCTATTATATGTTTCTTTCCAAAGCCCCCAACACAAGTGTGGGATAGAATAGTTCCAAGTATATCAAGCTAAAGAACCATTTCTAGGACATTTTGAGTAGAGAAAATAGTCTATAAGGTTACTAGTCTAAAACCATTTAAGATTCTAGTACACCAAAAGTATATTCTAGACAATATGATTGTAACTATAATGAAGGAAAAGGTCATCACTATCCGTTGGAAATGATTGAAAGGATCATGAATCATTAATAATAAAACAGATAAAGAATGTTTTTAATCATTGTTTTGTCATTGATGTCGAACTTGCTACTTGCAGGAATGACAATTGCCTAAGTGATCCAAATACTATGGATTGGTTGATTGACAACGAGCAGGCAATCAATAAGATGCAACTAGAGCACCTAAGAGAAAGGTTGAAGTTATGACATTGTAATGAAGTCTAAGAATTAGCTAAGCCATTGATGAAATAGTGTATTGATGTCATATTCTAAGAGGATGGATACACTGAGACACATCAAAGATGTAAGGTTTAACTAAGTCATTTGTAAAGCCTAACTAAGTTCATTGGAGAGAGTCAAGCAAGTTCAACTTCAGTGTGAGCTGAGTGATTATTTAGGTGTCGAGTAACATAGAATCCTTTAGGTACCGAGTATTATAAAAAAGTAATAGATGCTGAGCAAGTTTCTTCAAGTGCCAAGCATCAGTAAATATAGTAGGAGCCGACTAACACAGAAGGTGTCGAGCATCAGTAAACCAATGATGTCTAGTTGTTGCATTATTTGTTAAGTCAAAGATTCACCAGATCAGTAATGATAAGTTTGGTACATTGAAATTTGTGAATTAGTTGGATGATAACGATAATGAGTAGATGTCATAGAATTTCATGTGAACCATGCAAACCAATTCAAGGAAAATGCTAATGGATTTATCATGAAGTTTCTAGAAGTAATTTGGAGGGAAAACAATATCATTTTCTCAGATAAAATTAAGATTTAACTGGGAAATGAAAAACAAAACTTCTTTATAAGGAGTTACAGGTCAAAGATCATGAGAGTGCGAAAGGGAGTTGGTCATAAGTGTGGTCATCCAAAGAAGCCAAGAGAAGGCTAGTGTGAAGTGTCAAGAAGATGACACACTGAGGAGTAAGGATAGAGCAACAAGAATTTGAGTTGATCAAGTGACCATAGAGTACATTGGCATTACGAGTGGAAGAAATCAAGGAGACAGATCTTGAAGGGTGAACAAGCTATCAGGACTACAAGGAAGGAAAGCCAAGCAAAGAAAAGAATTGAAGAGTGATCTGAAATCTACAAGGATAAGTTGCAATCTTTATTAGGTCAAAACCTTTTTAATACTCTCTTACCATTGTATTAGATATTGAAATCCTACATTGCTAGGTTAGCTTAATAGGTAGGTGGATAAGCCTCAAGAAAAGAATAGAAGATCCACAGGAGAAGGATAGGAGATCCTCAGGAAAAGGATAAGAGATCCTTAGGAGAAGGATAGGAGATCCTTAGAGAGGGATAAAAGATTCTTTTGAGAAGGTGACTATAAATCCCATGGACTTGGGTGGGCCTAACAACTCTATGTAAATCCCTTAATAGGGTGGCATTCTAAGTTGAATGTTCTTAAAGTCCTGTAACAGGGCACACTCCTAAGAGTGTGCACAAATCCTTTAATAGGGTCACATTTAACACTGTGTTGTAGCCTTTAACAGGGCAGACCATCAGAATTGGTTGAAATCAATTGCACAGTTATTTTGTGGATACCATCCCCACCCTAGTTTTACCTTCTTATTCTTGGAGGGTTTATGGGTCACCAAAATCCTTTGTGTTATGGTGTGATGCATGTTTACTTTTGATGATTGATTGTATGCATGTTAAAAAAGTAAAAAGGATAGTACTTCTTATTCACCCCTGTTTTATTAGAAAGTTTGAATTGGACATTACAAGACCTTCAATAACTAATTCACCCCTTGTCTCAATTATTCTAAAAGAATTCTAACAATTGGTATCAGAGCACACTGCTGATTTATTTCAAGGTACTAGCAGCAGGAAGATCAAGTTGTCCAAGAGAGAAGTTCCCAAGCTAAACAAAGATAACTTTGTTCCATGGCAAAGTCTGATGAAGCTACACCTTGGATCAATAGGTGACTATGTATAGACCTCGATCATAGTTGATCATGTAGACCCTACAGGACCTCTCACTACAGATGACATGAGCAAGAAGAAAGAGCACAATCAAGTAATGTTAGATATTACTTCAGCACTAAGGTATGTCGAGTATGATGACATCAAAGAATGTGGTATTGCACATCAGATGTGGAAAACATTATCAATAATCTATGGAGGAGACGATAACGTCAAGAGAGCCTAAGAGGAAAGTTCAATGACATGAAAATGGAAGAAGGAGAGAATGTTGCTCAATACGGTGCAAGGATGAAAGAAGCCGTAAGTGCCATAAGAAGCCTAGGAGGATAGTTAGTAGAAGAAATAGTATGTAGAAAATTCTTGAGAACTTTGGTTCCTATCTATGCTATAAGAGTTTCAGCCATCCAAGAGCTAAGGTGTGTACCGAAAAATGCATTATCATTTGAAGCAATAATTGGAAGACTCACTGCCTTTGAGCTATCCAAATTTGACAACTACAAGCCAGAAAACTTTGAATCTACATTCAAAGCCAAGATGAAAATAAAAGACAATGAGGAAGTCCAAACAAAGAAAAAGAGTGGAAAAGGAAAGTATGTATCTAGTGACAACAGCACTGATGAAGATGATGTAGACCAATTGGAGGCATTACTAACAAGAAGATTTCACAAAGGAAGAGGAAAATTCAAAGGTAAGCTACCAATAATTTGTTTCAATTGTAATGAAGTTGGTCACATTGCAACCAGATGCACACAAAAGAAAAATTACAAGGATGGAGCCAACTTCTAGAACAAAAAGGAGGATAGCAAGGACTACAAAAGTAAAGGAAAAAGATGCTACATTGTTGAAGAATACTTTGACCAAAATGATGATGAAGTAGTCTATACATCTATGAAAGATGAATTAGATGAAGATGAAGCAACTGCCCTGGTAACCTACATGAACAATAATGATAAATGGATCATAGACAACAGATGCTTTCATCACATGACTAGTGATAAAAGTAATTTCATTTCCTTTACTCAATATGAAGGAAATAGTGTTAGATTTGGTAACAATGCACCATGTTAGATCAATGGGAAAGGTAGTATAAGGCTTACTAAAAAGATATCATGTGATAATGCATACTATGTTGAAGGCCTAAATTATAACTTGCTAAGTGTATCACAGTTAGGCAACATAGGATGCAAGGTTGAATTTGTAAAAGGAGTTGCTAAGATTTATGATTCTCAAGGAAGTCTAATAGGAAAAGGTGATTAGACTAGGAGTAATTTGTTTTACCTAGACAGGGAAGATGCTTCTTGTCTGATTGTTCAAATTGATGATGTATGGTTATGGCACAGGAGGCTATGTCATGTAAATTTTGACAATCTTATAAGCATCAGCAAAATGAAGAAAGTCAGAGGTCTACCAAAATTGAAGAAGCCTGATAACATCATGTGCAAACAATGCCAATTAGGGAAGATGATAAAGTCAACTTTCAAAAGCAAGGCTTATACTTTTAATTAAGTATTAGAGCTAATTCATACTAACTTGTCTGGTCCTACTGAAGTGCAAAGCTACAAAGGTGATAGATACATAATGCTATTTGTAGATGACTATTCAAGGATGATGACAGTCATGTCCCTGAAACAAAAATCAGATGCATTCCAAATGTTCAAATGGTACTTGGCCAGAGTTGAGACAGAGACTGGGAATAGTCTAAAATGTCTCAGATCTAATAGAGGAGGTGAATTCACATCAAGAGAATTTGAATAATTCTACAATGAATGAGGAATCAAAAGGAAGACATCAGCACCTAGGACTCCACCTCAGAATGGTATGGCAGAAAGAAGGAATAGATTAGTCATTGACTATGCCAGGACCTTAATGATGGAGAAAAATGTAGCACTCAAGTAGTGGAGAGAAGCTGTAAGTACTTCACTCTACACACTCAAAAGAGTTCAAGTCAAGAAAGGTACAAATGCCAAACTGTTTGAGTTATTGTATGGGCATTCTCCTAATGTAAAACATTTCAAAATATTTTGAGGCAAATGCTATATATATAAAGAGTCTAGAAATGGAAAGTTTGATGGAAAGAGTAGAAGAATACAAGACATTTGTATACTTTTATGATGGTATACCTAATAATGGTTAAGTTGTAACTCAGAATGATAATCAACAACAAAATCCAGCATCTGCCGAGTCACAGACAATGAATGTTGAGCAGCAGATGCATTTAGAAATTGAGCTAAAAAATACAAAAAATGATCATTCAAATTCTAAGGATAGCCAACATGAAGGAAATGAACAAATACCTAATGAAAATATGCATGAGGATTTAGATTCTAAAAGAGACAACATGAAAACAAGGAAAGAACTAGTATTGGAAAAGTATGTAAGAAGAAATAACCCTACAGATCAAACTATTGGAAACAAAGAGGTAGGACCAATGACAAGGAATAGAATCAGAAGTAAAACATGTCTGATCAGCAAAATAGAACCAAAGATAGCAAGTGAAGATAAAAAAAAATGATGACTGGTACAATGCTATGAAAGAAGAAATTGAAAAAATTGAAAAAAATAAGATATGGACCTTAGTCTCAAGACCAGCTGACTAGAATGTAATTGGAACAAAGTGGGTGTTTAGAAAAAAGTTAGATAAAAATGGTGAAATCACAAGGAACAAGGCAAGATTAGTCTACAAAGGATATGCACAAGAAGAAGGAATAGACTATGGAGAAACTTTTGCTCCAATTGCTAGAATGGAAGGAGTAAGGACCTTACTAGCATATGCAACCTCCAAAGGATTTAAAGTTTATTAAATGGATGTAAAGTCTCCATTTCTAAATGGTATACTTGAAGAGAAAGTCTACATAGAGCAACCAGAAGGTTTTGTTGATGAAAAGAACAAAAACAAGGTATGCAAATTACACAAGGCTCTATATGGATTAAAGCAAGCCCCTAGAGCTTGGTATGAGAGACTTCACAAGTATCTAGTGCAAATAGGATTTGAAAGAAAAAATGATAATAGAAACATGTACATCAAATTAGAAGAAGGTTAGGATATCCTTGTATCTGAAATCTTTGTAGATGACATAATTTTTGGAGGAAAGGAAGCACTTTGCAAAAAAAAATTTGATAGAATGAAACATGAGTTTGAGATGTCTATGTTTGGAGAAATCAAATTCTTTCTTGGATTGCAAGTACATCAACTAAAATATGGTATATTCATGACACAATCAAAGTACATCAAAGAGATACTCAGGACGTTTGGATTGGAAGACTCAAAACCAGTTAGGACACCAATGGCAATAGGACATAAGCTATCCAAACATGATGAATCAACTGAAGTCAATCAAACAATGTATAGATCCATGATTGGAAAACTACAATATGTTGTACATAGCAGACTAGACATAGCACTAGTAGTTGGAAGAGTGGCTAGATTCTCTGCTAATCCTAAAGAAAATCATCTCATGGCAATAAAAAAGATAATGAGGTATCTCAAAGGAATTGATGATTTTGGCCTATATAAAAAAAAGAATGAGAAGTTTGAACTCAATGCATACATAGACACAAATTGGGGAGGAAACATTAATGAAAGGAAAAGCACAAGTGGAGGAGCATTATTCTTAGGTAAAAGGCTAGTTACTTGGACTAGCAAGAAACAAACATGCACATCTCAGTCCACTGCAAAAGTAGAATATGTGGTAGTAGTAGTTAATTGCACAAACATTGTGTGGTTCAAACATCTATTGAAAGGAATGAAAGAAGAGGTAATCAAACTTTTGATATTATATTGTGATAATACAACTGCTATAAATATATCCAAGAATCCAGTAATGCATGCAAAAACCAAGCATATTGCAATCAAGTATCACTATGTCAGAGAATTGGTGGAAGACAAACAAGTGAAGATGGAGTACATTCACATAAAGCAACAAACTATAGATATCTTCACCAAACCATTGCTCGAGGATACTTATGAATATCTCAGAGGCAAGTTGGGGGTAATGCCCATAACTCAAGTAGTCTAAACAAACAAAGAAGTTGCACTGCATCAATAGGAGTAGATCATTGAAATATCAATAGAATGATGCAAAGGATGACAATAGGAATAGAAATTATAGATCAATCACAAGCATGGTGACAGAGGGAGAAAACATGAGATGTAAAGCTTATATTTAGCATGTTGAAGATGCTACATCTTTGGCATTTATGTCAAAGAGGCAGATTTATGAGAAATTGATCAATGAAAGGTAAGGATATGCAGATGTACAAGATCACTAGTAAGGATGCAATAGTCAAGAGGGAGAAGGAAAAAACTAGAATCAGTTTATATCAGCAAAAGAGGGAGACATGATACAAAGAGGAAGATATGTAATGACAAAAAGTTTTCTATTTGGTATATAATTTTGGTGGTAACTAAGTTGATCAACTCAATCAATTGATCGGTTTGGTTTTCCATCAATGCCAAAGAGGGAGATTGTTGGAAATGATTGAAAGGATCATGAATGAAGAATAATAGAATGGGTAAATAATTTTTTCAATCATTGTTTTGTCATTAATGTCAAACTTGCTACTGGTTGTAATGGTAATTGCTTAAGTGATCCAAATACTATTGATTGGTTGATTGACAAGGAGGAGGCAATAAATAAGATGTAACTAGAGCACCTAAGAGAAAGGTTGAAGTTATGATGTTGTAATGAAGTATAAGGATCATCTAGGCCATTGATGAAATGTTGCATTGATGTCATACTCTAAGAGGATGGAGACACTGAGACACATCAAAGATGTAAGGTTTAACTAAGTCATTTGTAAAGCCTAACTAAGTTCATTGGAGAGAGTTGGGCAAGTTCAACTTCAGTGTGAGCTAAGTGATTATTCAGGTGTCGAGTAACATAGAATCCTTCAAGTGTCGAGTATCAAAAAAAGGTAATGGATGTCGAGGAAGTTTCTTTAGGTGCCGAGGATCAGTAAATATAGTAGGAGCCGAGTAACACATAAGGTGTCGAGCATCAGTAGACCAATGATGCCGAGTTGCTGCATTATTTGTTAAGTCAAAGATTCACCAGATCAGTAATGATAAGTTTGCTACATTGAAATTTGTGAATTAGTCGGACGATAAGGATGATGAGTAGATGTGATAGAATTTCATGTGAACCATGCAAACCAATTCAAGGTGAATGCTAATGGATTTATCATGAAGTTTCTAGAAGAAGCAATTTGGAGGGAAAATAATATCAATTTCTCAGATCAAATTAATATTTGAGCGAGAAATGAAGAACAAAACTTCTTTATCAGGAGTTACAAGTCAAAGATCATGCAAGTGTGAGAGGGAGTTGGTCATAAGTGTGGTCATGCGAAGGAGCCAAGAGAAAGCTAGTGTGAAGTGTTAAGAAGAGGACACAGTGAGGAGTAAGGATAGAGCAGCAAGAATTTTAGGTGATCAAGTGACCATAGGGTACATTGGCATTATGAGTAGAAGAACTCAAGGAGACAGATCTTGAAGGGTGAACAAGTTGTCAGCACTATAAGGAAGAAAAGAACTGAAGAGTGATCTGAAATCTAAAAGGATAGGGTTGCAATATTTATCAGGTCAAAAACTCTCCAATACACTCTTACCATTATATTAGATATTGAAATCCTACATTGCTAGGTTAGCTTAATAGCTAGGTGGATAAGCCTCAAGAAAAGGATAGAAGATCCCTAGAAGAAGAATAGAAGATCCTCAGGAGAAGGATAAGAGATCCTTAGGAGAAGGATAGGATATCCTTAGAGAGGAATAAAAGATTCTTTTGAGAAGGTGACTGTAAATCCCATGGACTTGGGTGGGCCTAATAGCTCTATGTAAATCCCTTAATAGGGTGGCATTCCAAGTTGAATGTTCTTAAAGTCCTCTAATAGGGCACACACCTAATAGGGTGTAAAAATCCTTTAACAGGGGCACATTTAAGATTGTGTTGTAGCCTTTAATAGGGCAGGCCTTTAATAGGGCATACCATCAAAAGTGGTTGAAATCAGTTGCGAAATTATTTTGTGGGTATCATCCCCACTCCAGTTTTACATTTTTATTCTTGGAGGGTTTCTAGGTCACCAAATCCTTTGTGTTATGGTGTGATGCATGTTTACTTTTCATGATTAATTGTATGCATGATAAGAAAGTAAAAAGGATAGTACTTCTTAATCACCCCTGTTTTATTAGAAAGTTTGAATTGGACGTTACAAGACCTTCAATAACTAATTCACCCCCCATCTCAATTATTCTAAAAGAATTCTAAAAATTGGTATCAGAGCACACTGCTAATTTATTTCAAGGTACTAGCAGCAGGAAGATCAAGATGTCCAAGAGAGAAGTTCCCAAGCTAAACAAAGACAACTTTGTTGCATGGAAAAGTTTGATGAAGCTACACCTTAGATCATTAGGTGACTATGCATAGACCTCAATCACAGTTGATAATGTAGACCCTACAGGACCACTCACTGTAGATGACATGAGCAAGAAGCAGGAGCACAATCAAGCGATGTTAGATATTGCTTTAGCACTAAGCTATGCCAAGAATGATGACATCAAAGAATGTGGTACTACACATCAAATGTGGGAAACATTATCAAGAATCTATGAAGGAGATGATAATGTCAAGAGAGCCAAAAGAGAGAGCCTAAGAGGAAAGTTCGATGACATGAAAATGGAAGAAGGAGAGAATGTTGCTCAATATGATGCAAGGATGAAAGAAGTGGTTAGTGCCATAAGAGGCCTAGGAGGATAGCTATCAGAAAAAATAGTATGTAGTGAATACTTGAGAAATTTTCTTGCTATCTATCCTATAAGAGTTTCAGCCATCCAAGAGCTAAGGTGTGTATCGGGCAATGCACTATCATTTGAAGGAATAGTTGGAAGACTCTTTTCCTTTGAGCTATCCAACTTTGACAACTACAAGCCATAAAACTTTGAATTTACATTCAAAGCCAAGATGAAAATAAAAAACAATAAGAAAGTGCAAACAAAGAAAAAGAGTGGAAAAGGAAAGTATTTATCTAGTGATAGCAACACTGATGAAGATGATGTAGACCAATTGGAGCCATTACTAGCAAGAAGATTTCAAAAAGGAAGAGGAAAATTCAAAGGTAAGATACCAATCATTTTTTTCAATTGTAATGAAGTTGGTCACATTGTAGCCAGATACACACAAAAGAAAAATTACAAGGATGGATGCAACTTAAAGAACAAAAAGGAGGACAGCAAGGACTACAAAGGTAAAGGCAAAATATGCTATATTGTTGAAGAAGACTCTGACAAGAATGATGATGAAGTAGTCTATGTGGCTATGAAAGATGAATCAAATGAAGATGAAGCAACTACCTTGGTAACTTGCATGAACAAGAATGATAAATGGATCATAGATAGCGGATGCTCTCATCACATGACTGGAGATAAAATTAAGCTCATTTCCTTTACTCAATATGAAGGAAATAGTGTTAGATTTGGTAACAATGCACCATGTCAGATCAAAAGGAAAGGTAGTATCAAGCTTACTGAAAAGATATCATGTGATAATGCATACTATGTTGAAGGCCTAAATTATAACTTGCTAAGTGTCTCACAGTTAGGCAACATAAATTTGAAAAAGGAGTTTCTAAGATTTATGATTCTCAAGGAAGTCTAATAGGAAAAGGTGATCAAATTAGGAGTAATTTTTTTTTACCTAGAAATGGAAAATGCTTCTTATCTCATTGTTCAAACTGATGATGTATTGTTATGGCACAAGAGGCTATGTCATGTAAATTTTGACAATCTGATAAGCATCAGAAAAATGAAGAAAGTCAGAGGTCTACAAAAGTTAAAGAAGCCTAATAACATCATGTGCAAACAATGCCAACTAGGTAAGATGACCAAGTCAACTTTTAAAAGCAAGGCTTATACTTCTAATGAAGTATTAGAGCTAGTTCATACTGACTTGTGTGGTACTATTGAAGTGCAAAGCTGTAAAGGTGACATATACATAATGGTATTTGTAGATGACTATTCAAGGATGATGATAGTCATGTTCCTGAAAAAAATTTAGATGCATTCCAAATGTTTAAATGGTACTTGGCTAGAGTTGAGAAAGAGACTAGGAAGAGTCTAAAATGTATCAGATCTGATAAAGGAGGTGAATTCACATCAAGAGAATTTGAAAAATTCTGCAATGAAAGAGGAATCAAAAGGCAGACATCGGCACCTAGGACTCCACCTCAGAATGGTATAGTAGAAAGAAGGAATAGACCAGTCATTAACTGTGCCATGACCTTAATGATGGAGAAAAATGTTGCACTCAAGTACTGGAGAGAAGCTATAAGTACTACAGTCTACACACTCAACAGAGTTCAAGTCAAGAAAGGTACAAATGCCACACCTTTTGAATTATGGTATGGGCATTCTCCTAATGTAAAAGATTTCAAAATATTTAGATGCAAATGCTATATATATAAAGAGTCTAGAAATGGAAAGTTTGATGCAAAGAGTGAGGAAGGCATGTTTCTTGGTTATTCTACTAGAAGAAAAGCTTATAAGTGCTTGAATGTTAACACTAACAAAGTAGTAGAAAGTACAACTGTGAAATTTGATGAGCTTGCAGAAGTTCAAAGTGTTGAGAACACCAAGAAAGTAGAATAATACAAGATTGTTGTATACTTTTATGAAGGTATACCTAATAATGGTGAAGTTGAAACTCAGAATGATAATCAACAACAAAATCTAGCATCTGCTGAGTCATGGACAGTGAATGTTGAGCAGCAGACACATTCAAAAGCTGAGCTACAAAATATAGAGAATGACCATTCAGCTTCTGAGATCAACGAACATGAAGGAAATGAACAAATACCTAATGAAAATATGCATGAGTATTCAGATTCTGAAAGAGACAACATGCAAACAAGCAAAGAACTAGTATTGACAAAGTATGCAAGAAGAAATCATCCTGTACATCAAATTATTGGAAACAAAGGGGCAGGACCAATGACAAGGAATAGACTTAGATGTGAGACATGTCTGCTCAGCAAAATGGAACCAAAGACAGTAAGTGAAGCTAAAAGAGATGATGACTGGTACAATGCTTTGAAAGAAGAAATAGAACAAATTGAAAAAAATAAGACATGGACCTTAGTCTCAAGACCAGCTAACAAGAATGTAATTGGAACGAAGTGGGTGTTTAGAAACAAGTTAGATGAAAATGGTGAAATCACAAGGAATAAGGCAAGATTAGTCTGCAAAGGATATGCACAAGTACAAGATCTAGACTAAGGAGAAAATTTTGCTCCAGTTGCTAGAATGTAAGGAGTAAGGACTTTACTGGCATATGCAACCTTCAAAGGATTTAAAGTCTATCAAATGGATGTAAAGACTGCATTTCTAAATTGTATACTTGAAGAGGAAGTCTACATAGAGTAACTAGAAGGTTTTGTTGATGAAAAGAACAAAAACAAGGTATGCAAATTACACAAGGCTCTATATGGATTAAAACAAGCCCCTAGAGCTTGGTATGAGAGACTTCACAAGTATCTAGTGCAAATAGGATTTGAAAGAACAGATTATAATAGCAACATGTACATAAAATTAGAAGAAGGTAAGGATATCCTTGTATCTGAAATCTTTTTGGATGACATAATTTTTGGAGGAAAGGAAGCACTTTGCAAAAACATTGTTGACAAAATGAAACATGAGTTTGAGATGTCTATGTTTGGAGAAATCAAATTCTTTGTTGGATTGCAAGTACATCAACTTAAACATGGTATATTCATCAAAAAATCAAA
This sequence comes from Cupressus sempervirens, assembly GCA_028749045.1. NCBI lineage: Eukaryota > Viridiplantae > Streptophyta > Pinopsida > Cupressales > Cupressaceae > Cupressus > Cupressus sempervirens. The sequence goes on along the minus strand of CM053785.1, from coordinate 127,940,998 downwards.
GTACATCAAAGAGATACTTAGGATGTTTAAATTGGAAGACTCCAAACTAGTCAACAGAACAATGGCAATAGGACATAAGCTATCCAAAAATGATGAATCAGCTGAAGTCAATCAAATAATGTATAGATCCATGATTGGAAATCTACAATATGTTGTACATAATAGACCAGACATAGCATTAGCAGTTGGAATAGTGGATAGATTCTCTACTAATCCTAGAGAAAATCATCTCATGCCAGTAAAAAGGATAATGAGGTATCTCAAAGGAACTAATGATTTTGGCCTATATTAAAAAGGGAATGAGAAGTTTGAACTCAATGCATACATAGACACAAATTGGGGAGGCAACATTAATGAAAGGAAAAGCACAAGTGGAGAAGCATTATTCTTAGGTAAAAGGCTAGTTACTTGGACTAGCAAGAAACAAACATGCACATCTCAGTCCACTACAGAAGCAGAATATGTGGCAGTAGCAGTCAATTGCACAAATATTGTGTGGCTCAAACATCTATTGAAAGGAATGAAATAAGAGTTAATCAAACCTGTGATACTGTATTGTGATAATACAAGTGCTATAAACATATCCAAGAATCCAGTAATACATGCAAAAATCAAGCATATTGCAATCAAGTATCACTATGTCAAAGAATTGCTAGAAGACAAACAAGTGAAGATGGAGTACATTCACACAAAAGAACAAACTGTAAATATCTTCACTAAACCATTGCCCAAGGATACTTATGAATATCTTAGAGGCAAGTTGGGGGTAATGCCCCTAACTCAAGCAGTCTAAAGCAACAAAGAAGCTGCACTGCATCAATAGAAGTAGATCATTGAAATATCAAAAGAATGATGCAAAGGATGTCAATAGGAATAGAAATTCTAGATCAGTCACAAGCATGGTGATAGAGGGAGAAAACATGAGATGCAAATCTTATATTTGGCATGTTGAAGATGCTACATCTTTGGCATTTATGTCAAAGAGGGAGATTTATGAGAAATTGATCAATGAAAGGTAAGGATATGGATATGTATGAGATCAGTAGTAAGGATGCAGTAGTCAAGAGGGAGAAGCAAAACAAATGAATCCGTTTGTATTAGAAAAAGAGGGAGATGTGATATAAATAGGAAGATATGTAATGACAACAAGTTTTCTGTTTGGTATATAATTTTGGTGGTAACTAAGTTGATCAACTCAATCAATTGATCAGTTTGGTTTGCCATCAATGCCAAAGAGGGAGATTGTTTGAAATGATTGAAAGGATCATGAATGAAGAATAATAGAATGGGTAAAGAATTTTTTCAATCATTTTTTTCTTTGATGTCAAACTTGCTACTTGCAGGAATGACAATTGCTTAAGTGATCCAAATACTATCGATTGGTTGATTGACAAGGAGGAGGCAATCAATAAGATGTAACTAGAGTACCTAAGAGAAAGGTTGAAGTTATGATGTTGTAATGAAGTATAAGGATCAGCTAAGCCATTGATGAAATAGTGTATTGATGTCATACTCTAAGAGGATGGACACACTAAGACACTTCAAAGATGTAAGGTTTAACTAAGTCATTTGTAAAGCCTAACTAAGTTCATTGGAGAGAGCCAAGAGAGTTCAACTTCAATGTGAGCTGAGTGATTATTTAGGTGTCGAGTAACATAAAATCCTTTAGGTGTCAAGTATTAGAAAAAGGTAATGGATGCCGAGCAAGTTTCTTCAGGTTCCAAGCATCAGTAAATACAGTAGGAGCCAAGTAACACAGAAGGTGTCGAGCATCAGTAAACCAATGATGCCAAGTTGCTGCATTATTTTTTAAGTCAAAGATTTTCCAGATCAATAATGATAACTTTGTTACATTGAAATTTGTGAATTAGTTGGATGATAAGGATGATGAGTTGATGTGACAGAATTTCATGTGAACCATGCAAATCATTTCAAGGCAGATGCTAATGGATTTATAATGAAGTTTCTAGAAGAAGCAATTTGGAGGGAAAATAATATCATTCTCTCAGATCAAATTAAAATTTGAGCGAGCAATGAAGAATAGAACTTCTTTATAAGGAGTTATAGGTTAGAGATCATGAGAGTGTGAAAGGGAGTTGGTCATAAGTATGGTCATGCAAAGAAACCAAGAGAAGTCTAGTGCGAAGTGTCAAGAAGAGGAAACAGTGAGGAGTAAGGACAGAGCATCAAGACTCTGAGTTGATCAAGTGAGCATAGAGTGTATTGGCATTATGAGTGGAAGAACTCAAGGAGATAGATCTTGAAGGGTGAACAAGATATCAGGACTGCAAGGAAGAAAAGCCAAGAAAAGGAAAGAACTACAGAGTGATATGAAATCTACAAGGATAGAGTTGCAATCTTTATTAGGTCAAAACCTTTCTAATACTCTCTTACCATTGTATTAGATATTGAAATCATACATTGCTAGGTTAGCTTAATAGCTAGGTGGATAAGCCACAGGAAAAGGATCGAAGATCCCCAACAGAAGGATAGGAGATCCTCAAGAGAAAGATAACAGATCCTTAGGAGAAGGATAGGAGATCCTTAGAGAGGGATAAAAGATTCTTTCGAGAAGGTGACTGTAAATCCCATGGACTTGGGTGGGCCTAACAACTCTATGTAAATCCCTTAACATGGTGGTATTCTAAGTTGAATGTTCTTAAAGTCCTCTAATAGGGCACACTACTAACAGGGTGCACAAATCCTTTAACAAGGTCACATTTAATAGTGTGTTGTGGCCTTAAATAGGGCAGACCTTTAACAGGGTAGACCATCAGAAGTGGTTGAAATTAATTATGCAGTTATTTTGTGGATATCATCCCCACCCCAGTTTTACCTTCTTATTTCTAGAGGGTTTCTGGGTCACCAAAATCCTTTTTGTGATGGTGTGATGCATGTTTACTTTTCATGATTAATTGTATGCATGTTAAGAAAGTAAAAAGGATAGTACTTCTGATTCACCCCTGTTTTATTAGAAAGTTTGAATTGGACATTACAAGACCTTGAATAACTAATTCATCCCCCCTCTTAGTTATTCTAAAATAATTCTAACACTATTTTAGTTGTCAAACCCCAAAAAAATTTATCATCAACAAACTGTTAATGAGAACAAGTTAGTTGATGAGAAGAAGGATTTATACCATGAATATCTCCCTTTTTTCACAAGATCCCTTATATACCTTCCCAAAAAATCAGACATAATAGTAATCATGAATTGAAATATTGGGAGTAGAGTATTGAAGAAATGATAGGCAACATCCTTTAAGATATTTAGTATTTATCTCAAAAAATTTATATTCTCCCAAAATAATGGTATAATGTATGATGACCACTAACTAGCTCCAAGGAATTTTTGTTTAGATGATGCATCAACTTTTGCTAATGAAGGAATAGAAGAATTTTACATTTGTACATGTAATTTTGTAATTTTTTGTCACCTTCAAATGCATACAAGTGATTTTTTAATTTGCAATTAAGAGGTGAAGAGAGTAATTATGTAGCATTAAGTCAATGGAATCATTGAAGAAGGTTTTATGTATCAAGCATGACATTAATATGTGTATATAAATTAATACTACCTAATTTAATGAGTAAGGTTATAATACATAATATTTATATAGGAATATTGTCATATGCAAGAATAGTATGTGGTATTTTTTTATTAAGGAAGTAGATCACATTTATTTTATCCAATAAATCAATGCTCAAAGAATAACATGAGATCTATTACTAATAATGGATATTTTAATTGACTTATACTTCACAAGAACTACAATCAAGTTTGGATCATCATTTTGAATTTATAAGAAAGGAAACCTTTCTTGAAAGATAAAATTCTCAACTTGACATTTAGTTATGGGTGCACTAATTCATTATAGTAGTTGAGATGGATTACATAGATTTTACTCATAAATGGAAGATATAAGAATGAAAATGAAGAAAATATGGTTTATCATATGTAAATGCTAACAACAAGATTTGATAGCATTATTCTATTACAAAAAATAAAACTCAAAAATTATAACGAACTTACATATTCAATTTAATTCTATTTTGGAGGGACTATGGTCAGTTGGTTGAATTGTCGTTATGACCAAGTCAACAAGATCAACTTGTTCCATTAAATTTATGATGGTTTCAGTGATAGACAATAGACTAGGCAGTATAATTTCCAAACAATAGAAAATAGTTTGTAGAGATGAATTTTCCATAGTCTAAACTAGGTTGATAAGTCAACCTTTGAGTTGAAGTAAAATATACTTCATAGAAAATTTTCAATCTATTCTTTAATGCTTGCGAATTTGTAATTATGACATAATCTTCTCCCTTGATTATGGTTTACTCTATTTTTTCATCTATGAGGGAAGCACATAAACTATCATATCTTTTATTTCTTCTTGGTCCCTCCAAATACAAAATCAATTATTGCCTATGGTGAGAATGCAATGGAAATTTATATGTTGACATGGATTTGTGCCTTGATTGACATAGTTGGCAAGTATTGAAAAAGAAATAATTCTATTGCAATGAAGACTAATTATTGAAGATTGAGATGTATTTTTGAATTAAATGGATATATTTCTATGCACAATGAATTTTTCTTCTCAAAAAGACTATAAATTTGGACAATTATGCACATTTCATTTATATTTGTAGTGATTTTTCCACCAATGAGGTAGGGTAGCTAGAAGTACTAAAAATGCAATTATAAACTTAGGAGGGTCTTCCACCTCATAAGTTTTATACAGTCAAACCATTTTTAATATAGAAAAGAATATCAAATACAAATTATGTTTCTAACTTCCATGAAATCTTAAAAAGTAAAGACTCTTGCACGTCTAACCATACGATGCATTAGTTATCATCAAGGATTTTGTATCTAGCAAAATTAAAGTGTTTGTTGTTACATGACTTTAGATGATGAAGATGATGAGGATGTAGAGTTTGTAGTAGGTGCAAAGGTGGGTGATAAGGAAATAATGTATAGTAAGGAAAAATTTAAGCTTGTAAAAAATAAGTTAATTTTGACTATCTAGTATAGGAATATAGTTTTAGTATGTGATGTATAACCCATTTTATGAGGAAGTAGTTGAGGATGAGGTAAGAAATTGATCTTCTAACAAAGGATAATATTAAAAACAAGCCTCTCAATCTCATTCAAACTGAGCCTAAATAGAGAATATTAACCCACTTTGTTTCTTTTTTGTCATTTGCAATCCTAGTTTCAGTTTTCTTAGACATTGCTAAGCTTCAAATAGGGGCTGAAAGTTTGCTCCATTTTTATCTTTAATATTTCCTACTTTTAGTTTTTTCCCTTCATGTATGAGACTCTAAATTTAATGTAACTTGTTAGTTTAATAATAATACAAAAACCCCTACTTGTTTAATAATAATCAAAAGAAAATAATATTGATATTTAATATATCAATTAAAAAGCTTAGGCTAAAAGTGTTTCCCAGGAATAAGTATAAAATAAGTATATTAGATATATAATATAAATTATTTTTGTATTTGCAATACAGAAACAAATTTTTTGAGATGATTAAGAGACTCATGAGATGATAAAATAATGATATTAAATTCTCAAAGACGAGTGATAAAGTCAAAATTTCTTGAGATCAAGAAAATGTGCATCACATAAAAAACCTTCTCTTAAGAGTGAAAAAGAAAGAATTTAGTTCATGGACAACATTTTGCCAACCTAATTTAGAAGTCTTTTGCATAGCTACAAGAATAATCCGAGCATCCATTTGGTCATTTATATTCACCTCATTACTACACACAAAAGAAGCAAAACCCCCTAACACTGTCACACAAAAGTTTCCTTCCACTTGTGCAATTGGATATAAATATACAACTTCAAATAATTAAACATATTATATTATAAAATAAATTATATTTTTAAGATATTTCAAGATAACTTCTAAAATCTACAAAAATTTCAAATATAGCTAGCATTTGACACTACAATATACACAAATAATTCTATTGAGGATGATGTCCCTCTTTCATGACCTCGCATGCTCATAACTAAGGTCAAAAGTGTATATCTGAAAAAATAAGTACACTATGGATAATATCAATTATTTCACTATTCATGAGAAGCAAAAGAAATTTGAGAAGAAGGGAAAAGATTTATTGGAAGATAGAATAAATAACATTACATTCCCAAATATTATTGATAAGAGAGATGGAGTCAAAATTTCTTGAAACCCAAAAAGTCTACTCCACATACATACCTACCCTTGATTATCAAAACCACTAGAATCCATCTAGTGGATAACATTTTTTCTACATGGGGATCAAGTTCTAAAGTCCACCTCATTAGTGAAGAACACTTAAGGTTGTGGGTAGTGGCCCATGGTCTTGGGTTAAAGCCTATTTCTTAAGATGCTCTGATTTTGTGAGCTTGTCTCAAGCTTTTCAACAGTGGGTTGAGTCACAAGAACACCCTTGAATATAAATAAATAAATAAAATACAAACCTAGTTCAACAGGTCTTTATGCAAGTAGAAGAACAATTCAAACATCCATCTAATTATTATTACTCACCAAACAGCTAAAAGGATGGAAAGAAGTGAAGTGCACTCACACTCTCATAACCAAATTTCCCATACTTGTCCACTCAAATTTTCATGCCCACTCTTATATAGAAGGAATTCAATCTATTCATACATTGGTTAAAAAAAAATCCTAAGGACTTTGAAATATAACTCCTCCATCGACAATAGATACAATAACTTAATAATGTACTACATTCTCTTCTCTCGCACTAGAGAGACGAGTACTAATGACGACATGGACTATAGGGAAAATCATCAAAACGACATGGACTAGAGGGAGAACCATCACATTCACAAGTAGAACCACCACATCGACATGGCAGAATAGTTAAATATACTTCGCCGTTTGGACAAATGTTCTCTAGCCAGCTAGAAATATCAGAAGAGGCCCAGGAATGACTACGAGTCTCCCATCAATGGCTCCAAGTTTCAGATCCATGGCAGCGAGGCTCCTATTAATGGGACCATTGGCTCCGAGGTTCGAGTTAATGGCCTCGGCGACACCATTAACGAATCTAACAAGTATCTCATTTATGGCGTGGACAATGTTTGTGAGGCTCGCTCCAATGGTTACAACAGACTATATGTAGCCCCAAAAATTGTATACGAAAAAGATAGAGAATATGAGAATGACAAGTATGGACTCGAGCAGAACAACGAGGAAAATATCGATCCCAGAGTGAGAGTCGCTGTCATGATCACTGCAGTGGTATGGACCAAAACAACAGTTGTATGGATAAGAGCTGCAGGTAAGAGGAGCTCGTGGTGGTAGTGTTAGAGGCGGAGGTGGTGGAAATAGCCTTAAACCAGCAGGCGGAGGAGGACAAGGAGGAAGAGGACGAGGAGGAAGACGAGTAATAGGAGTGCTCACTCATCCATTACAACCATGATCGTCTAAAAGCCTAAATGTCACTAATACAATTAACAACACAATATTATGATTCATTCTTATTGTTGGCCTAGTACTATATCCTTGATAGGATCCCTCTCCACCACCAATACTTACTATTTCACATGACTCCTCAATACTTTTGCTGTGAAGGCAAAACCTACAGTTACTACTTATTCTTATTTTTGGCCTAGTACTATATTCTTGATAGGATCCCTCTCCACCACCAATACTTACTATTTCACATGATTCCTCAATACTTTTGGTGTGAAGGCAAAACCTACAGTTACTACTTATAAAGAGTGCTTTGAGAGCAATAATTGAAAATGTACTTTGGTGCTTATTTTAGTTAATGGGGGACTAAATCTCTCATGAATTATTTGATAATATTGAGTGACAAAACCTAAACTCTTAGTGCTATACCTCTAATTGGATACACTTATCACCTCTCATGCTTTTATATGTTTTCTCATATGATGCTTAGTGTAGAGTATATAGAGTGTTGGTAAACAAATTTGTTCTTTTTTATTTTAACTCTTCAAAGCCCTAATTTGTGAACAACATTTGATTATGATAGTTGAAAAGTTGCTTCTAAGAAGACTTACTTTCCTCTTAATTATTAGGTATAGCTCCCTATTGTGAAATTTGCAATGAATTTTGTTTACTCCTAAATCTAAATAGGGTATGCTCTTAACCAGAGAATAGGAGAGGTAAAATAAGCCAAACCTATAAAGGATTCAACTCAGGAAAGAAATGGTATTTTGAGGGTTAGTTGAATCTATGAACTCACACATCTTATGAACTCATAGTTAATATGCACTAAGACTAATTGATCTATCTAGAAACTAAATTTTAGAAGGAGATTATACTGAATGAAAACATCTAAAGGATTTCTTTTAAGCCTATAAAGACAATACTTATCATATTCAGCTCGTTGTCTTAAAATTGGGGAATAAAACTCAGTTTGTTCCTTATTTCAACCCAAAATAAAGAGAAAAACAAGCAATTAACAACTATTCAAAATGGAATAGAAAATAATTGATAGAGAAATATCATTTAATTGACTCTGTAAATTCAAGTACCTCACATAAATAATTTTCCAACCTTTTTTTAATCCTTCATTATCATAAATATAGGATTTCAAGATGACCGTTACAATGGAAGTTCAATTGGTTCATCTCCTTAAAAATGAAAAATGGCAAGGAGCTAGTTTGTCTATTACAATGATTACATAACAAAAATAGAAAAGATAGAATATGAATCACTTCACTTTTTTTCCCTTTTTTGCCTTTGCCCTATAGGCTTTGGTGGCAACAATGATCAGAAATAGCTCTTCATGTTGATGGACATGTACATTGGTGTATCTCAAGAGCCATTTAGAATTCTCTTGGGCCAAATCCTTGATGGCACCCAACTAGTCCTACAATTCTTCCATGGCCACGTCCACACATCCACCAAACCTCAAAAGCTTGGAAATTCTATCTTGGTGACTAGAAGTCATTCCTATTAGATTATCTATGAAATTGGTGAAGTTTGTCTACATGACAATTAGTCCAATTATTTCCTTCCCTTGCCCACTAGACTGTGAGTCTATATGCAAGCCTCTTAGTAGTTCATAATCTCTACCCTACTCCTTTTTTGCTTTGACTTCAATTTTTTTAAGTCCCTCTTCTGCTAGTATAATCATTTTAGATTTGAACTATATACTCTGAAACCACTCAACTAGGGGCTCATCTCCTTTGGGTAAAATCTTTGCTTCAATGGCCTCCTTTACTTTCATGTGGATAATCATTTTCAACAAAGAAACACAATCATCACTCTTGACCTTTTCTACAACCATGGTGGCCCTATTCGATGATATGTTATCTTTCTCTATTTCCAATCTTAATATGATATTACATATTTTCTCTATAATAGAGAGACCCTCTACCTTGATCTTCTCACTCCACTCTTTGCTGATTTACCCGAAATGCATATCTTCTTGGAGCTGGGAGATAAGTGCTTGGATGTCTGCGACAATGGGATCTCTAGTAATGGGCATCCTAGAAATTCTTGCCAAAGGGGTGACTAATTGCCTTATGAAACTATTCAATTCCTATATTTCTACTTTCATCCAGATCTTTGACAACTTAAGGCTTTCTATTTGTCCTTCGATCACCACATTTGTGGACTTCCACAAGCCAACTTTGGTATCATGTTTGGCTTCCTTGAGATCTATTGAATGCATGGTGAAATCTTTTGTAGTCATATCCTCAATCCTTCCTTCCTTAGTAAGCTTGGCTATCTCCATTGTTAAATGCCCTATTTCAAGATCTTGCGCAAGGATAGACAAGGTCCTTTGTTTCTTAACCTTAGTCAACATAGATCCAAAATGAACAACAAGGGATAAGGTATCCTAGTTGGGAGAACCTTCATCTTTTCTCTTTCTCTTCCTAACCAAAGTATCTTCCAACCATGAATCTATGCCTTCTACCTTGAAGGTTGTCCCAAGAGACTCTATGTTAAACATTTTCCTTTTGACTAGAGTGATTGCTTTCGTAGTTGAAGAGAAGGGATTCTTTTGGGCTTGAGAAACAAGCTTTGAGGACTCTTGTCCTTTCTCTGTCTCTGTAGCCTTCTTGGCTTCTTCATCTAACTCAATGCACTTGCTATCACTACTTCCTCCATCTCCTAAGTCCACTACTTGTAGATGAGGGCTACTTGGGAAGAACTAGACTACTAGTAGGTGAGGGAACTAGAGTCACAGCTCTATCCTTTAGCTCATACACCTTATTCTCAACTTTTGGCTAGGAACCAATCATTTGGGAGGAGCCATCCTAACAAGTTTTAGCCGAAGGGATATTTTTGTCTAGAGGTTGGTCACCTCCACCTACTGGCTGGGTTAGTCCTTGAGTTATGGCTAGGGTCACACCTGATGTGCTACCTTGTGAGGAAAAATAAGGGCCAGTTGCTAGAGAAGCTTGAGTGGGGGTGCTTTTACTTTTGCTTCTTCTTGTTGTAGTCTATTCGACCCACTTCTCGGTCCTTTTAATAATTCCGGCCATCATAACATTGAGATCATCCTCAATATCTTGATAAGGCTCTGAACAAATAGGAATATTTCTTAGCTTTGTTAAATATGTATTACTATACATATTCTGCCCATCATCTTCTACTCCCTCAACATTGATATCAAACTTATACAGTTTTACTTGATCTACTATGAGTCTGGTGAAGGCATGATCACAGCTCTTGAATTCATCCTTGCAGTCAACCCAGTAGTCTTCAATAGTAGTGGTATGTTTGATAACACTTTCAATCTACAACACCTCTCTTGCCTATCCATTTGGATCAAACATGGGCCTCAAAACTTCATACTTCTCCAATTTATATTTCATTTCGAACACCTTTAACATGTTCTTTGCATCAGAATGGGACTTGCAACTAAAAGCTCCCACCTTTATAGGGAACTTATAATTTTTCTTCTTTAGAATCCCACTGAACACGTTTACTTCGATGGCTTGTCTCACGATTTCAATCAACACGATCATATTTCTTAGATATCTTAGTAGCTTCAAGGGGAAGCCATCAAAAGCTGCAAAACACAAATATGAGAATGATGAGAACTAGATAAAATAAATCCTGAACTAACTAATGGCCACCATAGCATCTAGGCTAAATCTCCTCTTTGGGCATCCCTAGAGCTCCCTACAAATTCTCATGGTAAATGCATCATTGACTCGTATATACTCTGCATAACTATTTTCCAATTGTAAACATTGGTAGAACTCATAAGACTTGACATCATCAGGGAAATTTTCTACCCTTGGGAGGCCTAGCCAAAATTGTAGAGAAGCTAACATGTAAATTAGAAAAGAGGACATATAGAAGGTGTTGTATAATTTTGCAGCACTGAGAGCATTGGACATAATCTCACTTACCTCGTGAGCCCAATCAATATATTGGGTGTCAGAGAAAATAACTTGTACCAAAAAGAAATATTGCTCAACAAAGTTTAAATCTTCTACCTTACCTTTCAATCTATTCAAGAGAACCAAGATGTTGACAATCTCTGGCTTGAGATCAGTACCAAAAAGAGTCTTAGGGACCTTACTCTTGGCACTTTATGGTTTTTGAAACTATGATTGCATAATATACTTTCTCTAGACCATTTTCTTCATGGAAAATTTAGAGATGGCTCCACCAATTGTCAAATCTAACAAATATTCCCACTCTAGAAGTCAAAGACAATTTACCACATTTTTTCTATCAATGGAGATCAATACTGTGTCATATGGCAATACAATCTATCTAGTGTCTAGGTTATAATGATTTATACATTCATATATCAATTCTTGAGCTTGGACTATAATTGGAAGACCCACTGCTTCAACTAGCCCACTTCCTCAGAGCTTCTTAGTAATGGGATGACTAGGCTCTGATCTCACCCTCTTCTAGAAATCTTACGTGTCATATAAATGGAGAGAAGTGTCAATGACGTTCTATAGTGAAGACTTTATCCCATTCAATCTATCAAAGCCCACAATTCTAGTTGCCATTATGTTTGAAAATGAACTTTGAATCAAGAAAATGAAAGAAATAAAAAAAGCGCATTTACTATATTTTTGAAAAATGAATGCAATTTTAATAGAATATAAGTTCAAGAAAGAGTAGTGGTTTTGTAACTATTTGCATTTCCATCTATATAGGGACTTCAATTCACTCATTGATCCTTAGAATTTGCACCTCACAAATGAATTGAAGGAGAGATCCATTGGAATAGTAAATGCATAGTTTTAATGGCTATTAAGTTTTCCTTTAACTATTTCATTGGTCTAACAATAACTTTCTATCTCTAATATTTACTTTCCCATTTTCCACTAAGCTTTGGGAAGTTATAAATAGAGTACTCCATAACAAAATATCCGTTGAAGTGAATTTTTCTTAATATGTTTTTCCCACAATGATTAGATCATTTCCATTATCATCTTGAGAGGTTTAGCACATGAGATATGGATTTAATCCACTCACCAACTTGATTTTCTTTAAAATCCAGAAAATTGTCCTTGTGGGTTGAAAACCCACCAAGGAGAAGACAATTTCCATTTCTCCACCCAAGCTTTCCTTTTAACTTTACCTTTTGATTATGGTTTCCTTTGGGTTTGGATATGTCCAAAAGTAGTGCAAAAATTCATTAGGGACTCACATTTGCTTCTTAGCCGTCAGAATTAACTTTTTTGGGAAACTAACTTCATGGGTTGAAAACCTGCCGAGGAGAAGTTAGTTTCTAGTTTTTTGCCTAGAATGATTCTGAGAATTCTAAAAAATCCTAAATGTTTCCTAAGGTAGATAATGTAAGAGGAACATTAATTTCTCATAGGGTACCTTGTTATCTTCTTATTTTGACTCGAACACATCATTTGCTACTTTTCACAGAAAATTCCCTTCATCAATTGGAAACTCGCTGACGAGAAGACAAAGTCTAGATTTCCACAAACTTCTATTTTTATCAAGAAAATGATGGACCCCAAGTAGATATAACTCTTGCAAATGATCTTTTCATATTTTCATGAATCTCCATCTAATTACATACTAAGCTACCTACAAAAACTCAAAACACAAAAGGAAAACGAACTGGCCATGAAATGTGGAGAAGGGGAAAATAAAAAGTCCAATGAAAACTTATTCCACTTAAGGGGATTTGGACCTAGACTTGAACACACCAAGGACCTTGCTAGAACACAAAATATTCACTTTGTGAATTGGTTAGAGAATAAAAAGTGGGGCAACATAGAGAAAGAGAGAGTTAGAGATAGTCTCAATTTTATGTAAACACTTTTTAATTTGTTGTTGAGCTCATTAACAAATTCATTCCCTACCTCATAGCCTATCCTACTATGATAGAAATGAATTGACCCAACTGAACTACATATTAAACTGATTAATATCACTAGAACTATATTTCTAGTAGATGAGTCTGATTTGTACTTGAGTTGGGTAGACTAGAGTAGTGCACCTACACTAAAAGTTGAAATGATCAACATGATTATGGCAAGGATTTCGTGTACATGAGAAGTGTAGGAAGTGAGATGAATAGACCAATGTGTTCCAAAGTACTGATTGTTGGAAGGATGATAGGATGTTTCTAAGTAGAATGGGTGAAATGATTGTGTTGGACAAAGCTATATGATCAAAAAATGGAATAGTCATTCAAAATCTTTCTAAGGTGGAAAATATTTGAAAGTGAAATAATAAATAATTGAAATGAAGTAATTCATTCCACTAAAAATAACTAAAAGATCTTTTTAATAAAAAATAACATATAATTATTTATCTTTATTTTTAAAATATAGATGTAACATTATTTTATAAATTATCATATTATCTATGTTTAATCATAGAGAACTAGCATTTAATTAGTATGAGTATAAACATTATTTATCACTTTTATTATTACAATTAAATGAAAGTTATAAGTATTTGATTTACATTTTTTTTTTGTGATGCTTAATTTGCATAGATCTTTAGCTATAATGAAATTCACAAAGTATTATCTTAGTGCAATGTGGTAATAGCTTGTCTTCTTATATATGTCACTTTGGGTGACAAAGATTCTTATGTTAAATCAGTAAAGTAAAGGAATTGAAGGATGCTAGATATTGAGGTAATTATTATTATTCTATATACCAAATACTCTCATTTATTATAAATCTAGAATAGTATTTTATTAATAAGATGTTCTATTATAACCTCATTTTGGAATCCTTAGCTTTTGATCTGGATATTTGGGCTAGTGCAAGGTCTATTTCATGCCAAAATTACATAGAAAAATTCCTCAATAACTTCACAAATACGCATGACATGCCATTGAGCCTCAATTGGTGGGATAATATATTCACCTTTGAAATTAGGACATTCTAAGCTCGTATGGTTGGTGTACTTAGTAGAAAGCCTCCATAGACAAAACTTCTTAAGAAAAAATCATTTAAAAAAAATCATGAATCAAAATCCAATACTATTGAACTCTTTGAGAGAATAAGAAAATATGAAGAAAAGTTTCTAGTTTCCTAAAAAATGTACACCTAGGATAGAGAACTTATAGATGCTTGAGCCAAGAACCTAGGGGAAAGCCCTAGAAAAGAAAAAACCAAGAAGAGTGTGCAGTATTTGGCTCAATAATGACAATACAAATAGTGTGAAATCTTACTCTCTATTTTGTTTGAGAATGTCGCAAGTGCCAACATTTCTTGAGGGTTTCAACCATGCGAAAATGTGGAAGCAACCAAAGGTATCCCATTTTGTGCTTATAACTAGCAAGAGGAGTGCATGGATAACATGACTTAGCAGGTTCAATACCTAACTCACAAGGCATGTAAGGAGCCAAGTAAGCAACTAACAAATCAAAGGTCTCTCAATTTGGGAAATACAAATGAAACTAAACTTGCATGCATACCCACATTCTAAGGCTTATGATAGCTCTAAAGAATAAATATTTGGGAATCCTTGAACCTGATGTGAGATTTATGGAAACGTAAAGCAATATCACTATTAACCTTAGCAAGAGGAATCATTTGCACAAAAAAGTGGAGAGACCACAAAATATTATGCCAGGTCAGAGAAATCCCAATGAATTTTACTCCCCTTAATACCATAAACATATAATAGAAACAAATAAATAAAAAAAGTTTGTGAGAATAAAATATGGGCCTTTTATTATTGTCACAAATGTGAAATTATAGAATTTTGAATTAAAATATACAAACCCACATGGGAATCGTCATTATAGTAATATGCAAGAAAATTTTGTAAACAATTACCTAAAGTTGTGCTAGACAATCTACAGGCCCTTCTTATATATGATATTTTATCCTACCCAAGATGTTTGTAGGCATCAAACTAACCCCTGAGGCTGACCAACCTTAAAAATAAATGTACAGTCGAGCTAATACATTTATGAAATTTATTTTAGAAATTTTGGTTTACCAAACATTGGAGGACCATAACTTGTGAATCATTGCTTTGATTTTTTATTATAACCTCATTTTGGAATTCTTAGCTTTTGATCTATAGATTTGGACCAGTGCAAGATCTATTTCATACAAAAATGAAAAATAAATTCACAAATTCACATGATATGCCACTAAGCCTCAACTATCAAGATAATATATCTACCTCTAAAATTAGAGCATTCCAAGCTCATATAACTGACTTACTAAGTAGAAAACCTCCATAGAAAATAACTGTTCATTGAGATAACCCTTATTTAAGAAATATGAAGGAATTTTTTTTTGGGATGCAAGATTTGTCTTACACCCAGGATGTTCTTGCATAAAATCCCATCATGGAACCCATCACCGATCGAAAAAGTCATAACTTGATGGGTTCCTAGGATATCGAAATGTTTTTGACAATAAAAGTGCCTTGAATTTAAACTGGCTCTATTATGATTAGAAGGGTTTGAAAACCAATCGGCTTATAGGTCAACATGTTAATAGAAAAACTTATAAAAATATAATTTCTGAGAAGAGCTTTCTAGGCCTTATTCCCGATTAGGGTACAAACCACCCTCTTGGCACATAAAGCAATTGTCTATTTATGTATAAAAAGAAGGTCCAGTTCTCTAGACTCCTTGGGAAGGAAACAATATTTTCAAGAAACTCTGTAAAACCCATGATGATCAGCTCTATCTAGGCCCAGATGAAATCCTAAAGGATTTTCTTCATATTCATGTATGAGACTTTAGAAGGATCCCAACAAGAGAAGAATATGTGGGTGGAGGACAAAAATTTGGAAGAAATCTAGAACTTGTGAGTCAAAGAGAGCAGGTTGGTAACACAGTATTAAATTTTCTTTCCAATCTTCACAAGAATTGTATTTTGTAAATCAATAAGAAATTCTTGGAATTGAAAAGGGACACCAAAAATAGGAAGAGCTCTCCATATGGAATCCATTTCTAGGTATAGTAAGAAAGCCAAGGAGGACTATGAAGACATGAGAACTTATAATAGAAACTCTTGTTCCATTGAAGAAAGATAAAATTGTGTAAAGACATTAGAAATAATTGGAGACATTTTCCTCATCCACAATGAGAGTGATAAAGGAATCATTGGGAAAATTCCCAATAGCAAGTTGGGTAGGTGAATCAAGAAAGTTAAGTCATTTAACAAGGCTAAAAAAGATAGAACTGAAAACCAAGTACCCACACCCTTATGGAACAAGCATGTAGAGAGTAGGGGTCAGAGGGTGACATAGGAAGATGGATCTGAAAAGGAAAAAAGCTTCATATTACCTATCATTAGTAGCAATACAAGAAGATGCATCAACAACATGTAGTTGACTAGATTAGATGAAGGTAGGACCAAAGCTAAGTTCTTGAAGCTTTGCAAGGATGAAGGGCCATTCAATACATTCATAAGCCTTTGTAAAATAAATCTTAAGGAAGATAGCTTATTGATTGGACTTCTTAACCCACTCCATTCCTTCCCAAACTACAATTATATTTTCTAGAATGTACCTAGACTTGATGAATCTAGGATTCGTAGGGCAGATAAGGAGATGGAGCATATGACAAACTTTTGGAGCTATGCTTTTTACAATAATCATATAGGAAACATTAGAAAAATTGATTGGTATCCAATTTTTTATTTATTTATAGGATCTCCTAATTTTGTTATGAATTTAATATTTCATGTTTTCATTATATTTCCAAAAGATTTGGAATAAAATACTTCTAGGTAGACCATATGTAGGTTGGCGCAAATGAAATCCCAAAATGCTTTATAAAATCTACATGAAAAACCATCACACCCAGAAGCCTTGTCATTTCCCATGGTGGAGACAACTTCCTTGAGGTCATAGATAGTAAGAAGTTTCTCACAAATGGCATGATTCTCAATCACAAATTGGTTTGTAGTAACAACAATGAAATCCTTCAAAATTTGGGCCCTACAGAATGAGCTTCCCTACACTTTGAATACCTTCTCATAATGTTGGATAAAATATGAAATAATGTTAGGAAGCTTACAGATAGATTCTTGACCTTTCTTGATCCTTTTGATCCCAACAAAGGTACGTCAAAATCTTAGATGCTGAAATAACTCTTTAAAAGATTGGTATCCCACCTCAAGCTAGTTGAGATAATGCTTGATCTAAACTCTCTTGGAAGCATAGTTCTCTCCAACTTGCTCATAGAAAAAAAGATTAGTTGTAGGTCTATATCATAGAGATTTATGGCAAATGTCATCAAAGCAACATAGATATCTTTGGTAGTTGTATCACATGATAAATGAAGGTATGAATTTAAATGTATGCAAGATCCAATGAACTTTCGAAAAACTAATCATCAAAAATACATAATTAACTATATTAAATACATGAAAGTAAAAATATAGCTAAATACTATTAATGTAAAAAAGACTAGAGATCTAGATATGCTTAAGAGAAAAGAAATCTAATTTTGAAAGACAGAAAAAACTAACTCAAAAATCTAGTTGAAGGGGCAAAATTGTCAAGTTCACTAAAATATTTAGGTGAAAAAGGGTTGTGGGTAAAATTTTGGAAGAATGAATTCCAATGATACTTCTATGGGGGAGTATTTTACAAACATCATTAGATCATTATCATGATGATATGTTACATTCATGGCTATGTTTACCATTGATGTCAACATAGTACTTTTTTGTGGTATCTAAAAGAAGGAAAACGGTAAAGATCAAGTTGGTACAAACATATTATTGAGTATTTTCACTAAACTAGGTTAGAGTGAGATATTTATAAGTATCTATTATGTGTAGCTAACCTTGCAAGCATAAGATATTAAGTTCAAAAGAAGTTATGCAAGTTTTGGTCAATATTTTTGTGAGATAGAGTTTATAGAAGCATTTTTTGGTAAACATGTTATATCTCTTAGCAGACTTGTTATTTTGAGAAGCAAGGTTAAAGGCATGTAGAAGAAATGTTGGAGATGATGTGGCTAATCTCACTCATCATAATATTACATGTATGGAAAGTTATTCAAGTTAAAAGGTGGGAGATTAATGTTATTGCTAAGTATAACATGTTCTTAATGAGGTCCTATAATAATTAACTAAGAACATGTAATAGCTAACTAAGGGAATTGTTTAATGGATTCTGTATAAAGGAAGGACATTTTCCTTTGGTATGTCTGAATGTATGAGAGATTGCAAGAAGCAGGAAGAGCAGAATAGAAGAGAAACAAGTTGATATGGGAGGATAAGTAGAGAAGAGTGAAGTTGGATAGAAATTTGTTGTCAAGGTTTTATTTTGAGATCCAAGGTTTGATATTTGGATCCAAGGTTCATGACCTAGTCTACAAGGTCTAATAGTGATTGGTCTAGTTGACAAGATAGAGGAAAGATTTTAAAACATTACACAAACAAGTATTCTATGAGAAATAGTTGAGAGATTAGTTGGATAGTGAAGTTTAGTAGTATTATCCCAGAAGCTATTTGGGAGTGGGTCCTTTTGCCTTCTACAACTCCTAACAAGGCTGTCACAACTCTGAATAGGGTTAGAATCTCCTAATAGGGACTCTTATGTATTGAATGTGTTTATAGACTCCTAACAAGGTTATATATATATATATATATATATATATATATATATAACTTTGTGGAAATCATTCTCGTTGGGGCTTTCCCTCTGATCAAGGGTTTCTCTAGTTAGCAAATTAGGTGTAATTGTGTATGTGCATCTTGTTATGGTTGTTGTTTACTTTGATTGGATGGTTAAGATTAATTAAGGTTGATAATATTTTGATTAATTATAATATGATTTTATTTCAAAATATTATGAGTACGTATTTTAACATTTTAGCAGATGATCCCTCAAAAGAGAAAAATAATAATAAATCACATGATTTTTTTTAAAAATTGATATTTATGCCTAGAGGAGAGAGTCCTCTTTAAGAATGCGTTATTTTATTTTAAAATTGTGTGGATTTGATAATCAAGTTTTGATAGGAAGAAAATCTATTGGTTTCTGATAAGGTTGACTTAAGGTACTTATAGAAAAAATATATATACATCTAAAAGAAATATTATCTTTTTTTCTTATAGAGCTATACATGTAATCTATACTACATTTTTAAATAAGAGAGAAAAAAGATTATTTGCATGTTCTTGTTTGAAGAGAACTACATCCTATATTTTTTGTAGTTAAAAAAGCACTTCATTTTTTTTAACTCATACTATTTTAAAAAAAAATTATAGGCATAGAATTCATCTAATTTCATAGGTTCATCATTTTACATTATCTTCGAATTTTTAGTTCACAAATAATATTTTTATGTTACTAATGTTGAATAGTTCATGTCTCAGAATCATTTTTCTTTATAAAAGGTGACATAGGTTGTGCTTTTACCCAACAACAAAACATCTCACAATCTGAGATGGATTTAGAAGTAGAAAATATTTTTGAAAAAGTAACGAATACAATAGAAAAGACAATACAAAGAACCAAGGAACCCCTCCAACCAACTAAAGAAGAGACTGGTTCCAAGAAGAGTAATAATAGCGCAACGCAAAGTGAAAATAGAGGAAAAGAATACAAATTGAAAGAAAAAATGATTTAAGGATTTATTCTTCTTGTCTTATTTCTAGCTATTTTGAGAGCAGCTTACTCCCCAATGATTGAATGTTAATCTTGATTTATCTCCTCACGACCTTACTTGTATAGAGTTTATGTGGCATCTACCTCTTGATCTTTGTCTAGAGATGTTTATCCTTCTACCCCCACTTCTTCTATTGGATAGAATTTTAAAAATATTTTGATTTAGAAGATGTTGCAGACCTATATAGTTATTTCTCATAGTTTTGAAGACATCCTTGTAGCTCATCCACTATTAATGTGGACATGTCATTTACCTCATTTTTACAATAACTATTGTACCAAATAATGAGGGAAATCTTTGACGGATTTTCTCAAAAAAATTTAGTGATACTCTATTTTTTGTCAATTCATTAGTCAAACTATAGACTCTTGTGTGAAAATATGAAATCGATTGGTTGTCCTTCATTTGGAGAGTCTCAAAATCTTTTAAACTCATTTGGAGATTCACCAACCTAATTTTATCATTTCTTTATATTTTTTGGGAGGATTTCCCAAGCTTTGTCTATAGTTGTTTCTATTTCTTCCCTACCTCTTGCATTGCCTTGAAAACATTCTTAAAATATTTTCAAGGCACCTAGAGCTTTACCAATATTTTCTTATTAAACATTTTTTTATCTTGTTTGGAGGATTTCAAATGCAGGAGTATCTTGGATGTCAAGATAATCTTGCATCAACCAAATATATGTTTTGTGTCTTTTTAATAAGAGTTATTTCACTCCAATATTTCTATTATGGAAATTGATTGCTTTTAGTAAGTTAGTCATACAAACTTAGAATGTTTTGATTTCATAGTTTGAGGTTCTTCTTAGATATATTGACCTATCAATTGAGTTTCCTTCCCATCTAAAAAATATTGGTAAAGTTATTGAGAATTTTTGGTATAATATTTCTAATTGAAAGTTATTTAAGCTCAATTTTGAAGATCTTAGAAGCATAAAAAAGAGTTAGATCAAAAGCTAGCTTATATATAAAAGAAGCTAGGTCATTTTTGAAAACTAGTTATAATAGCCAATCAAGTATACTGAAATGTCCCTTTTCTGATTTTACATGATATTTCAAGCCTCAAATCAAATCTTTAAAATCAAACAACTAATATCCCAAAGATCCACCAAATTTCTCAAGAAACCCCAAATCGGGTATGCAAAAAATTGTGCCAAAAGCTTCACAGCTTCACCTATTATTAATAAATCTGAAAGTGGAAATTTTTACAGAAATTTTAGCAGCATAAATGCCTACAAAATGACATTTCGAAATCTGTATAGCCTTTACACAACAGTTCTCAAATGTAGGACAAAAACTATGCTCATCGGGCTCCCGAAATTAACACAAAAATGCCCGAAAACACCACAAAACACTAATAATCTATCTCAAAAGTTTAATCACATCCAAATACATATATTCAGCTCTATTTTAATAGCTTAAAGTCTGAAATACAGCAGCAACCAAAACTGATATGAAATGCTCAACTGAAAACACCAAACTCATGCAAAAAACACACCCAAAAACCCACAAATCTACACTGTTCAGCACAAGGGCAAACTCTGTATGAGCATGCACATGGAATGGCTTCAAACTCCCATCCTTAGCCTTCCTAGAAACCTGCAAACTCTTGTTCTTAGGTCTCCCTAGAAACCTGTAAACTCCCGTTCTTGGGTCTCCTTCTCCACAGGTTTGGCAGCCTCTGAAGAATAACAAAGAATGAGCAAAAATCAAGTTTTGTAGTCCACCCAAAATGCCTCCAAACCCCTTAAAAGAGGGCATAACCATAACTCACATCCAAGAGAGGTTAATGAAACATATTTTAATAATAATTTTCATTTATTAGTCCAACGGTTTCCAAAGATTAACCCCCTTTTTCCGAAACTTCACTTTCTTGGGCCTGCCTGCCTTAGCAAAGATTATTATTTTTTAATTATTTGAAAAGGGGACATGACAAGTCCTCCCCTCCCAAACATTTTTTGTCCTCAAGCAATGGCTGAACAATAAACCAATCAATCCACCTGGATCCCAAATGTAGTCATGAACTATACTACTACCAATTAACACAGGCTCCTGCAATATCCTCTGCAATATGACCAAGAGGAATCCATAATCAAACTAACAATTATAGCTCAACCAAACTCCGAAATCACCACTACCACAATAAAAAACCCATGAGGCACAAACTCTTAGAACATCAGAACCCAAGCAAAGTGGACAAATCAAACTACCAACACAGTAAATACCATCAACGCATCCCACTGGCCTATACGGAATGTACAATCCAACTCTGCAACAATGGTGAATGCTCTCGAATGAAACTATACCAAGAATGGAGAATCCACACACTGTACAACTCCTGCAATCAACACAACTTTACAAATCACCGGCCACTATCTCATAACCATAACTCCCATGCACTGCTGATGGTGAAAAGACATTACAAGATAAAGAGTAAGAAATGGAATCCAAACCAAATTTGTCTGCCATCAACTCCTCAGCACAAGGATCAAATGCTAACTGATGTACATACCCTGCAATATAATGTTGATAAAAAAAACCAACCTCAATCAACAGCTCACCATGAAGAAGTGATACAACCCACTATGACTGATCACCAGCTAAGTCAGGAGATGTCATAGCCAAATGAGTATAATCAATAACGACACTTGCTGAAGCATCACTCCAAAACTCCTGCTCTAAGTCATGTATTATCAACCTGTCAACTGCAGGACCTATCACCATGTCATGCCCATCACAACTCTCATCCCGAGGCATCAAACTATCCCATAACTGATGATAAGCACTAGGTACCAAAGTACATCTATGTATCATCATCTCATCAACATGGTCATCAAAGGTAGATTGATGAGCATACCTCACAGTGTAATGCCGATAGAATGCACCAATCTCAGTCAGTGGCTCAGACTGCAATCCAGATGTAACTAACTGCAATCGATCATTAACCAAGTTGGAACTGACTACTACCTCTGAAGACATTGCAAAGGGAGTAGTATTACTAGCAGGAACCATGCCAACTATCAGCTCACCAACATCACACATGGTCTTTGATACAACATCTCTAGTCTTTGTGCCATTAGTACTAGAGGTCACCACCATGTCAGGCACACCACAAAAATCTGCTACAACACCCAACTCAATTGAACCTGATTCTAGTGGGAATGAACCTGATATGCCAATGTTAGTATCAAGGATGGATGCATCCCCATCTCCACTATCTCTAACAATCTCGGCCATGGACATCCTTGGATCACCAAACACCATAGCTTGTGACTGTATAGAATCAGGTAAAGACTGTAGTTGCTCTAACTCCATGGTCACCTTAGCCAAATGAAACTGTGACTCTCAAGAATCTCAGAAGTCACCTCAAGCTGCTCAGTAAGCTCACTCACATCATCTTCCTTGGCCAAAAATGCATCATATGTTGTACTGCCCCACTCCATAAGATAATCTCTGTCAGCTACCAACTACATATAATTCTGTCTCAAAATCCGAATAGCCTCCCATAAAGAGTGGAACTCTGTCAAAGAAAGATAACTACCTCCCTGCTCATCACTAGTAGGAGTACCCCATCCATAAACTGCTAACAACTGACGAGCAGCATCGAAATGATGACAAGTGATAGCAATATCTCAGTCACTAACTCTCAACTGATTAGACACATGATGGCATTGGCTTGATTGTCTCCTACAAACCTCCTCTGATGCACTATCTAAAGGAGTATCCTCAAAGTTACTAGTCTCTAGAGTATTACCATCCATATCTTTTGAATCAAATCTAAAGCTCATATCAACATACAGAGTATCAAAAACTATAGCACTGCTGTCCAACTCCTCTGTACCCAAAGAAACTAAGTCTTCAAAACTACCCACTGCATCCTCCTGGATGTCATCAATGCTAATATGATCCTGGGACTCATCTGTACACACTGCCAAATATGAAAGATGATCAACACATTCCAACAAGTATGGTCGACTAGATATATAAACAAAGCCCAACACCGGTGTATAAAAACTAATACCAACAT
Organism: Cupressus sempervirens; assembly: GCA_028749045.1. Lineage (NCBI taxonomy): Eukaryota > Viridiplantae > Streptophyta > Pinopsida > Cupressales > Cupressaceae > Cupressus > Cupressus sempervirens. Next base: position 127,916,911 of record CM053785.1, on the reverse strand, counting down.
CAGACAAGATACTGGCACAAGAAAAGACAACACCATGTAATCTGCTAATCAAATCCATGATAGCACCCAAGCAAACACTGCTACCAAAAAGTGTTAAAGATCTCCAGTCAACTGAATACCAAACGCCAATATAACAATCCCGAGTCCATATCCGTAAACTATAATCAACTGGTAACTCAAGCAAACTCCTCACCTGAGTAATATGACCAATACCAACTAACTCCACATACCTGTCATGATGAGATAATGAAGTCACAATACTATCTTTGTTCACCTTCAGCTGGCTAGACAAATCATGTGAAGTACTACCAGCCTCAACCTCATGTGATGAAGCATCTAACTGTGCTTGGAACTCTTTCTCAGCAAAGTCATGAATGCTCAATGTCTGCTCATCTCTACCAGGTATCTCACCATCCTGCACAACAACATCCTCATAATCATCATCTGAACCCACTACACTGTAGTCATTGCCTGTTGTAACTATACCATCCTGAATACCTGTGGCATCACCCTTTGACGACCTGTAAACAATTGTCTCAATTTGAGTATCAAGTTGACCATTACTATCAATCAGTGTAATATCCTTTCCCACCACCTCCTGTGGCAGAGTAGAATCTAAGACCTCTACCTGGCTATCAGCTAGTTTCTCAAACTCCTCATGCAAATTCTTGGTAATTGTGTCATCTGCCCTGTGAGAAAATCTACCAAATAGAAATCCAGTCAACTTATCCACCTTAGCTGGGTCGGACAATATGTCATTCATTATACGGTGGTGCTCAATCAACTGTTCAGACATGTCATGGCTTATTTTCATAAGTTTATCTCGAATGTCTAAATAACCATCCTTTCTACTGTTTTGACTCTGGATATCAATTGTCCAAGATCGTGTCCTCTGAGAGTCTGTACTATACCTATCCATTCTAGATAAAGTAGAGTGTAACCCCAATAGGATATAACTTCTTCAAACACCAAGAACTAACATGCAAATGATTAGAAGTAGCATGCAACCATAGATTTTGACATGCAACTGATTAGAAGCAACATGCAACCACCAAATTCACCAAGAACTAACATGAAAATGATTAGAAGTAGCATGCAACCACAAATTTTGACATGTAGCTGATTAGAAGTAACATGCAATCATAAATTATGACATGCAAGATCTGGGTAGTTGCCAAAACTGACATGCAAGATCTGGGTAGTTGTCAAAACTGACATGCAAACTTCTACAACCACCAAATTCACTAAGAACTAACATGAAAATGATTAGAAGTAGCATGCAACCATAAATTTTGACATGTAGCTGATTAGAAGCAACATGCAACCATAAATTATGACATGCAAGATTTGGGTAGTTCTCAAAACTGAAATGCAAGATCTGGGTAGTTGTCAAAACTGACCTGCAACTTCTACAAACCCTCAGGCTGGCAAGATCATGGCTCTAATACCACTGAAATGTCCTTTTTCTGATTTTACATGATATTTTAAGCCTCAAATCAGATCTTTAAAATCAAACAACTAATATCCCAAAGATCCACCAAATTTCTCAAGAAACCCCAAATCGGGTATGCCAAAAATTGTGCCAAAAGCTTCACAGCTTCACCTATTATTAATAAATGTGAAAGTGGAAATTTTTACAGAAATTTCAGCAGCATAATAGCCTAAAAAATGACATTTCTAGATCTGTATAGCCTTTACACAATAGTTCTCAAATGTAGGACAAAAACTATGCTCATCGGGCTCCCGAAATTAACACAAAAATGCCCGAAAACACCACAAAACACTAATAATCTATCTCAAAAGTTTAATCACATCCCAATACATATATTCAGCTCTATTTTAACAGCTTAAAGTCTGAAATACAGCAGCAACCAAAACTGATATAAAATGCTCAACTGAAAACACCAAACTCATGCAAAAAACACACCCAAAAACCCACAAATCTACACTGTTCAGCACAAAGGCAAACTCTGTATGAGCATGCACATGGAATGGCTTCAAACTCCCATCCTTAGCCTTCCTAGAAACCTACAAACTCCCATTCTTAGGTCTCCCTAGAAACTTGTAAACTCCCGTTCTTGGGTCTCCTTCTCCACAGGTTTGGCAGCCTCTGAAGAATAATAAAGAATGAGCAAAAATCAAGTTCTGTAGTCCACCCAAAATGCCTCCAAACCCCTTAAAAGAGGGCATAACCGTAACTCACATCCAAGAGAGGTTAATGAAAAATATTTTAATAATAATTTTCATTTATTAGTCCAACGGTTTCCAAAGATTAACCCCCTTTTTCCGAAACTTCACTTTCTTAGGCCTGCCTGCCTTAGCAAATATTATTATTTTTTAATTATTTGAAAAGGGGACATGACATATACAGTTAAAAAGTTATGTTGTTCAAAAGTTGGACCATGTGAAAATATAATTTGTGATTATTTTGAGCCGACTCTAATGTAATAAATATGATAATTTTTTAGGGTTTGGTCAGTCTCAAGGGTCTGAGATAAATGTCAAGAACCTTTCCAGGAATCATAAAATTACATAGATAAGGAGGGCCCATAGGGTTCTTTAGGGTGGTGGTTCACAGCTCTATCTTATAGATCATTGTAAGGAAAGTGCTCAAATGGCTTTGTATATTCTATTTTTGAAATCTATAACTCCATACTTTAGGCTCAATAATATAAGAAGTCAAGTTTTTAGTCTTACAAATTGTTGTTGTTTCTCTATTTTACTTTTATGTGTTGAGATAATGGGTGTTGCACACATTGCATAATATTGTTATATTTTATTATTTTATTTTATTATGTAATGTTGTGCCTAGATGGACGTGCAACATGTAAATATTCCCATGGGATATACTTGATGAGTTGTATTGTAACATTGTGAAAATATTTTATGTAATTATTTAATATTGGGGAAAAGAATTAAATGCCCAATATTAAATGTGGGGTCAGTGGGTTAGGTAGCACATGGTTTTAGCACATGGTTTATGTAATACCACTTAGTGGTTTTGTGGGACTTGCTACTATATAAGCAGCCACAATGGTAGTTGTTGTAGAAAGAGTGACAAGGAGAAGACAAAAGGCAAGAGTCGAGCGGGACAAGGCTTGACAAGTTAGCCAAGGGAACATTTGTGAAGGTTGAAAGCATGGCATGAGATATGTGGATTCATGCTTGTTCACATAGTTTGCTCGGTTGTGACTATGGCTATGAAGGCTTCCATGGTTGTATGGAAATGGTATTTTTGCTAAATAATACATGGTGATGGATGCTTTTGGAGGCTGGGTTTTTTCCTTAATGAGGGTTTCCCAGGGTATATCTTGTGTCACATTTTGTGGGTATGTTGTCTCTTGTCTTGCATGTGGATTTTAATTTCGTGTTTATTTCAGATCTATTACGGGTTATGTGGAAACGATTATATTCTTTGTTGCCAAGTTTCCTTACAAATGGTATCAGAGCTATGGTTTTATTATTGTAACCCTAGATTTAATCCATGGGAATGCATGAGAGGATAAAAGAAAAGGGCAAGATATATGAATGATTTATTGCAGATCTAAAGCTTTTGGATTTTCTGTTATGGTGGGATGTTAAAATAATTTGGGCATATGAAATTGTTGGAGAAAATGAGTTTTTCGGATGTTTCATTTAAATGAGGGTTTTGGGGGGTAGCATGTAGAAATGACCTTCTAGGTAAAAATAGACCTCACCATTGGATCCGAGTCAACATTTCCATAAATTTTGATATATAATATGCCCTAGTTTGGCCATGTTCAGAGGAAATGAAAGAGTTTTTTGGTTTCAGCCCATGATGGCAGTCAAATTTAATCCCGTCGAAATTTTCATCACTGAAAAATAAAAAAATAAAAAATCGTACTGAAAATGGTAAAAAGACTGTCTTAGTAAAACGACCATAACTTTCTCTTAGAATATCAAATTTTAGAGTTCTTATAGGCGTTGGAAAGCTAATTTAGAGCACTACAAGATGGTGTAGGTTTGCTTCTATAATTTTGAAATTTTTTTAAGTTTTAAGAGCCCTAAAGTCAGATGTTGTTTATTTTAAGCACGAATTGGGGCATAACTTGGGCATACGGAGTCAGATTTTGGACTTCGAGTAGTCAACGGAAAGCTCTTGGAGAGCTCTACACATTGGTTTAGATTTGGTGCATGTTTGGCATGATTTATTTGTTGATATATTTATTTGAATAGCTTATTAGTATATTTTGACTATGGTAACATTGTGAGTTTATGGCATTGGAGATTTAAGTTTTGATGTCATTATATACTCAGTTCATATTTCAGATTGGTCTCATGATGATATGGTTATTAGTATTTAGTTTGGATATGTATGATGACTTGTTGGGTCTACAAGTTGTGCAGTGTTGTAAGCGGTCTATACTTACAAGTTGCATTTATCGCTTGGTTATGAGTTGTCTTTGCCCATTGATCTTTCATTATTGATGCATATTCAGATTGGTGGCTTGAATTTGGGTTTTCTATGCCCTAAGTCACATGATTTACTATTTTTTTCATGTAGAAGGGATGAGATGTTGTTACTAGGTATAGTCATGGTGGAGGATTGTGGTTGACTATGCTGACAGGTTGGACACTTTGAGAGACAGATGCTCGGTTCATGGATGTGATCATGGTGCCATGGATTTTGGCATGACATGATTGGATATACAAGTACATCCTTGATGTTCATTAGCTTGGATTTTTTTTTGATTTAGTTATGGTGGTATATCTTCTTGGTAGAGGATCATGGTTATTTGGTTTCTTTTGAGGAGCTCATGATGTGCACTTTGAGTTCTTTGATGGTTTGATGCCTTGGTTGATTCTCATGGTTAGAGGATGAATTTGTTCATCATATGTCATGGATAGCTTGGATACATAGTTTAGTGGGAGCTTGTGATAGTGATGGGGTGATAGTGCAGGATTAGTTCCTGGTTTGGTTTATATCTTCTTGGTTTGGAGAGGATGGATTTTACGATGCCATAGGTGACTTGGTACCACAATTGAGTGAGAGTTGTTGGCATTGATATATTTATTGAGTGTTTGCAGATGTTGGAGGTTTGTCTTAGATCTTGTTGCTACAGAAGCATCTTTGACATTTGCATGGTGCACTTGTTATCTTCATGGTGTGTGGAGATGGTTCTTCATGGTATGTGGAGATGGTTTTCCTCATGGTGTGTGGAGATGGTTGCATCTTAAGGACTCACAGGGTTCTTGGCAAAGGTGTGGTTTATATTTTTATTTGGCATGTTATCCTTGGTATGAGGATGGTTTCATTATTATGTCATGGTATACTCTTGATACACATTTAGAGTTGTGACATGTTATAGTATGTTCATGTGGAGCATGTTATCTCTTTGGTTGAGATGGTTAGATCATGTTGTCATGTTTATGTTCCTGAGGCCATGGTTGGAACTTTGACATTGATCTTGGTTTAGTTACTTGGTATTGAGTACACTGATCATAAGCTGGATACTTCATGATATTGCTATGTTGAATTTGGAGTTGGCATGGATTGATTGGTTACAGGTGCTCATGGATACTTAGAGACGGTGGTGACGCTGATTTCTCTTGGATTAAAGAAGTATTTGTTGGGACGGTTGATGGTTTCAGCAGGAAGTTTGAGGGGCAGTCACCTAATATGGACTTGAGAGGAGATTGTTCTTAGATGAGTCTTGGTTGGAGACTTGGGTATCTTGATGAGTATTCTCATTCCCCACTTTTGGTCTACTCGGTGGTTTGCTACTTGAGAGGTATAGTCCATTGTTTTCTCTCAGTTGCATTATATTTATGCTTTTCTTTCATGGATATGGATCTTGAGCTATGGTACATGAGTTAGTTCTGGAGGGTTCATTTGAGAGATGGTTTTACCATTGGTTATCTCCATTTGCATATGTTGTTATGCTGGTTGAGTTTGGGAGATGGTTTTATATTGGGCATTTTCCTTGGATTAGGAATGGTTATTCCTTGGTTTAGGAATGGTTTTATTGAGTTTGATCTTCTTGTGAGAGGCTTACATCCATGATTAGTTATATGGTATGGTTTGGGTGTTGTTGAGGCTTCTTGTTGGGGTTTTATGGAGGAGATCATACTTGCACAGTTTACATCTAGAGGTGTGTGTGGAAGGACATGATACAGGTTATGATTTGCATGGTTTCTCTGGTCTTGGTTATCTTCTTGGATGTTCATTTTTTTTCTACATTGGATTTGAGATTGGTTAGAGATTGTGATCACTGGTTTGTGCTCATGTTTGTCATGTGAGAGATGACATGGTTATTTCTTTATCTCTTTCCTTTGTTGGTTGTGGAGAACTTGGGAGACTATTGGAGTTTTTTTATGAGAGTTTTTCTTGCAGGATATTGGTTTATGTATTGTGGATGTCCTTGATACTACATGGATTCACTTCTTTGAGATGTGTTGAGTGGATTGGTTATAGATTTGACATTATCTTTTGCAGTGGGAGCTTTTTGGTATATATGTGGCAAGTATTGCTCTTGGGGCTTGTGATTGCAGGTTACAGATTGGATATGTCGGTGATATGAGATTCAGTTGTTATACCTTTGAGGTATAGATAGTTGGATGGGTTTGGCACTTTTTTGTGGGTGCTATTTCAGCTATGGATATTTTGACAACTATGGATACATGTGATTACCTTTGGATCAGGTTTTTGTGCTTGGAATTTTAGTTGGTACAGGATTTTATGATCTTCTAATGCAACAGGTTGGGTGGCTTTCTCTTTGGATGGCTTCTACGTATGTCCAGTGGGAGTGGCGTAATAGGAGGTGAGATCATTCATGTTCGAGATGTTGGATACTTTGATTTTGTTGCGGGTACCAGGATGGAGCACTTGGTGTATTTTGATCCATGATGGTGGATGTGCTGGGAGGGATTGTTCCCTCGTTCATTTTGTGTGGCTACGGATTGACCCTATGCAATGTATACAACAAGTGAGAGATTGTTGAGATAATGGGTGTTGCACACATTGCATAATATTGTTATATTTTATTATTTTATTTTATTATGTAATGTTGTGCCTAGATGGACGTGCAACATGTAAAGATTCCCATGAAATATACTTGATGAGTTGTATTGTAACATTGTGAAAATATTTTATGTAATTATTCAATATTGGAGAAAAGAATTAAATGCCCAATATTAAATGTGGGGTCAGTGGGTTAGGTAGCACATGGTTTATGTAATACCACTTAGTGGTTTTGTGGGACTTGCTACTATATAAGCAACCACAAGGGTAGTTGTTGTAGAAAGAGTGACAAGGAGAAGACAAAAGGCAAGAGTCTAGCGAGACAAGGCTTGACAGGTTAGCCAAGGGAGCATTTTTGAAGGTTGAAAGCATAGCATGGGATGTGTGGATTCATGCTTGTTCACATAGTTTGCTCGGTTCTAGCTATGGCCATGAAGGCTTCCATGGTTGTATGGCAATGTTATTTTTGCTGAATAATACATGGTGATGGATGCTTTTGGAGGCTGGGTTTTTCTCAAAATGAGGGTTTCCCAGGGTATATCTTGTGTCACATTTTGTGGGTATGTTGTCTATTCTCTTGCATGTGAATTTTAATTTTGTGTTTATTTCAGATCTATTATGGGTTATGTGGAAACGGTTATATTCTTTGTTACCAAGTTTCCATACATTATGTGTATGTTGTATTAAGGGGATTACCCTTAATAAATTTCTCAATCTCCTTTTGCATGGTTAACACTATTATTTAGAGAAATATAATCTATGTCAAGGTTTCTTATATTAAATTGAGGGATTTTACACTTTTCTAATCATCTCATTTAACTAGTTAACTTTTATTATTTGAGAGTAATACAAACTTATTTGGGTCAATCACATCCATCAAACACAACTATTATGGTCTTCGCCTTCTTTTCACAAACATCATAGTTTTCTTCCCTAAAGAGTTATGACTATTGTCAAATCTTTCCTTCATCTCAACCCATGCCTCATACAATAAATTTGAACAACTAAAAAAATCCCAAAGTCATAAAGATTTTAAAGGGCCAAATGGCTCTAATGCCAAATTAAAAATTAAAGATTTCCCAATAGGGCAACCAAACACATATCTCAACTTTAATTTCCTAATTAGCATGAATGCATTGAATCCAAACAAAAAGAAAATAGAAGACTTGCAAGTTTTATTATTTATTTTTATTAAATAAAAAATTTAAATTTAAATATAAAGTTAAATTTCTAAAATTTTAAGTAATTAAAAACTAATTTACAATGATCCAGAACTGCCTCTCTTATAAACTTCTCATTTAGAGATACAATGAATGTCAAGTGTAATCAAGTTTCATTTCATATTCTCTAAAACACATAATTGTTGTCAAAAAAAATCACAAAAACATTCTCTATTATTGCACACATGGAATTGACTTCAAGTGTTAGCTATGTCCATTTGCATTCTATTTTTTTGGGTTGTCAAAAATTCCCTCACTTTAAGACTTAGCTACTAATTTATTTAATTCATTTGCAAACTATTTTTGCAAATGAAGAGTTCAATAGGGATGAAATATTAATGTTTGCACAAGTTGGACTACATTTACTCTTGACTTCTTGCTACTTGTATCTATTAAGTGGTAGGTAACTAATGGTCAAGGCTAAAGATAAAAGAAATTATTTAAAATTCTAAAAATGCTATCTTTCCATCTCTTATATTCAACTCAATTGTTGTATACTTCATACACTATCTCTTTCGCTCCATATTAGAACCTTCATGGACAACCATCTATTTATTTTCTATGAAGTATGGAGGTTATTACAATAAGAATCAATGTGAACATAATAGAGATAAAGACACAAATTCAAGGCAAGGGATAAGTGAACATGACATTATGGTAATGAATACTAAGATGATGATAAGACAATAATAGATTTTGTAAATCACCTAAACTATTACTTATTTACATGTGAAAGAGCCAAAAGATATTTTAAATTTATACTATGATAATTTTTAATATTAATAAAGGGTGATATTCATATGAGAAATCACTTACTTTAAAAAATAAAAACACACACAAAAAAGAATTTGACAAAAAGAATTCTTATTCTTGAATATAGATTATAGCATATATTAAAATGTTAATTTAAAATATATATTTAAAAAGAAAACAATCAATATTTTAAACAAAACTAGTATTCTACAATCAAGTTGCAAATAAAATTATCACAAACAACTCTAATGAACTTTATTGTAAAATACTTTAGTTTTGTATGGAATCATATAATGCATGATCATAAATTCATTGGCCACCATAATCTTTTGTGACTTTTGATAGTGTGTTCATAATATTTCTTAATGATTGTTATAGTGCATTGAGAGGTTAGATAAATATGATAAATTCTTTGGTTGTTTCTATACAAGACTTCTTTTGTCCTTTCTAAACATGACTTAATTGCTTATAGTTTTTTTTTTTGGCTTTTTCAATGGTAGCAATACATGTTGTGGAATCTATCATGCATGCAAGTGTTAAAAGGTAGTTATTTTAAAGCCTCATTTGATATTCATTAGAGATGCTCCAATAATATACACTTCAACCACTTCAAATATAGAATTTTACAAATTGAAAATTCTTATGATCAAAGTTTGCAATTTTCCAAATGTTGTGATTAATTATTTGAAATAGAAATAAATATCTATTAGTACATTATATATTTATTAATAAAATTTTAGTTTTTTAAAATTTGATTTTAAAATGAACTACTAACTACAACATCGATCATACCTACTCTTCCTCTAAACTAATTGCAAAAGTGCACATGTTTGGTGACTAAAATAAATGTTTATCCTTTGACACTTTCTTAGACTGAAAAAGTGAGAAACAGTTATTTTTGTATTGTTTAGTGCAATTCAAATGATCACTTGGAATTACGTCCCATCCGTTCGAACTTTTCGAATAATAACGTTGCTTATTATAATGTGTAGTTCCGCTAGATCACCTGTCAGTTCTCTCCACAGTTGTTCTGAACATGAGCCACATGGATTCTAGCTGGAGCACTTCAATTTAATCATACTAAAACAGGTTGTCAGCCCAACAACAACGTGACCCGTGAGCTCATCTAACTCAAACAGTGCAGAAAACGACGATTATCTACACCTCATATGACACATTATATAAGAGACCTGCAAAAGCAGAAGAAATGGAAAAAGCCCTCATTCTAATTAGTAGGTATGAATTATGGCATTGTGCTGCTAGTGGTGTTAATTACATTCAGTCTTGTAGACCATCATGGTTGTAATGGACAAGAGAGCAATGATGTTACTTCTCTTCCTCTTCTTCCTCCTCCAACTCCCTTTCCCTGTCCGCCTCCTCCACCTGGTTTAGTACAATTTGCACCTCCTCCTCCTGGTTTAGTACAATTTACACCGCCTCCGCCTGGTTCCCTGCAATTTATGGCACCACCGTACAATTATGAATCTAATAAGTCAGGACCTGACATTGTAATTATTGCAGTGGTAGTAGCCATAGCTGTGGTGGTTATAATGCTAGCATTTGTATTGGCGAATTACATCTTGAGAAAAAAACCATCGGATCTTGAGGAGCTTTCTGAAGTCTCTAGCATCCTTAATAACATCGGCAACCTCCTTTCTAACATCTTCAATTTCCTATCTGCTGCAGACTTGGAGCATATTCTTAAGCAGCGCGATGAAATTTCTAAGCAGAGGGAGTTGGAGGGTCTGAGATAGTTCTCTAGTCCATGAGATCCCTCATATTTGTGGGGAACTATAGTGCCCTACTAGTTGTTATACGCTGTAATACTGCCATGTACTGTTTGTTTATATATTTGATTATATTGAAAGGTAACTCGTGAGCAAATCTGAGGTGGAAATGCCGATTTTTGTGACCATGATATTAATTAATCACTTTTTCTGTCTTTCTTGTCATGTCTACTTAACTTTCGCATGCACATCAATAACTGCAGTCGATCCGTAATATTGAATAGAAGCACTGAAAGAAGCTCCTAGTTTTCCATCAATGGCAGTGAGGCTCTTATTAATGGGACCGTTGGCTCCGAGGTTCGAATTAATGGCTCCGGCGACACCATTTACGGATCTAACAAGGTTCTCATTTATGGCGTGGACAATGTTTGTGAGGCCCGCTCCAATGGCTACAACAGACTGTCTGAAGCCCCAGAAATTGTATACGAAAAAGATAGAGAAGAGTATGAGAACGACAAGTATGTCCCCGACCAGAAAAACCAGCAAAATATCGATTACGGAGTGAGAGTCGTTGTCATGATCACAGCGGTGGTATGGATCAAAACAGCAGTTGTATGGATCCGAGCTGCGGGTAAGAGGAGCTCGTGGTGGTGGTTTTAGAGGCGAAGCCTTTCACCAGCCGGAGGAGGAGGAGGAGGAGGAAGACGAGTAATAGGAGTCATGCTCACTTGTCCGTTACAATCATGATAGTCTAAAATTCCAACTGTAGCTAATACAATTAACAACACAATATTATGATTATGATTCATTCTTATTGTTGGCCTCGTAATATATTCTTCAATACTTTTGGTGTGAAAGCAAAACCTACACTCACTACTTATAAAGAGTGCTTTGAGGGCAATAATTGAAAACATACTTCAGTGCTGATTTTAGTTAATGGGGAGCTAAATCTCTCGTGAATTATTTGATAATATTGAGAGACCGAACCTAAACTCTTAGTGCTATACTTCTAATTGGATGCACTTATCACCTCTCGTGCTTTTATATGTTTCCTCATATGATGCTTATGTTAATTATTGTTAGTTGGACAGCTGTTATTTCTGACCCGGAAATAGCAGCACTATTTATGGGTAGCTTGGACAGCTGTTCGTCCTTATCTATGAATAGCGGTTGTATTTATGGGTGGTTTGGACAGCTGTTTGTCCACTTGCCAAAAATTAGTAAATGGTTATTATTTACTAATTTTAGTGATTCTTTTTGGACACTTTGCAACCAATTCTATTATTGGCTGTCGAGTTGTCTTAATCTAAGCTGTTGGTTAGATTTAATCTCGGTCGTTGGTTTACCAACAGGGGTAGTATAGAAAGGGGTCATTGGGTCATTTGGATAGGAAGCTTTGGTGAAGCAATTTGCAGTGTTAGCAAACAGTCTTGCAGTGTTAGCAAGGGCGCAGTGTTAGTGCAGGGATAGCAGTGAGGAAAATCAGCGGGAGAAATTAGGAGGTTGTCGGAGTTCTGCTAGTGTGAGGCAAGGAATTTTGTATCTCTTGATTTGCTGAAGTTTAATATAATTCCTCATCTGTAGAACTGGTTTTCCCTTAGGGGTTTTTCCGGGGACAATTTGTCCGAAAATATTGTGTTATTTGTGTTGTACATTTCTTTCCGTATTTTATAAGTGAAGTTGTAGTTGTGTTATTTTTCAATATTAGCTAAGAATTTGTTTTCAGCAGTTTAATAATCATTTATGATAGGAGATTAATAATCAGTGACTGCAATAGTTGATTTTTCACATGGTATCAGAGCATTGTTAAGGGTAGAAGAGTTTTACCTAGGAAAAAAATTTTGATCTCTTTAGATTTATTATTGCTTTAAACCCTTGAGATGGCTTCAGCTGGTTTGAGAGATCAGGACAGATTGGATGGTGCCTCAAATTTTGGTGTCTGGAAGGCTAGAATTTCTTTATTGTTGGAAGAGAATGGTATCAAGGATTATGCTACCAGTGGTGTACCTGTACCAACGGATGCAACACAGCTTGCAACATATATGAAGGATGATGCCAAAGCGAGGAGGATTATCCTTGATGGTGTCAAGGATCATATTGTTCCACATATCTCGGAGCTAGATACAACAAAGAAGATTTGGGACGCCATTCTAAATCTGTACCAGAATGCTACCACCAACAGGAAGTTGATTCTCAGAGAGAAGCTAAAGAATACCCGGATGAATCAGGGATAAGATGTCACAAGTTACCTCACTAGGCTCAGACTTGTCAAGGATGGGTTAGCAGCTGTTGGAGATAGCCCTAGTGATGATGAGCTAGTGAGAATAGCCCTAAATGGGTTTACTAAACAATGGAGTGTCTTTGTTCAAGTTGTCAGTGGACAAGATACTTTACCGAGTTGGGATCGACTATGGACTGATTTCACTCAAGAGGAGTTTAGACTAAGTCTTGTCAATGGGGCCAACAAGAGTCAGAAAAATGAGGTGGAACAAGAGAACGTTTCCCTAGCGGGTAAAGGGAAAGCAAAGAAGGGATCTAGCAAAGGATGAAATTCACAAAGTGAAAAGAAGAAGAAGGACCTTTCTAAGGTCAAGTCCTTTGGATGTCACGAGTTTGGCCACTATGTCAGTGATTGCCCAGAGAGGAAAAAGGGTAAGAAGCAGATGGCAGCTTCAACAAGTGTAGAATAACTCTCTAGCATAATGGAAGATGAGTTCGCACTCATAGCTTGTATGGTTAGCTCAACCTCACAATGTGTTTGGTATATAGATAGTGGGGCGTCATTTCATATGATAGGAGTTAGAGAGTACTTCTCCAGTTACAAGGAGGAGGACACCAACATCCAGATTTCTATGAGAAACTTGTCCAAACTCAACCCTGTTGGGAAAGGGACTGTTCAGTTTCAGAGGGAGAATGGAAAGATAATTCCTCTTCATGATGTGTTATATGTGTCAGGCTTAGGTATGAATTTGATTTCTATATCTGTTCTTCAGGATAGGGGGTATAATATACTCTTTAGAGGGACACATGTGTTGATTAAGCACAAGGATTAGAAATCACCCATAACTATTGGAGTTAGGAGTGGTTGCCTTTATAGATTGCAGTTTGATACTCCTAAGGCACTTATGAGCAACAGTAATCCTAGAGATCTTGGAGAGCTATGGCATAGGAGGATGGGCCATATTCATCATGGAGCACTTAGATTGCTTCGTGAGACCGTGACAGGTGTTCCAGAGGTGAGCACAAAGCGTGACGATGTATGTAAGGGATGTGTGTTGGGGAAGTTTGCGAAAGCATCTTTTCCAAGGAGTGACACCAGATCTAAGGGTGTTCTTGATCTAGTACATTCAGATGTTTGTGAATCGATGTCAACGAAATCTCTCGGAGGATATGAGTACTATGTTACTTTTATTGATGACTTCTCTAGAAAGACCTGGATATTCTTCTTGAAGACTAAGGATGAGGTTTTCAGTCGATTCCAAGAGTTCAAGGCTCTTGTGGAGAATTCGACAGGAAAGAAGATAAAGGTTCTTCGGTCATACAATGGAGGCGAGTACAAAGGAAATGTCTTCCAGGAGTTCTGCACCAGAGAAGGAATCAAGAGAGAATGTACTATTCTTTACAATCCACAGCAAAATGGAGTTGCTGAGGGGAAGAACCGTTCTATATCGGAGGCAACAAGAGCTATGCTACATGACCAGGACATGCCCTGTTACTTATGGGAAGAGGCGTGTAATACATCAGTCTACATTTAGAATAGAGTTCCACACAAGGTGCTAGGGAAGATGACACCAGAGGAGGCTTTCACAGGGAAGAAGCTAGATGTTAGTCACTTCAGGATATTTGGGAGTTTGGCATATTGTCATATTCTTGGAGATACACGTACAAAGTTAGATTAGACTGCAAAGAGGGGATACTTTGTTGGGTACAGTGAGACCTCAAAGGCATATAGGATTTTCATTCCGAGGACTAAAAGAGTTATTGTCGGACGGGATGTCAAGTTCATGGAGGACAAGGCATTCAAGAGATCCAGAGATTTGCCAGTAGATGATCAGAGTGAGCAGCCAACAGAAGCTCCAAGACCAAGTCAAGGGCAGCAAAGCTCAAGTACAGTTACTAGTACGAGCGTAGAATCAGTTAGTGAAGATTCACAGAGTATGGAGCAATGGGTGCAATAGGAAATGCATCTAGAAGACTTAGAGTTTGACATTTCATCCTCTACAGTTGGCAGCAGGAACCATGTAGTTCCAGATACACAAAGGGATACTCAGGAGTTTGTGGGAGCTCCTAGAAAGAGTACTAGACAGCGAAGACAACCAGCCAAGTTCAATGACTATGTGGCATTAGTTAGTGAGTTGGTAGATAGTGAGCCTTCTAGCTATCAAGAAGCTGTAGAACATCAGGTATGGCGAGATGCTATGGTTGAGGAATATTCTTCAATAATGCAAAATGATGTGTGGGAGGTAATACCTAAACCAACAGATAGGGCTGTAGTTGGATCACGTTGGATCTATAAGATAAAGCACGGTGCAAATGGTAGCATCGAGAAATACAAGGCTAGGTTTGTGGCAAAGGGGTTCTCTCATAAGGAGGGAATAGACTATGAGGAGCCATTTGCTCCAGTTGCCAAGTATACTTCTATACGAGTTGTAATCTCACTTGCAGCACAGATGGGATGGAAAATCCATCAAACGGATGTCAAGACAGCATTCCTCAATGGTGAGTTGAAGGAGGAGGTATACATAGAACAACCAGAAGGCTTTGTAGCACACAACAAAGATACCCACGTGTGCAAATTGAAGAAAGCATTGTATGGACTCAAGCAGGCTCCTAGAGCATGGTATGAGCGCATTGATACATACTTGCAGAAAATGGGCTTTGTGAAGAGTGACACAGATGCTAACCTCTACTACTTGATGGTTAGGGGTCAGATTCTCATTCTTGTTCTTTTTGTGCATGACCTATTTCTTATAGGTTCACTAGGGCTCATAGTGGATTGCAAGAGGAACCTTGCAGAAGAGTTCGAGATGAAGGATTTAGGACTTATGCACTACTTTCTAGGCATGGAAGTGTGGCAGACAGATGGGGAGATTTTCCTTGGTCAAGGGAAATATTGCATTGAAATCTTGAAGAAATTTGGGATGGAGGATTGCAAAGCCATGTCTAACCCATGATCACGAATTGGAGGAAGGTAGATACATCTAAGGAGAAAGATGTAGATCCCACTTTATATAGACAGTTGATTGGTTTGCTTATGTACTTGGTCAACACTAGACCAGATATAGCATTTGCAGTTAACTCTCTTAGTCAGTTCATGGTTGAACCAAAGAGAATGCATTGGATAGTGGCTAAGCATGTGCTATGTTACTTGTGTGGTACAGTCAAGTATGGGATCAGATATGTTCGAGGTGAAGGTATCAGGTTGATAGGCTATACTGATGCAGATTGTGCAGGAAGTACAACGAACAAAAGGAGCACTTCAGGATGTTGTTTCAACTTGGGATCAGAAGTTGTATCTTGGTTAAGCAGGAAGCAGAAGTCTGTGGCTCTAAGTTTAGCAAAAGCAGAATACATAGCAGCTAGCATGGCGACATGTGAAGCTATATGGCTTTGAAAGTTATTAGTAGCCTTGTTTGGTCAGAAGGTTGAGACTACTGTGATACATTGTGACAATCAGAGTTGCATCAAGTTGTCTGAGAATCCAGTGTTTCATGATAGGTCTAAACATATAGATATCAGATATCACTTCATCAGAGATTGTGTACAAAGGGGAGTTGTTCAACTACAATATATACCTACAAATGAGCAGGTTGCAGACATTCTGACGAGGGCTTTGGGAAAGGCCAAATTTATCTTCTTCAGAGATAAGATGGGTGTCATGCAGAACAACTTCCTCACTAAGAGGGAATGTTAATTATTGTTAGTTGGACAGCTATTATTTCTGACCCGAAAATAGCAGCACTATTTATGGGTAGCTTGGACAGCTGTTCATCCTTATCTATGAATAGCGGTTGTATTTACGGGTGGTTTGGACAGTTGTTTGTCCACTTGCCAAAAATTAGTAAATGGTTATTATTTACTAATTTTAGTGATTCCTTTTGGACACTTTGCAACCAATTCTATTATTGGTTGTCGAGTTGTCTTAATCTCAGCCGTTGGTTAGATTTAATCTTGGTTGTTGGTTTACCAACAGGGGTAGTATAGAAAGGGGTCATTGGGTCATTTGGATAGGAAGCTTTGGTGAAGCAGTTTGCAGTGTTAGCAAACAATCTTGCAGTGTTAGCAAGGGCGCAATGTTAGTGCAGGGATAGCAGTGAGGAATATCAGTGGGAGAAATTATGAGGTTGTCAGAGTTCTGCCAGTGTGAGGCAAGGAATTTTGTATCTCTTGATTTGCTGAAGTTTAATATAATTCCTCATCTGTAGAACTGGTTTTCCCTTAGGGGTTTTTTCGGGGACAATTTGTCCGAAAATATTGTGTTCTTTGTGTTGTGCATTTCTTTCCATATTTTATAAGTGAAGTTGCAGTTGTGTTATTTTTCGATATTAGCTGAGAATTTGTTTTCAGCAGTTTAATAATTGTTTATGATAGGATATTAATAATCAGTGACTGCAATAGTTGATTTTTCATAGCTTAGTGTAGAATATATAGAGAAATAGAGAGTTAGAGATAGTCTCACTTTTATGAAACACTTTTTAATTTGTTGCTAAGCTTATTGACGACGTCGTTTCCTACCTTATAGCCTGTCCTAGTATGATAGAAATGAAGTGACCCAACTAAACTACATGTTGAACTGATCAATATCACTAGAACTCTATTTCTAGCAGATGAGTTTGATTTGTACTTGAGTTGGGCTGACTAGAGTGGCACACCTACACTAAAAGTTGAAATGATCAACATCATTACGGCAAGGATTTCATGTACATGAGAAGTATAGGAAGTGAGATGAATAGACTAAAGTGGTCCACGGTACTAATTTTTGCAATGATCATAGGACATTTCTAAGTGGAATGGGTGAAATGATTGTTGAGAATTGTGGCTCAATCTTGCAAGTTTTTTTCGAAAAATTCTAGAATTTGTTTGTGATAGTTTTCAACATTTTTATGAGTTGGAAAAAGGTGTATGAGTTGTTTAAAATGTGTTTAGCCTCTAGTTCAATATAGGAGGGGCTGTTTTTAGAGTATAAACAACTCATTATATGAGTTTTATGGGGTCTAAACTAGAGGACAAAATATAGAAGAAAAAGCTATTCTTGGAGTTACAAATGACAAGTGGGTAACATGTGGCATGGTTTTTTTGCCCATGGTTTTGTGAGACAACAAATGCTTTCCAAGTTGTAAATCACTATAAAAGGAGGGTGTGTGGAGGTGTTTGAATCATCTTGTTCTATTTGCAAGACTGGGTGCTAGAAGGAGTCTCTTTGAGCCCAAGTTCGAGTTCAATTTACGGTGATGCACTCCTATAAGAACTTGCATTGCAAGTGTATTGTAATCTTCTTGATTTAAGAATACATTGTGCAGGTTTTGAAATGTGGAATTTTTCTCCTAGAAGGGTTTCCCCATGGTAATCATTGTGTTATGATTTCATTATTATTTTGATTATATTATTATCCATTTCTTGAGATCTCTGCAATAGTTAGTTGAATTTGCATAATCGCCCTCTCAAAGATTAGTGTAGGAAAAAATTATGCACACCTTTCCTTCCTTACAAGTGGTATCAAAGCTTAGCCAGTTTTGGTTCTATTTGTTGGGTATAGGTTTTTTTGAGCTAATCAAGGTTTCAGTAGAAGCTTGTGCAAAAGTTTTCATTTTCGTATTGTAGGATTGCAAAGATGGCAAGCATATCAAGGAGGATTGAAGTGGAGAGGTTTTATGGCACAAATTTTGGGATGACGAAGCTAAAGATGGAAGATCTATTGAATGATCAGGATCTCTGGGATGCGATTGATGAGAGTAAGCAGAGGCCCAAAAATCTAACTTTTGTCACACAATATGATGTGATAGATAGAAAAGCTAAAGGTCTCATCAGATTATTTCTTGTTGACTCGATTCTGATTAATGTCCATGAAGAACCTATTGTGAAGAAGCTTTGGAAGAAGCTAAGTGAGATCTATAAAGGGAAATCACATATGAACAAGATTTTCTTGAGGAAGAAGTAGTCCTTGAGAATGGAAGAAGGTGGACGGATTTTTGAGCATCTTGAAAGTTTTAATATATTGGTGACTCAATTAACCTCAGATGGGGTGTGGATGGATGAAGAAGAAAGGTGCCAAATCTTGCTATGTTCATTGCTAGACTCATGAGACAGCCTTGTCATGGCCATAGGGAGCACTTCAGTTGTCTTGAAAATGGAAGAAGTTGTTGGTTCTCTACTTTCTAAGGAAATGAGAAAGAAGGTCTCTCTAAATGCCAAAGAGGCTTTGAGTATTCAAGGAAGACCGAAAGAAAGAGGCAAGAAAAAAAATCACCATGGCCATTCTAAATCCAAGAATAAGGGGATATCAAAATCTCTTGGTAAGTTGAAGGTGATCTACTAGAATTTTGGAAAACCTAGACACTTTCAAAAGGACTGCAAAGAGGAGGAAATCAAAAAGAAGAAGAAGCAAGCAACTGATTCTGAGTACAAAGAGGAAGATGGAGATGTTTTCATTGCAGCCTTGGCTACTCATGCAGGTGACAATGCATGGTTGATAGACTCGGGTGCATCTTTTCACATGACTCCTAATAGAGATAGGTTTAGTAAGTATGAAAAGCTTGATGGTGGTAAGGCGTATTTGGGTGATAGCTCAGTTCTTGATATTTTTGGTCATAGAATTATTCATGTGAAATTTTTTGATGGTAGAATTAGAAGATTTGATGGTGTCTTGCATATCTCGAGAGTGGTGAGGAATTTTTTATCTGTTAGCAAACTAATAAATGTGGGTGTGCATGTACAATTTTATGAAGCAGGTGTGAAAATAGTGAGAGGTGCTATGGTAATAGCAAGAAGAAGTAGATTGGGTACATTATACCAGCTTTTGACAAGATTGTGAAGTGGACTACTTTGTTAGAGAAGGAGATGGTTTCTCTTTCAATAGATGGTCATGATTTATGGGTACCCAAGGTTATTTTATCTATTGAATCAAAATTTCCTATAGAGAAGACTATGTTATGGCACCAGAGACTCGACCACATAGGTGAGAAGGGTCTACAAACCTTAAAAAGTAAAAACCTTGTTGATGGGTTGAATGACTACAATCTTGAGTTTGATTTTTGTGAGCATTGTATCTATGGTAAACAAAACCATGTTCAGTTTTACTCAACTTCTTATAAGTTCTCGTATATTTTAGATCTAATCTATTCAAATGTATTTGGTCTAGTTGATGTTCTTTCTATTGGTAGATCAATTTATTATGTTTCTTTCATTTATGATTTTAGTAGAAGAACATGGATTTATTTCCTTAGGAGTAAAGCTGAAGTTTTTAGTTATTTCAAAGAATTTAAAGGAATGGTTGAGTTGCAGACTAGAAGAAGATAAAGTGTTTGAGAACTGATAATGGCAGTGAATTTTGTTCCAATGATTTCAACACATTTTGTAAAGATTGTGGTATTAGGAGAGAGAATACAACTTTTTATTCTCCACAAAAGAATGGAGTTACAGAAAGAATGAACACGACCTTGATGGAGAAGGCTAGGAGTATTTTGAGTGGAGCTAGACTAGAATAAAAGTTCTAGGTTAAAGTTGTAGTCACTGCTTGCTACTTGATAAATAGGTCTTGTATATCAACTCTTGTTGATAAGACACCAATGGAAGCATGGTCGAGCCACAAGCCTATTGAAATTATAGGTTGTTAGATTTACTTTTGAGAGGGGGGGGGGGGTTTCGTGGATCAAAAGTAATTGTATTTAACCTCTAAAACTTTTAACTAAGATCATTCACATGCATCTACCATATCTAATTAACATAAAAGTAAAGACATGCATTAAAATAGGTAACAGAGGATTTTGGTCACCCATAAACACTCCAAAATGAGAAGGTAAAACTGGGGTGTGGATGACACCCACAAATTATCACTACAACAATATGTAACTGTTAAAGGTTACAAAGTTTGACCACTTTCAATGGTCTGCCTTGTGAAAGGCCTGCCTTGTTAAAGGCTTTACACCCTATTAAAAGTGACCTGGTTAAAGGATTTACAAACACTCACTTGGAATGTTACCATGTTAAAGGATTTAGCACCTTGTTAAAGGTTTACAACATGGCTGTTAAACCAACCTATCATCATAGGATTTTTCATTCCTAATACAATGGCTAGAAAGTATTAGAATGTGTTGACCTGATGACTTACAATCTTCAATTGTTGATTCTAGATTCTTATTCTACTTAGTCTATTCTGATCCTTCCCAATTTGATATGTCTTTGATAGAAGTGCTGATACTCTATTCTAACCAACTAAATTCTACAATGCTACTCTTCCTCTAAGTCCTTGTACCCCTCTGAACTTCACTAGCATTCTCCCATACAACTCTCACTCATGTATTCCATATACCTCTCTTACACTCACATGAATTATGGTGTATCAGCCTCCTTATAAAGGCTTCAAATACTTAGGGTTAGGTATGAATCTACGAATGATATTCATCCATCTTTCCCTACTCAAATCTTTACACTTTTTCTATTGGTTACATGCTTTCTTCATTTTTCTAATTGGTTGCATGCTGATTACATAAGGAATGCAAAAGATTCGATCTTATCTTTTAGATCCTTTGAGATTCATCTTAAGTCAGTTCAAAAATGGTTTACATCTAAGTTTGTGACGACACAAACTCATATGTTGATTTTGTGTTACTCAGCACTTACTGTTTGTTGATGCTCAACACATATAGGAATTTTGTCTCACTTGGCTCCTATAGTAACTTTGTCTCACTTGGCATCTATAATTTGCTCAACACCTATAGTGACTTGACATCAGTTATCACTCAACACTTGAATCTTTCTTGACACCTAAAGTTTAGTTGACACCTATTGAATTTTTGACTCAGCACATATTGTAGGTCGACATATATATTATACTTGGCATCAACTTAGAAATTGGTTAAGTGTGTTGACACTCAATTGTCAAAACCAATCTAAGACCAAGAAAGCCTTCAGTTAGACATTTGAGAGTTTTTGGTTGTGAGGCATATGCTCATGTACCAAAGGAGAGGCAAACAAAATTGGACAACAAAGATGTCAATTGTATCTTCATAGGATATACTTATGGTGTGAAAGGATACAAGCTTTGGGATCCTATTGCACAAAATTTATTTGATTCCAAAAGTGTTATATTTAGAGAAACTAAGCCTTCTTTTATTACAGTATAGCCAGAATAGATAGAAGAAAAGAAAGATGTGATTCAACTTCCTGCTACACTTGAGAAAGTTGGATTGAGACCCTTGGAACGATTAGTTGTTGAAGAGAGCTCAACAATTTCTAAATCATCAAAGGAAGAGGGAGAACCTGATCATGAACCTGAACCAAATCTTGTTTGAAGGTCTAGTAGATAGAGCAAAGCACCAGAAAGGTATGGATATTCTCCTAATGATTAGAGGTGTATATTTAGTTTGAATGCTAATACTGATGGACCAAAATCTGTAGAAGAGGCTCTTGGTATGAATGATTCATAGTCCTATAAAATAGCCATGGAAGAAGAGATGGTAGCTTTGAAGAGGAATGACATATGGGTCTTTGTACCATTGCCTAAAGGATGTAAACTTTTTGGTTGTAAATGGGTGTTTAAAAGGAAGATAGGTTCATATGGAAGCATTGAGAAGCATAAAGAATGATTGGTTGCAAAAGGTTACTTCTAGGTTTTAGGAATTGATTATGGTGAAATTTTTCCTCCTCTAGTGAAAATGACATCCATTTGATTTTTACTTTCTATTACTATAGCTTATGATCTAAAAGTTGAGCAGATGAATGTGAAGACAACTTTCCTTTATGGAGATTCAGAGGAAAAAATTTATATGACACAACCATAGCACTTTGTGGTGAAAGAAGCTTATGATCTAGAACTTGAGTAGATGGATGTCAAGACAAGTTTCCTACATGGAGATTTGGAGGAAGAAATTTATATGACACAACTAGAGCATTTTGTGTTGAAAGCTAAATATCATTTGGTCTATAAATTGAAAAAATTATTGTATGGTCTAAAACAAAGTCCTAAGGTGTGGTACCAAAAGTTTGATACATGTGTATTGAGTTTGGGATTTGTGTGATCCAAATCTAATTACTATATATATTACAAGTCTGATGGTGATAATTTCTTGGTTATTGCCTTATATTTTAGTGATATGTTGTTTATTGGCAAAAGAAAAAGGTTTGATTGGAAAATTAAAATTTCAGCTCTCAACAAAGTTTGAAATGAAATATTTTGGTGCAGTAAGGTACATTTTGGGAATGGAGATTATATGAGATAGACAAAATAGAAATCTTTGGCTAGGTCAGAGTAAGTATGTTTGTAATATTTTGAGAAGATTCAATATGTAGGATTCTAGACCATTTGTTGATCTCAGGTTGGTTTTGACAAGTGAGTGTCAACACACTTAAACCATTTACTTAGTTCATGTTGAACTAGTAATACATGTTGAGCACAACATATAAATATTTGACCATGTTGAGTTACAATGAATGCCAAGAAACTCAAGCGCAAAGTAGATAGACCATGCTGAGTGATTTAGGAGCTAAGTAAACCGTGTCTATGTCAAGTAGTGTAGGTGTCAAGTCAAAGTAGAAAGAATAGTGCATGCTGAGCAATAGTGACTTCATATGTCGAGTACAATAGTTTTGACATATTTGTTTGTAATAGCACAAACAACTATGTAAACCATTTTTGATCTAACTTAAGAGTAAATTATAATATTTTGGAGATAAGGATGAATGTCAAGTTGGAATCCAAAGGCAATCACATGTAGCCAATTAGAAAATAGGAATGTTTAAGCGGCAATATGGATGAATATCTGTCATAGATTCATACCTAACCCTAAGTCTCCTAGTCTTCTTAAGAAGGACGAAGCCCTAAAATCTTTATGGGTGAGTGATTGAAATGAAGGAGAGAATAAGATAGTTTGTAGAGCATTTATGGAGACTTAGAAGTTATGAAGAAAGAGTGAATTGCAAAATTAGTTAGAGAAGAATAGAGAATAGAAAGAAGGATACAACATTCAGACATTTGATTGAGAAGGATCAAGTAGATAAGTGTTTAAAGGTGTTCTTTCATCAAGCAAGCTAGTGTCAATTGCAAGATCTATGCTCAGACATTTTAAGAGGTGATTTTAGTCAAAATATCTTAACAAAGTAGTCCTAATAGGTTGTATGAAATCCTTTAACAGGGTGCTTAGTTGTAAGTTGAAGTCCTCTAACAAGACACACTTCTAACAGGGTGCTGAAATCCTCTAACAAGGTGAGAACTAATAGAATTTGTAAGCCTTTAATAGGGTAGACCTTTCACAGGGTAGATCATAGCTTATGATCAAAATATTGTAACCTTAATTGGATACACTTTACAACTACAGTAGTGAAGATTTGTGGGTGTCATCCCCACCCCAGTTTTACCTTCTCACTCGAAGCATTTTTGGGTAATCATATCTAGTGTTATATGTGTGATTTCTTATGTTTTTATATGATTTAGATGTATGTGTTTTACATGTTATTTAAATTTATCTATTGAATGTATGAGATGGATGGATGGTGAATGTTTTGTGGGTCCAAGTTTCAACTGCTGATTTAGCCACCCCCCCCCCCCCCCCCCCCCCCCATACCTCTCAAAAGTTTACCTTTCCTATTATAATTCTAACAATTGGTATCAGAGCTTTGTTCTCTGAAAGAGAAGCTTTGCAACTTGGAGGAAAGATCTTGAAATGGACATCTACAAGCTGGGAAAAATAGTTGAGAACCACGAGATTGAAATACATTTGATTCTACAACAACTAAATGAAATAAGAGAAGCTTTAAAGAATTCCTTGAAGAGAAGGAAAGAAATTGCTATTGTAGAGAATGGCACACAATACAAAGAGATAGACACTACTAAGCTATTTTTAGATGGAGACTCAAATGAATTTGATGTAGCAGTTGTAGATCTAATAGAAAAGAATAGGATCCAAGCTGAGGAAATTAGAAATCTCAAGTTAGAGCAAGAATCGCATGCCATAATGTTATGTGATGTAACTAAACATCAGAAGAAAGCCATGGAAGACAAAGCCATGATTGAAGAAGACAAAAGATTTTTGTCCAATAGACTAGAAGAGATATCATCAGACCTAACTAAGATTTCCAACATGCAATTGGATACCCTAACTCAAATGATCCATGCCAACTATGAACTAAATGTCAAGGAAATTGAGATAAAAGCACAAAAACTGTAGAATGAACAATTGAAGAATGACTTAAAGAGGGAAAAATAATTTGCTAAAAGTTTCAAGAAGCCAAGTGAAGCGATGAAATACTTTGAGCAATCACTGAGATCTCCTAGATCTATCAATAATACATTTGGACTGGGATACACAAGCACTAAAGAAGGAGAATCATCCAAAAGTGCAAAAGAAAGGAACAATAAAGGTAAGGACTCCAAAGCTACTTGTCATAATTGTGGTAAAAAGAGACATACTTCTAATGTGTGTAGGAGCAAGACTACAAATCATAATGTTAAACCTAAGAGCATGGTTCATTGTCACAAGTGCAACAAGAAAGGTCATCAGGCACATGAATCCAAAACCAAGACCATGCACTCACAAATATTTGAAGGATATTTCTACAACTATCATAAGTATGGAGATAGAGATTTTGAACGCAAATCCGAATCCATGTAGTCATCACATAGGCAAACAGAGGTAAGGAACAATGACAACTCTTACAACTAGGATTATAATACAAGATTTAGCTGTCATTACTGTCAAGAATATGGACATGTTCCCAAGAATTGTATTAGGACAGACTTTAGAGGTGACTACAAAAAGTGGTTAAGTCAAACCACATGTTTTAGCTATTTGAAGACTAGTCACATTAGTAGGTATTGTCCAACAAGGTCAAAAGCACCAAGTTGTGAATTTGATAAAGGCAAAGGCAAGAAAAATGTTGAAAATGTCTTAAATGAAATGAACAAGTCATGGAAAAGTAAAGATGTTTGTAGTATATTAAAATAAGAAGGGATCACTTCACCCAATGGGTCAGGAGATCACACCTCATCAAACTAGGCAATCAAGAGGTATGTGGGATTGATATTTAAAGGCTATATCATGCATCAGTTCCAAAAGGATATAATATTGAAAAGACCACATTAACATGAATAAAGATGCAAGATGTTGCTAGAAATTCAAGATAAATCTTTAAGTTTTTTTCATGTTGTTTCCAAGCATGAAATGTTTCCTATGTGTGTTGAGTGGAATGCTACTTGATGCTGAGATAGTAGTCTGACTTGTTGATGCTGAGCTCGTAATAGCTACTGAGAAATGGAAATGTCAATGGATGCCAAGTGAACCTAAAATTTGGTTGATGTTGAGCTTACAACTGTATAAGCATTCAACATCAAATACAAGGTTTTCAAAGGTTATATGATCGACTTTTAATTATTCTTCATCATTTCTATTTCAAGTAAGAGTGAGTAGAGTAGAAGGCAATTCAAAAATCTATTCAAAGAATTTGTAGAGATTTTAGCAATGATCTAACACCAGCTTTTCAGATTTCACAAGGTATTTATCACAAGCCAAGCTATGCAGTTTCAATTTTCATAAACCCTAGTTTGACAAAATGACATCTAGTTCAAAAAATGTTGAAGGGAAGGAAGTTTTAAATGTTGAACTAGTCTATAATGAAGTTAAGCAACCTAAATTTAAAGCCATTCCTAACATTGCCTATAAATAAGATCCTTCTAGTGCATTCTCAATGATCCCACCAAACATAATAATGGTACAAGATGTGATGAGATGTTATAATTGCAAAATAGGTACCATTGGAGACCTATAAATTAGGAATGCATATAATAGGTTATGTGAAAATGGTGTTTTGAAGGAACAATTCCAAATCATAGAAAGAAAGGGTTTAACATAAGCCCTAGATTTTCCTAAAGTATTTAAGATTGAGTGGATTCAAATTGCGTTGAGCCAAATTCATGATGGTTCCTTATGGCTAGAGGATGACCTATCAAAATATTGAAGAGAATAATTGCTGGCTACCCAACCATAGATTAGCCAAAGACACTCAGAAGTGACTCTAAGGAAGTAATTGAGAAGAATACTGGAGCAAAGTGGAATAAGAGAGGCATGACTATAGACACAATTATTGATCCTTTGCTAGACTTTTTTGTAAGGGTAATCTCACATAAATTCTACCAATCTAGTAGATTGAATAGTGTACCTTGTATTGGTATGGATGTTGGCTACAAGATTGTAAAGAAAAATCATACATATGATCTAGTAGAGCTACAATTGCAAAAACTAATGGAGAACCTTGGATCAATTAGAAAAACCAAGAGTGCATAATGCAAGTTTGGTTCTATATTGGTTTGCATATTCTTTTATGTGAAAATTACATTCCCCTCTTTTGGTGTTGTAGGATGGAAGACCAATACGTTAGTTGCAGTGTAGATCAATGAGTATATTGAGCAGATGGGAGAAAACTTTGAGTCATTGATGACTAGTTACTTTGAAGATTTCAAAAAACCAATGAAGAAAAGAATGAGGATACTAGTTTCTTTAATTGAGAAAAATTATAATGATACATTCTTTCTTGTTGATGCTGATCACACTTTTGTGCAAGATGCCACACCAAGATTAAGATGGTTGAGACCACTTGGGTATGAAATTAATGTAGATGAAGCTTCAATAGCCATCACAACACTACTAGCAGAGGAAATAGACAAAAGTGCAAGGATATTTGGTAACTATGAGATGGTAAAGTATTAAATTTACATGGAGTTGAAAACTACACTAGCTATTAAGAAGAAGGATAAGATAGTGAGGAAACTAAAAGCCAAATTTAGAGAGCGTACTAAGGAAGAAGAGGAAGAAGATGTTCAGAGAATGAAGAGAAAGAAGAAATCGAAACATAAACACTTCTTGCATTGACCCAAGGCATGTGAGAAGACAAGCAAGAGGAGGAAACTAAAGGTGCTAAGGGAGACGAAGCCAAGGAAGAACCTACTCCTATCGAACCAAAGAAAAGGAAGGCTAAGGCACAACCAGTGGCAAGGGCAAAGAAGATTGTCAAATCTAGCCCAGCCAAGCCCACTACACCTACCACTAGAGAAAGCACACGTGCAACCACTTAGAAGGCCAAGGAGAAGACAAAGATAATAGATGAAGGAGGCCAAGTGCAAAAGAAATAAAGAATAAAATATGTGGTACAGAAAGAGTTAGATGAAGAAAGGAAAGAATCAAATGACAATAGCCAATTCAAGGTGGTAAGTCATAATCCCTTGTTAGATCTTGAGAACTTATGTGAAAATGTTGATTTTGATAAACTGGGTAAAGTAGAAAAGAACCAAGTGGAAGAGGTATAATATGCTATGATGTCAAAGTTCAAGACTAGGCAACTAGAATTTTCCAACTCAATACTAAAAAGTCTTTATGACATAATTGAGGAAAAATGGCATTATTGTCTAAACTTAGAAAAAAAAATCAAGGAGACACAATTAGCCCAAGTAATGCCAAAGTTAACTAAGGGATAGATTGCTAAGGGTATCAAGAAATATGCAGTTAAGTTCACACCAAGGGTATCAAGAAATATGCAGTTAAGTTCACACCTAAATGCAGAGCCTTCAACATTCTACAAAATGATATTGAGGATGTTGTGAAAAAGTCAACACAGATATGGAAACTCATTTATGGGTTAACCACATTGAAGGAAGGAGAAACTGATCCTTTAGAGACTAAAGATGAGGATAATAAGGATAATGATAAAGATGATGATGATGATAAAGAAGATGATGAAAAAGGCAATATTGTTGGAGGAGAGACAAAAATGAAAGAAGATGACATGGCAATAGTCGAGCTTGAGCAGCATGAAGAAAAGAGTGTGCATGACACAAAAGTGTCGAGTGTCAATCCTCCACATAACTCACATGTAAAAACTTAGAATATAATTGTAAAGGATGTTCCTAATGCTTCAACTCAAAACATCAATCCACTTATTGTAGAATATTTGAAAAATATTCTAGACAAATCTACACTCCGAGCTAAACTTCGTGAAAATCTAGTTTTGGTTAGTGTAGAAGAATTCCAAAAGGTAGTAGCTAATGTCTCAATGGATAAGGTGAATCTAGAAGAACCACCTTCTATCATCCCTTTAGTTACTCAAGTAAAACCTTTGTTTCTAATGCCAAAAGATACATCTACTAAGGTTGATATTGTTAAATTTGATATTGCTGAGAAGAAGAAAGTGAAAGAGAAAGTTACTACAGAACAATAGGAAATAGGATAGATAGATTCATTTGTACCTATAACATAGGAACAAGGTGTTGTCCAAGTCATAGTCATAGATCAGGGCAAGTCTGAAGAGCATGAGAAAATACCAAAGTTGAAGGAATAGGAAGCCATCCAAGCACCGATAACCTTAATAGCATGTAGCACTCCTTCTACACAAACTCTTCAGAAGCCAAGCATGGAAGCCATTCCATTGCAAATCTCAATGCCAAGCCCTAGCTCATTAAAGGTTGATAAGGTAATTCACTATAGAGACATACACCTTGATGAAGAAATTTTTATTCCAAAGTATGACTATGATACTATGACATTGGAACAAATAGGCATATTATAGCAAGCCTTAGAAAGGAAAAAGCATCAAGAAATGCTTAGGAGATAACATAGGCAGAAGTAGGCACTCCAAGATATGAAGGACATCTTTCTAGATGCATTTAGTCTGCCAACTCCTGAAGAGACATAGCCACTAATAGAACAACTACCAGATATAGTGGAAAAGGTTAGTAATGAAGACCTTGATACAGATGGAAAACTTTTAGAATGGTTAGAAAAGAAGTTTCAAGGTAAGGTGAATGAGAAAATATCTAGTGAGATAGCAATAACTCAATTTGTATTGGCAACTAAGGTCAAAGAGGTGAAGAAGGTACTTGAGAATATCTTCTCATTGTACACAAAGCTATGCAATCCTATTCTCTTCACACAAGAGACTAGACATCACATTTTCAACCTACAAAGAAACCTTAACATATCAGGTACCAAGTTACCTCAAAACTTAGGTCAGAGCGAGAAGCATTTTAATACATTATTTTATACACAAATTCAATTAGCTATATTGACAATAGTAGAGGCTAACATAAGACCCAAATTTTCAAGCATACATGCATCCCTCACCCCACATATGGAGATACTGCACAAGGAGCTAGGCTATGTTGAGACTCTACTAAATAAAGACCCTAATCTTTCTACTTTTGATGGCCTAATGCACCTTGCTACCAAGCTTGTAATCTAAATCAAGTTATTGGATATTGCATGTGACAACTAGGATGTAGCCCTCAAGATCATAATAGAGGTCCATAAATATTTTTTGGACAAACACACAATCATTGTATAGCCCATTAGACATAAGTGTCAAAAAGGGGGAGATAGATAGAGAATACGAGCGAGATACATAATTAGGGTAGACATACAAAATAGAGATATTACATAAGGGAGAGCATGAAAAAGTATCAATATCTTAGTACAAACAAATTTACTCAGAAAGTAGCACAAATTTTGGTTACATAATAGATATATTAACTCTGGGGAGTTATCAAATTTTGAGCTATATAGGTTATTGCAGAATTTTGAAATTTTGAAGTTTTATATATAGAACAAGTCATGGACATGTTATGCTCATGAAGATCAAGATTGATAATGCATATTCAAGTGTTTTTGAGACTCATGTCAAAGGGGGAGATTGTTGATCTCAGATTGGCTTTGACAAGTGAGTGTCAACACACTTAGACCATTTACTTAGTTCATACCAAATTAGTAATACATACCGAGCACAACATATAAATATTAGACCATGACGAGTTAAAATGAGTGTCAAGCCACTTATGTACTGAGTCACTCAAATGCCACACAGATAGACCATGCTGAGTGATTCAGGAGCTAAGTAAATAGTGGATGCCGAGCAATGTAGATGCCGAGTCAGAGCAAAAAGAATAGTGCATGCTGAACATCAATGACTTGATATGTCGAGTGACACAATTTTGACATATTTTTTTTAATGGCACAAACAACTATGTAAACTATTTTTTAGCCAACTTAAGAGTAAATTAAGATATTTTGGAGATAAGGATGTATCTCAAGTTGGAATCCCAAGGCAATTAAATGCAACCAATAAGAAAATGGGAAGGTTTAAGAAGCAATATGGATGAATCTCTGTCGTAGATTCATACTTAACCCTAAGTCTCCTAGTCTTCTTTAGGAGGACGAAGCCCTAAACTCTTTTTGGTGAGTGATTGAATTAGAGGAGTGAATACGATTGTAGAGTATTCATGGAGAATTAGAAGTTATGAAGAAAGAGTGAATTGAAGAATCATTTAGAGAAGAATAAAGGATAGAAAGAAGGATACAACATTGAGACTTCTGATTGAGAAGGATCAGGTAGATAAGTATTTAGAGATGATTTTCCATCATGAAAAGAAGTGCCAATCACAAGATCTATGCTAAGACATTTTAACAGGTGATTTTAGTCAAAATCTCTTAATAGAGTAGTCCTAACAAGGTGTATGAAATCCTTTTACAGGGTGCTTACTTAGTTGTAATTTGAAGTCCTCTAATAGAACACACTTCTAATAGGGTGTTGAAATCCTCTAACAAGGTGAGATCTAATAGTCTTTGTAAGCTTTTAATAGGGAAAACCTTTCATAGGGTAGATCATAGTTTATGATCAAGACATTGTAACCTTAATTGGATCCACTTTACAACTATAGTAGTGAAGATTTGTGGGTGTCATCCTCGCCCTAGTTTTACCTTCTCACTTGGAGGGTTTCTAGGTAATCATACTTGGTGTTATATATGTGATTTCTTATGTGTTTACATGGTTTAGATGTATGTGTTTTAAATGTTATTTCAGTTTACCTATTGAATGTATGAGATGGATGGATGTGAAAGTTTTTTGGGTCCAAGTTTGAACTGCTAATTCACCCCTGCCTTGCCCCCTCTCAGAAGTTTTCCTTTCCTATTGTAATTCCAACACCATTGAGTGTTCCTGTTACTATGAGAATAAAGTTTTCTAGCTCACAATGTCTTTCATCCCCATTTGAGATGGAAGAGATGAGTTGAGTACCATATCAAAGTGTTGTTGGAGGTTTGATGTATCCTATAGTCTGTACAAGACCAAACATTACCCAAGTAGTGGGAGTACTTTCCTATTATATGTCTAATCTATGAAGAGCACATTGGGATTAAATAAAAAGAGTTTTACCTTAGAGTATTTTATATGTTTTGCATGGAATAGGAAATGAGCATTCCTTGGATATTCAAGGCTATGTGGATTCAGACTTGGTTGACAATGTTGATAGAAAAAGATCCACCGGTGCATGTGTTTTTACATTATTCAGTGGTGTAATTAGTTGGATGAACAAGAGACAAGTTGTGGTTTCTTTTTCCACTACAGAGGTAGAGTATATGGTAGCTACTCATTTCTACAAGGAATCTATCTAGCTAAAGAGATTGTATTCATATAAAGAATTCAAATAGGGTGTAGTGACAATTTATAGTGACAACCAGAGTACAATCTGTCTAGCGAAGAACTTGATATTTCATGCTAGGACCAAGCGCATTGATGTACAATATCATTTTGTGAGAGATATGGTCAAGGATGGCAAGGTGAAGCTAAATAAGGTGGAGACTTTGGTGAATGTTTCTGATGCATTAATTGAGCCCATGAGCACAGAGAAATTTAGATGCTATCTAGAGTCTATGGGCCTCTTGGTCTCTAGAAATTAATTCTATGACACTATGGATCCCCTGCATCTTGCAAGGTGTTCGACAACTAGGAGAATGTTGGGAATTGTGTCTCAACGTTGCAAGCTTTTCTTAGAAAATTCTAGAATTTGTTTGTGGTAGTTTTC
This sequence comes from Cupressus sempervirens, assembly GCA_028749045.1. NCBI lineage: Eukaryota > Viridiplantae > Streptophyta > Pinopsida > Cupressales > Cupressaceae > Cupressus > Cupressus sempervirens. Next base: position 127,884,175 of record CM053785.1, on the reverse strand, counting down.
CACAAGTTTATGAGTTGGAAAAAGGTGTATGAGTTGTTAAAATTGTGTCTAGTGCCTAGTACAATATAGGAGGGCTATTTTTAGAGTATAAAGAACTCACTATATGACTTTTATGGGGGTCTAAACTAGAGGACAAAATTATGGACGAAAATGCTATTCTTGGAGTTACAAATGACAAGTGGGTAACATGTGGCATTGTTGTTTTGCCCATGGTTTTGTAAGACCATAAATGGTTTCCAAGTTGTAATTCATTAGATAAAAAGAGGGCTTGGGGAGGTGTTTAAATCATCGAGTTCTATTTGCAAGACTAGGTGCTAGAAGGAGTCTCTCTAAGTCTAATTTTGAGTTTGACTTGTGGTGATGCGCTCTTGTAAGAACTTGCATTACAAGTGTATTTTAATCTTTTTGATTTGAGAATACATTGTGTGGGTTTTGGAGGGTGGGGTTTTTCACCTAGAAGGGTTTTTATGTTGTGAGTTCATTGTTATTTTGATTATATTATTATGCATTTCTTGAGATCTCGATAATAGTTAGTTGAATTTGCATAGTCATCCTTTCAAAGATTAATAGCTATATGATCAAACAATGAAATTATCATTAAAAATTTTGTTAAGGTAGAAAATATTTGAAAGCGAAATAACAAATAATTGAAATGAAGTAATTCATTCCACTAAAAATAAAGTCAAAAATCTTTTTGAAAAACAATTTCATATAATGATTTATCTTTATTTTTTTAATATATAGATGTAACATTATTTTATAAATGATCATATTATCTATGTTTATTCATAGAGAACTAGAATTCAATTAGTATTTAAGTATAAACATTATTTATCACTTTTATTATTACAACTAAATGAAAGTTATAAGTATTTGATTTACATATTTTTTTGTGATGTTTAATTTGCATAGATCATTAGCTATAATGAAATTCACAAAGTATTATCTTAGTGGAATGTGGTACTAGCTTATCTTCTTAAATATGTCACTTTGGGTGACAAAGATTCTTATGTCAAATCAATAAAGGAATCAAATGACACTAGATGTTGAGGTAATTACTATTATTAATCTATATATCAAAGACTCATCTATTATATATATGATACTATTTTATTAATAAGATTTTCTATTGTAACCTCATTCTTGAATCCTTATCTTTTGATCTAGATATTTAGGCCAATGAAAGATCTATTTCATTCCAAAATTACATACCAAAATTCTACAATAACTTCACAAATAGTCATGATATGCCATTGAGCCTCAACTGGTGGGATAATATATCCACCTCTAAAATTAGGAGATTCTAATCTCACATGGCTGATGTACTCAACAAAAATCCTCCATAGACAAATCTTCTCAATAAAAAATGGTTTTAAAAAATCATGAATCAAAATCCAATACTATTCAACTCTTTAAGAAAACAAGAAAATATGGAGAAAAGTTTCTAGTTTCCTACAATTTACAACTAGGATAGAGAACTTGTAGATGCTTGAGCCAAGGACCTAGGGGAAAGCCCTAGAAAAGAAAAAAACTAAGAAGAGTGTGAAATATTTAGCTCAGCAATGACAATCCAAATAGTGTGAAATCTTACTCTTTAGTTTTTTTTGAGAATGTTGCAAGTGCCAAGATTGGTTGAGGGTGTCAACCATGGGAAATTGTGGAAGAAACCAAACATATCCCATTTTGTGCTTATAACTAGCAAGAGGAGTGCATAGATAGCATGAATTAGTGGATTCAATACCTAACTTGTAAGGCATGTAAGGAGGCAAGGAAGTAACCAAAAAGTCAAAGGTCTATCAATTTGGGAAAGACAAATGAATCTAAACTTTCATGTCTACCCACATTCTAAGGCTAATGATAGCTGTGAAGAATAAATATTTGGGAATAGCCTAATGCAACATTTATGGAAATGTAAATCAATATCATTATTAACCTTAGCAAGAGGGACCCTTTCCATAGAAAAGTGGGGAGACAACAAAATATTATGCGAGGTCAGAGAAATCCCAATGGATTCTACTCTCCTTAGTATGATAAACATATAATAGAAACAAAAAAATAACAACAATTTGTGAGAATGAAATATGGGATTTTTATTATTGTTGTGAATGTGAAATTTATATAATTCTAAATTAAAATATGTAAACCCACAAGGGAAATTTGATTATAGTAATATGGAAGAAAATGTTGTGAACAATCACCTAGAGTTGTCATAGGCCATCTATGGGCCTTTCTTATATATGATATTCTATACCACTCGAGATGTGTGTGGACATGAAATGAACCCCTAAGGCTGACTAGCCTTCAAAATAAACATAAATTCGATCAAATACATGTATTTACGAAATTTATTTTAGAAATTTTGGTTTGCCTAACATTTGAGGACCATAACTTTTGATTCAATGCTCTAATTTTCTATTATAACCCCTTTCATGAATCCTGAGCTTTTGATCTATAGATTTGGACCAGTGCAAGATCCATTTCATACCAAAAATGAATGATAACTTCACAAAAACTCATGATATGCCATTGAGCCTCAACTATTAGGATGATGTATCCACCTGTAAAATTAGGACATTCCAAGTTCATATGACTAACTTACTAAATAGAAAGCCTCCATAGAAAACAACTCTTCATTGAGATAACCCTTCTTCAAGAAATATAAAGGGAATGTTTCTTGGCGATGCAAGATTTCTCTTACACCCAAGATGGTCCTGCATGAAATCCCATCATGGAACCCATCATAGCCTAACGGAGCCATAACTTGTTGGGTTCCCAGGATCTCTAACTGTTTTTGACAATAAAAGTGCCTTGAATTTAAACTGGCTCTATCATGAGTAGAGGGGTTTGAAAACCAATCCCAAAAGTGGGTAGACCACAAAATATTATGCTAGGTCAAAGAAATCTCAATGAATTTTACTCCCCTTAGTACCATAAACATATAATAGAAACAAAGAAATAATAACAATTTCTGAGAATAACATATGGGCTTTTTATTATTGCTATGAATGTGAAATTATAGAATTTTGAATTTAAATATGTAAACCCACATGGGAACCTTCATTATAGTAATATGCAAGAAAATGTTGTGAACAATCACCTAGAGTTGTGTGTAGACATCAAACTAACCCCTAAGGCCGACCAACCTTAAAAATAAACATAGAGTTGACCGAATACATTTATGAAATTTATTTTAGAAATTTTGGTTTTCCCAAAATTTGAGGACTGTAACTTATGAATCAATGCTTTGATTTTCTATTATAACCCCTTTCTTGAATCTTTAGCTTTTGATCTATAGATTTGGACTGGTGCAAGATCCATTTCATACCAAAAACAAATGATAACTTCACAAATACTCATGATATGCCACTAACCCTCAACTATTAGGATGATAGATCCACCTCTAAAATTAGGACATTCCAAGCTCATATGACTAACTTACTAAGTAGAAAGCCTCCATAGAAAACAACATTTCATTGAGATAACCCTTATTCAAGAAATATAAAGGAAATATTTTTGGGTGATGCAAGATTTCTTTTACACCTAGGATGGTCCTGCATCAAATCCCATCATGAAAGCCATAATAGCCCAATCGAGCCATAACTTGATGGGTTCCTAGGATCTCTAAATGTTTTTGACAATAAAAGTGCCTTGAATTTAAACTGGCTCTATCATGATTAGAAGGGTTTGAAAACCAATCCCCTTATAGCTTGACATGTTAATAGGAAAACCTATAGAAATATAATTCCTAAGAAGAGCTTTCTAGGTGTTATTCCCAGTTAGGGTACAAATGGCCCTCTTGGCACATAAAGAAATTCTCTATTCTTGTATAAAAGGAAGGTAGAGTTCTCCAAATTCCTTGGGAAGGCAACAATATTTGAGGAAACTCTATAAAACCCATGATGATAAGCTCTATCTAGGAACAAAGGAAATACTAGAGGATTTTCTTAGAATTAAGGTATGAGGCTTTAGAAGGATCCCAACAAGAGTAGAATATGTTAGTGGAGGACAAAAATTTGGAAAAAACTCTAGAACTTGTGAATCAAAGAGAGTGGGTTGGTAACACAGTATTGAATTTTCTTTTCAATCTTGGTAAGAATCATATTTTGTCAATCAATAGGAAATTATTGGAATGGAAAGTGGATGCCAAATAAAGGAAGAGCTGTCCATGTTGAATTGATTTCTAGCTATATTGAGAAAGAAAAGGAGGACAATGAAGACATGACTACTTATAATAGAGATTCTTGTTCCATTGAAGTAAGATAAAAAAAAATGTCAAGACATTAGAAATAATTGAAGACATTTTCCTCATCCTCAATGAGAGTGATAAAGAAATCATTGGAAAAATTCCCAATAGAAAGTTGGGTAGGTTACTCAAGAAAGTTAAGTCCTTTAACAAGGCTAGAAGAGATAGAATTGAAAACCAAGTACCCACACCCTTTCAGAGCAAGCATGTAGAGAGTTTGGTTCAGATTGTGACATAAGAAGATGGATCTAAAAAGGAAAAAAAATTCAAATTACTTGTCATTAGTAGTAATACAAGAAAATGCATCACCAAAATGTACTTGACTGGGTTAGATGAAGGCAGGACCAAAGCTGAGTTTTTGAAGCTTTGCAAGGATGAAGAGTCATTCAATACATTCATAAGCCTTTGTAAAATAAATCTTAAAGAAGATAGCTTGTTGATTGAACTTCTTAACCCACTCCATTCCTTTCCAAACTACCATAATATTTTTTATAATCTACCTAGACTTGATAAGTCTAGTATTCATAGGGCACATAAGTAAATGGAGCATATGACATATTTATTGAGCTATGGTTTTTGCAATAATCATATAGGAGACCATAGAAAAATTGATTGGTCTCCAATTAATTTTTTTTATAGGATCTCCATATTTTGTTATGAATTTAGTATTTCATGTGTTCATTATATTTGCAAGAGATTTGGAATAAAGTACTTTTAGGTAGACCATATTTAGGTTGGGGCCCATGAAATCCCAAAATGCTTTATGAAATCTACATGAAAATCGATCACACCCAAGAGCCTTGCCATTTCCCATGGGAAAGATGACTTCCTTGAGGTCATAGATGGTAAGAAGTTTCTCACAAATGGCATGATTCCCAACCACAAATCAATTTAGAGTAACAACAATAAAATCCTTCAAATTTTGGGCCCTACAAAATGAGCTTCCCTACACTTCGAATACCTTATCATTATCTTAAAAAAAAAATGAAATAATGTTAGGAAGCTTAGAGATAAATTCTTGACCTTTCTTGATCCTCTTGATCTCAATAAAGGTACATCAAAATCTTAGATCCTGAAATAATTCTTTGGAAGCTTGGTATCCCACCTCAAGCTAGTTGAGATAGTCCTTGATTTAAACTCTCTTGGAAGCATAGTTAACTCCAACTTGCTCATACAAAAAAATATTAGCAAGATAAAGTTGTAGGTCCATATAATATAGATTTATTGCCAATGCCATCAAAGAAACATAGAGATCTTTGGTAGTTGTGTCACATGATAAATGAAGGTACTAATTTAAATGTATGCAAGATCCAATGAACTTTTAAAAAACTAACCATGAAAAGTACATAATTAATTATATTAAGTCCATGAAAGTAGAAATATAACTAAATACTATTAATGTAAACAAGACTAGATCTAGATATGCTTAAGAGAAAAGAAATCAAATTTTAAAATATAGAAAAAAAATAACTCAAAAATCTAGTAGAAGGGGCAAAATGTTTGAGTTCACTAAAATATTTAGGTGAAAAAGGATTGTGGGTAAAATTCTAGAAGCATGAATGTTTATGATACTTCTATGGGGGAGTATTGTAGAAACATGATTAGATCATTATCATGATGATATGTTACATTCATGGCTATGTTTGTCATTGATGTCAACATAGTATTTTTTTGTGGTGTTTGATAGAAGAACAATGGTAAAGATCAAGTTGGTATAGACACATCATTGAGTACTTTCACTAACCTAGGTTAAAGGGAGATACTAATAAGTGTCTAGTATATGGAGATAACCTCAGAAGCATATGATATTAAGTTTGGAAGAACTTATGCAAGTTTTGGTCAAGATTGTTCTAAGATAGAGTTTATAGAAGCATTTTCTAGTAAACATGTTATATCTCTTAGCAGAGTTCGTATTCTGAGAAGAAAGGTTAAAGATGTGTAGAAGACATGTTGGAGATGATGTGGCTAATCTCGCTCTTCATAATATTACACGTATGAAAAATTTTTCAAGTTAAAAGGCGAGAGATTAATGTTATTGCTAACTATAATGTGTTCTTAATGTGGTCCTATAATAATTAATTGTGAAGGTGTAATAGCTGACTCAAGGAATTGTTTAATTGATTTAGTATAAAGGAAGGATATTGTCCTTTGATATGTATAAATGTATGAGAAATTCCAAGAAGCACGAAGGGAAGAATAGAAGATAAACAAGTTGATATGGGAAGATAAGTAGAGTAGAGTGAAGTTGGAGAGAACTTCATTGTCAAAGTTTTATTTAGAGATTTAAGGTTTGATATTTGGATCTAACATTCATGATCTAGTCTACAAGGTTCAATAGTGATTGGTCTAGTTCACAAGATAGAGGAAAGAGGTTAAAGCATAGTATGGACAAGTATTCTACAAGGAATAGTTGAGAGATCAATTGGATAGTGAAGTTTAGTGGTCTTGTTGTTTGGATAGTGTGTCCTTTTGTCTTCTACAAGTCCTAATAGGGTCCATCCTCTAACAAGGTATATATATATATATTTGTGTGAATCATTCCCACTAGGGTTTTCCCTCTAATCAAGGGTTTCTCTAGTTAACCAATCTAGTGTAATTATGTATGTGCATCTTGTTATGGTTATTGTTTACTTTGATTGGGTGGTTAAGATTAATTAAGGTTGATAAATGTTTTAATTGGAAATTTGATCCCCCCCCCCACTAGTTATCTTGGTGGACTATTATGCGTAACAATTAGTATGAGAGCTCAAGTCCTTGAAGATAATGATTAATAACTTTGGGAGATCCATGGAAAACATATTCATAAAGGATAGTCCAAAGTTTGATGGAATAAATTATGATAGTTGAAAGGAAAAGATGAAGACACATTTGTTGTGTATGGGTCCAAGATATTGGATCTTGAAAAAATTAGAAAAGAAAATTATTGGTAAAAGTACTTTGGAAACTTATACCAAGGATAAGAGAAAAATTTTCATGTGTGACATGAGAGCTAGAGAAGAACTATTGTTTGCACTTCCTAAAATTGAGTACAACCAAGAAAAAACATTTGATACTTCTCATTAGATTTTGAAAGTTTTGGAAAATAGTTTTGAAGGTGATGAACATTCTAAGAAATTGAGGCTACAAAGCTTGATTTGTATAGTTCAAGATATTAAAATGATGGAAGATGAATTTATAAGAACATATGTAGGTAGAATATCAAAAATTACTATAGGTATAATATCTCAAGGAGGAACCAAGGAAGGTGATGAGGTGATTTGGAAGATATTGAAGAGCTTAACACCACCATTTAAGAAAGGATTTCAAATGATACAGTTATAGATCTCTAGTACCAATGATTTTATGAAGGAAACATTAGTTGGGATATTAGAAACAATTGAGATGGGATTAGACAATTCAAAGAATTGTCCAAAATAGAAACAACTTTTAGTGCCCTAAACATTTGACCTAAGTTATCAAGGAGCACAAGTGCTAGAGTGTTGAAAATGATTGAGTAAGATTGTTAAAGAGGGAGATTGATACATATGTTTCAATCATTTTTTTTTCACTAATGTCAAACATGCTATTTGCTATTAAAAAAATTGCTTATATGATTTAAGTACTATCACTTATTTGATTGATGAAGAGGATTTGATCAAAAGATGTAACAATAGCTCCTACAGGAAACGTTGAGTTATGATTATCCAAAGGAGTACAAGAATCAGTTAAGACAGTGATAGCATGATGTATTGATAATCTACTCAAGGTTACAAAGGTTGGCTGCACTAAGAAAGTTTAGAAGAACAAGTTACACAAAGTTTGTCTACCAAGCTTGATCGACTGGACAATAGGTGCTGAGCAAAGTTAGTGCATGCCGAGCAAGACAGTTGATGCTGAGTGATTTTATAGTGGATGCCAAGTAATACAGTATGTGTCGAGCATTAGAAGGAAGATAGTGCCGATTTGCTACACTATTTTAAAGATCGTGGATTCGATAAATCTAAGCCAACAAGTTTGTTTTCTTGGATTGTATGAACTAGGTGGAAGATAAAGATGATGAGCTAGTGGTACAGAATTGAAGGTAAACTATTTTTAGGTGAATTCAAAGAGGATCAAAGGAGAAGTTTGTAGAAGAGACATGGGATATGGGGTTGATACATTGTATCCTACCTAATCTATCCTAACCCTAAATTGGACATTTTAGAATGAGTAGCAAAAGATCTTAATTTCATGCCTATAGGGATGGCTGGTCATGATTGAGAACCTAAGGAAGAAGAAGGAGAAAGGGGTTTCATAGCGAAGGACATGATCAAGAGTAGCAAAGGTTGTCATGTTCAAGAACCTAAGAAAGAGAAGGAGAAAGGGGTTTTTCTTTGAATCAAGTGACTTAGAGAAGAGTTTACATTGACATGCTAAGCAAGAAGGCTTAGAGTATGAATGCTTAAAAGGGTGAACAAGCTATTAGAGTGACAATGAGTGAAGGCCAAGTAGAATTAAGGACTGATATAGTGATCTATAATCTACAAATGAATTTGTAAGTTGTTATCAGAGCAAGCCTTACTATTACTCTCTAACAATTGTATTAGTCTAGGGTAAATCCTTTGTATTAAGGTTGACTTAAAAATCATTTGTAAATCCTTAACTAGGTGACATTCCAAATGAATGGTCTAAAGTCCTCTAGCAAGGCTCACTCCTGATAGTGTGATTGAAATCCTTTAACAAGGTCACATTTAATAGTGTATATTGTAACCTATAACAAAGATGGCCTTTCATAGGGCATTAGTTTAGAAGAGTGAAAAAGAGTAGCTTGTTACTGGTGGTTTTTTCCAAATTGAGTTTCCACATAAATCATTGTGTCAAATGTGTTGCTGAATCTTTTATGTTTCATGTTTACATTTATGCAAGTTGATTTGATAGTAACCTACAAGTTTATAAGTGATTGCATAATCTTATGGATGGATGCATGATGGTAAATATTTTATGGGTTCACTAAGCTATGAAAAGTTTTATTTATATATCTAGACGTTGGATAACTAATTCACTCCTCCTCTCAGCTATTCTAAAGAATTTGAACAATTGGTATTAGAGCCATCTACTTAAGAGGACTAGTTTGAAGTTACTAGAAGCACAAATATCAAGATGTCAAAAAGAGATGTACCTAAGCTTAATAAAGATAACTTTTTTGCATGGAAGATTTTAATTAAGCTACACTTTGGAGGACTTGGATGTCATGCACAATCAACCATTACTACCATACATGTTGATCCTGCTAGAGCCCTAATTGCTAAAGATCTAAAAAAGAAGAAAGAACAGAATCAAGCAATGTTGGAGATTGCCTCTACCCTAAGCTATGCCAAATTTGATGATATCAAAGGTTGTGATAGTGCAAATAAAATGTGGGATTCCTTGCACACATCTATGGAGGAGACAAAAATGTTCAAAGCTAAAAGTCTTAAAGGTAAGTTTGATGATATATGAATGGAAGGTGAGAATATTTCTCAATATTTTGCAAGGATAAAAGAAATTGTCAATGCAATAAGAGGAGCTACTGGTCATATTGATGATAATACTGTGCTAAGAAAATTTTTAAGTGCACTACTACCTATTTATGCTATTAGAGTTTCTGCAATTCAAGAACTAAGTTGTATTCTAGAAAATAATCTAACCCTTGAAGGTCTAGTATGTAGGCTCACTACTTTTGAGCTATCTAACTTTGATAATTACAAACCTAAGAGTCTTGAATCTACTTTCAAAGCTAAACTATTATTGAAGGATTTTGATGAGAAGTAGAAGAAAAAGAAGAGAAAGGTAAGATATTCATCTAGTGATAGTGATATAGATGAGGAAGATGTTGAAAAACTTGAAGCACTACTAGCAAGAAGATTTCATAGAGGTAAAGGAAAGTTCAAAGGTAAGTTACCTATCATTTGTTTCAATTGTTATGAGATTGGGAAAAATGATAAAGTCAAGTTAAAAGAGTAAAACTCATAATTGTTCATATTGACTTGTGTGGACCAATTGAGGTACAAAGCTGCAAAGAAGATAAGTACATTATGTTGTTTTTTGATGATTGTTCTAGAATGATGACATTTATGTGTCTGAAATAGAAATCCAATGCTTTCTAAATGTTCAAGTGGTACTTAGCAACAATTGAGAAGGAAATAGGCAAAAGTCTAAAGTGTTTGAGATCAAATAGAGGAGGAGAATTCATATCACATGAGTTTGAGATGTTTTGTAATGATAGAGGAATCAAAAGACATACATCTACTCCTAGAATCCCTCTACAAAATGGAATTGTTGAAATGAGGAATAGGTCTATAATGGACTGTGCTAGGACACTCATAATGGAAAGGAATGTTTCTTTTAAATAATAGAGAGAAGCTGTAAGTACAACTATCCATACCTTGAATTATGTGCAAGTCAAGAAAGGTACTCATTCAACACATTTTGAACTATGGTATGGATACTCACCCAATGTGAAATATTTTAAGGTATTTGGAAGAAAATTTTACATTCTTAAAGATTTTAGGAATGGTAAACTAGATGCAAAAAGTGAAGAAGGTATATTCCTAGGTTATTCCACAAGAAGTAAAGCTTATATGTGTTTAAATACCAACACTAACAAAGTTGTAGAAATTCCAAATGTAAATTTTGATGTACATATACAAAAGTACATGAGACTGAACCTATGAATAAATTAGAAGAATACAAATCATTTGTATAATTCTATGAAGGAATTTTTTCTGAAGAAGATGCTACAAATCAAGTTGCAAATCAACAGTTAGTTTTAGTGACTGCCATGTCACATACTATGAATTTCAAGTCACATTCAAGAATCGATCCACATTTAAATACCAAGTTACAAAATGAAAATGGAGCACATTCTAATTCTGAGGTTAGTTTACATGAAAGAGATGCCAAGATACCTGATAGAGATGTACATAGTGATTTTGAAGCTGAAAGACAAAATGGAGAAACTAGAGTTAAACCAAGATTGTCCAAATATGTGAAAATACATCATCTTGCTACACAAATCATTAGAGATAAAGAAGATACACTAATGACAATAAATAGATTGAGAAATAACACATGCTTATTGAGCATAAAAGAACCTAAATTAGTGAAAGATGCATTAGAAGATGTTGAGTGGAGTAAAGCCATGGAAGAAGAGATTGAACAAATTGAGAAGAACAAAACATGGAGTCTAGTTCCTACACCAAAAGACAAGAATGTGATTGGCACCAAGTGGGTGTTCAGAAATAAGCTAGATGAAATTGGTTAACTCAGAAGGAATAAGGCAAGATTAGCCTGCAAGGGATATGCACAAGAAGAAGGAATTAACTATGGAGAGACATTTGCCCCTATTGCAAGATTGTAAGGAGCAAGCAATCTACTTGCTTATTTTGCATACAAAGCTTTCAAAGTTTATCAAATGGATATTAGATCTACATTTATGAATGACATATTAGAGGAAGAAGTTTACATAGAACAACCAGAAGGATTTTTTGATGCTAACAATAAGAACATGGTATGCGGATTACACAAAGCTTTATACAGTTTCAAACAAGCACCAAAAGCATGGTATGAGAGAATTCATCTCATCTTGTGAAGATTGTATTGAAAGGACTGATGATAAAAACAATATGTACATGAAGACAGAAAGAGGCAAAGGTATTTTGTTATCTAAATTTTTTGTTGATGATATCATATTCGGAGGTCAAGATGCTTTATGTAAGACTTTTGCAAATGAAATGAACCAAGAATTTGAAATGTCTATGTTTGGAGAGATTAAATTCTTTGTGGGTTTGCAAGTATATTAGATGAAATATGGTATATACATCACTAAGTAAAAGTAAGTCAAGGAAATCTTGAAATTTTTTTGATTGGAAGATTCAAAACTAGTAAGTACACCTATGTTGATAGGACACAAGTTGTCAAAGAATGATGATTCTACTGAGGTGAACCAAACATTATACAAGTCTATGATTGAAAAATTGCAATATGTACTACACAATAGATCTGACATTGCATTATCTGTAGGGATACTTGCAATATTCTCTACTAATCCTAGGAAGAATCATTTAATGGATGTGAAGAGAATAATGAGATATCTGAAAGGAACAAAAGAGTTTGGTCTATACTATAAGAAAAATGAGAAATTTGAATTAAGAGCCTACACTAATGTTGTTTGGGTTGGAAACATTGATGATAGAAAGAGAACCAATGGAGGAGAATTTTTCTTAGGCAAGAGGTTGGTTACATGGACTAGCAAGAAAGAAAATTGCACTTCACAATCTACTGCTAAAGCCGAATATGTTGTTGATGCTGTAAATTGTACAAACATTATATGGATAAAGAAGCTACTCAAGGAATGAAGGAAGAGATCATAGAACTAGTAACACTTTATTGTGATAATACAAGTGCTATAAACATATCAAAGAATCCTATGATTCACACAAAGACTAAGCACATTGCAGTCAAGTATCATTACTTGAGGAAATTAGTTCAAGATAAAAAGGTGAAGATGGAATATGTCAACACAAAAGAGAAAATTGTTGATATCTTCACAAAAGCATTACCTAAGGATGCTCATAAGTACCTAAGAGGTAAACTAGGGGTGATACCCCTATCAAAGGCTATCTAAGTAACAAAAAGAGTGCTCTATAGCAAACAAGTTGATTTCCATATAATACAAATTGATGTAATGGAACTTACTTTAGGAGTTGCCTAAAGTAATCAAAGTGTTGGAACTACAAATTAGTCACATGCAAGGTGACAGAGAGAGAAACTAAAGAAGTTCATATATGCATATTAAATATGACATGTCTTTGGCATTGTTGTCAAAGAGGGAGAAATAAAAGAATTAAACTGATCCTAGAGGGAGACAATTGTTGATCAGGATAGGGGGAACAAATTCTAGAGGGAGAATTTTATTGATTAGGAGACATTCAAAAGATTGGATATTTGACAAAGAGGGAGAAATCCTAAAATATACCTAGTAAGAGGGAGATGAAAGAAGTAATTCAAAGGGAGTCATAAGGATGACACAAAGGAGCTTTGTAGCCTATTTAGAAGATGGGAGCTCATGATAGAGGGAGAGATTTGAATACAAGGAATTGTTTTCCTTTTGGTATTTTGTTGGTATGAATTCTTTAACCTAGTCAGTTTGGTTGAACAAGGATGTTTACCATCTAGTTGTTTTGGTTGATCAGTTTGGTTTGCCATGAAAGCCAAAGAGGGAGATTGTTGAAAATGATTAGTTAAGATTGTTAAAGAGGGATATTGATACATATGTTTCAATCATTATTTTTTCACTCATGTCAAACCTGCTATTTGATGGTAAGACAACTACTTATATGATTTAAGTACTATCTTTTATTTGATTGATGAAGAGGATTTGATCAAAAGATGTAACAATAGAACCTAGAGGAAAGGTTGAGTTATATTTATTTAAAGGAGTACAAGAATTAGTTAAGCTAGTGATAGCATGAAGTATTGATAATATACTCAAGGTTACAAAGGTTGGCTACACTAAGAAAGTTTAGAAGAACAAGTTACTCAAAGTTTGTCTATCACGCTTGACCAAGTGGATAGTAGGTTCTGAGTGAAGTTAGTGCATGTCAAGCAAGACAGTTGATGTCAAGTAAAGTTTAGCTGATGTCAAGCACCAGTAAACTTTAGTTGCTGCCAAGTGATTTTATAGTGGATGGAAAGTAACATAGTATGTGTTGAGCATCAGAAGCAAGATAGTGTCGAGATGCTGCATTATTGTAAAGATAATATATTCAATGAATCTGAGCTGATAAGTTCATTTTTTTGGATTATGTGAACCAAGTGGAAGATAAGGATGATGAGTTGGTGGCACAAAATTCAAGGTAAATCTTTTTTAGGTGAATTCGAAGTGGATCAAAGGAGAAGATTCTAGAAGAGACATTTAATATGGGGTAGACACATTGTATCATACCTAATCTATCCTAACCCTAAATTGGATGATAGATAATGAGGGGAAAAAGATCATAATTTTTTATTTATAGGGATGACTAGTCATGAAGCAAAGGTTGTCATGTGTGAGAACCTAATGAAGAGAAGGAGAAAGGGATTTTGCTTTATCAAGTGACCTAGAGAAGAGTTTGCATTGGCACGCTAAGCAAGAGGGCTTAGAGTATGAATTCTTGAAAGGTGAACAAGCTATTAGAGCTACAATGGGTGAAGGCCAAGCAAAATGGAGGACTAACATAGTGATCTGTAATGTACAAATGAAATTGTAAGTTGTTATCGGATCAATCCTTATTGTTACTCTCTAACAATTGTATTAGTCTACGTTAAATCCTTTATATTAAAGTTGACCTAACAATTATTTGTGAATCCTTTAACTAGGTGACATTCCAAGTGCATGGTCCAAAGTCCTCCAACAAGGCTCACTCCTAATAGGGTGATTGAAATGCTTTAATAGGGTCACTTTTAACTATGTATTGTAACCTTTGGGAGATCCCACAATAATGGGTTCCACTTTTTGACCAATTTTGACACAGAAATCATATTTTTGCAATAAACGTCATGTTCAAGTGACTATATCTCCAAAACTATAAATAATTTCAAGATGACATAAACTAGTGATTTTGAGTACTTTGTTCCTACTTTGTAACCATATTTTTTAATCTAAAAAAAAAATTTATTTATGTCAATTTTTTTATCTCCTCCAAAAAGTGGTACATAATAAAATTCAATATTTTTAAAGAGTGATAGTCTGTTTGACACACAACTTTTTATATAGAAATGATAATGAAGTAATTCTTTTGGTGTTAGATTTTTAACATCAATATCTAGAGGATGCATTTGGTTTGATTTATCTTGGTTGAATATTGTATAGTTTATGAAGTTTTGAAGTGACATGAATCGTAATTCAAACATATGTTCCATTTGACACAGATAATTTGAAGTCAATTTATCATAAACCTTTTTTTTTTTTTTCTGAATAGAAAGGTATCTCAATAAGCTAGTTCCTACATATTTTTCAAAAAAAAAATTGACCTAATTTACTAATTTTTTTGAGGTGTCGAAGTCGGTTGTTGTTCAATCGATAATGAACCTATAATGAGTTAAACTCATATTTGAAAGTCTTAATGACTAAAATATGTATTACAATTATAGTCATTGGAAAGCTTGCTCTGAGCAGCACATTTTTACATTTTTATTTTATAGTAGGAAATCATTCTCCTACAATTATGGGAGTCAGAAGAGCAACAAAAAAAATGAAAAATTGTTAAAAGTTTCTTAATTTTATGCGTTCACGTGAACATAACGTTTACACGAACATAAGAAGCATGTTCACGCAAACATGTCCACTAAAATTTCATGGCCATCTAAAAAATTTAATGTGTTAGTTCGCACAAAGATTCCTAAACCTATTATGCTCGTGCGAACACTTAAGAAACCTGAAAAAGTTCAATTTGTAATGCTATTTGCCATCAACCTGATAGTGCAACTTAAAAAACCCAAAAAAGTTCAATTTGTAAAGCTACTTTCTTCCTATCTTCGTTCACGCTTGCATCAATATTTCCTATCTTTCTGGATATTAAATCTAGAGCATCAGCTTAGCAAAAAAGAAATTTCATCCCAAAATATTAAATTTGGAGCATCGACAACAGTAGCAAAAACTGGAGAAAAGGTTAGTGGAATTTCACTCCAATATAGTTCATAAAGACTATGTCTGATAAATATTTGCAGCTAATTTTTTTATAAATATTTAATTTATTAAAAGAATTATTTAATACTAAAGTGTAATTGTTTAAAAATCTAATAATAAAAATTGTCTTACAAAATTTTGCATTTATTTATTTAAAATATTAGACTTCAATAAAATATGTTTTATTATTCTTAAATTTTATATTTTATAAGTGTAGACGCTCAAAAATGGTTCACATCTATTTCATCACTTCTTCATACTAACTCATCCAATTTTCTCATTTGACTAATTTTGATCTCATACATAACACAAAATCTGCATCTAAGGTTTTCATTTCCTTCTAGAACATACATTAGATGATTTTGTGTTACTAATGGTCTCCTTACAACATGTGGCAATCGTGGGATGAAGACATGATCATAACAAACTACTAATGCTTGCTTTGCAGGACATTGTCGAAGAACATTGTGTGTTTGTCAAAACCATGTGTGTGGATTTATTAGATTAAATAACACTTTGTTTGGTGCTTAAAATGAACTTTTTATTTTTTGCCTGGCATTTCGATAGTGTTTAAATCCCTACGAGTTGCATTGGATGTATCCTTTCCCCTTGCCATTCATTGATCTTGGGTGTAAGAGAAATCCATGTAACTTCTATAGGAGGCCTGCCTTGGACCAAGATACTCAATATTGGGTATGCCATGGGACGACCTCAGAGCGATAACAAGCCAAAAGCCAGGTCAACATTCTAGCCGCTATATAAAACTTGATTATGGTGAAGCAGTGTTAGCAGTATTATTGAGTGATAGCTCTCCTCTAGTACCATTATAGTGTGTCAAACCTTGGTTCTCAGGGCTGGGAGACCTTCTGAGGAAGTTTATCAGTCACTTGCTGAACGAAATGCCCTTACTAAAAACCATGTTTTAGTGGCCAAAATACTTTCTATCCACTGGCTCAAGGGGTCATCCATGCTCATGAAGACATCCTACATTCTCATAGTCCTTAGTAGAGACAATAGTCCCTTGGGAAGTCATGCCCCTCGAGAAGCGGATCTTGGTAGCCCCGAGAAGTGAGTGCACTATAAGGGGGAGCTTGTGGTGCCAAGGTCCTAGGTTGTCTGCTCTGGATAAGCATAGTTGAACTTTGGTTAAAGTAGGAATGTAGTGGATACAGTCCTAAAGCCTAGGTTGTGGTGTTATTGTTCACATTTAACAACAACTATTCTTGTCTTACTGTGTCTTGCGTGTGTGTAAAACATAATCAAGATAAAAGCCAACATTCAAATTTACACCTTGGAAACTTGAAAAACCTTGTCAAAACATCAAATATTGTCAAAAAATCACAAAATTTGGTTCAATACATTCAAACCTTGGAAAACATGGCAACTTGTGCTCCTAAACATGCTTGGCAAAACATAGATTTCACTCTTGCATAGCATCCACTTGCATTCTCCATAGTTTGAGCCTTATACTTGCATCATATAGACTTCATATTGCAGCTTTTTAGTATCCATCATATTCACATTGTAATCATTAGCATTTAAGCTTGCATCCTTTGCATTTCACCTCCAAAATCAACACTTTGCATCTTCCATCTTGCATATTTGCATACCCAACCCTCATCTTGACAAATTTAACCATCATTCCAAGTGTCCTACACATCATTTTGAGCATTCATTCTGGTCTCAACATTGTCCTCTACTATTTACCTCACTATGGCATCAATCTAGAAAACATAGCTCTTAGAAATTCCTTAGTTTTAGCTCATCTTCCCAACTGCACTCTGAAACTACTAACTAAGCCCTTCTGAGCCCCAACTGCACCATGGGTGCAGTTGGTGTTGTTTGAGTGCACTTGGTAGTCTAAGAACCCAGTTTGGGCTTCAAGATAGCATTTTGAGGCTTCAGAAGTGTCCTTAGGTACCTAGATAGGTCCCCTTGCATCAACATGCCCTGATCTACATTCTACACCTCCTAGTCTTCATCGTCTTCACTTAGGACATCATTCCTTAGGTCATAACCTTTTTTTTGCATCTCCCAACCCATCATAACATCAACCCTAGAATCTAAGCTTCCTGGCATATCAACATGGGTACCATACCATTCTAAATCAGCTGACATTCATCCTAGCTTCCCAACTACGCCTAAAAACTACCAACTATGCCCTTCTAAGCCCCAACTGCACTATGGGCATAGTTACCTTCAGATACAAACACACTCCTTTCAATTCAACAAACCCAACACAAGTACCTTCAACCCTAACATATCAAACACTTCAAACTTTTGGCAACCCAAGAAATTGTCAAATTCAACCCAAACTTGGAACGACCTAAGTCCAAACATCAAACCAACCCAACACTTAAAAAGATACAACCCATGATCAATTTGTACTTAAGCAAGGGAAAACAACCTTTGGAGTTGTCAAATGCAACAATGGCACCTATAAGGTCCCATCAAGAATCAACCATCAAAATCCTCCCAAGTACATTTGAAAACATCAATGTTAATCCCTTGTTTGACGAGGTACCACCAATTCCTAAATATCCAAAAGGACATTAAGACTTGATTTTAGTCACATCATTTGGAGAAGAAAGAAGGACATGGGAGCTACAAATGAACTAGGGGGTTTCTAACCTTGTGTTTTCTTCTTTTGATAGCTGATGCCATTGTCTTTTATGCAACAATTTATTCTGGAAAAAACATACTCATATTTTTCCATAAAATGAAAAGCAATTTCTTTTTTAGGAGAAACATTCTAGTATTCATACCATGTTATTTGTTTGTGATTCAATGATGGCTTAAGAAGGATTTGGTCCTTTCCCACTTGTAAAGAATGTGACTCACAAATTTTAGTCATATAATGAAAAATATTTATGCCTTGTTGCAGATGACTGCATTCAATTGATTTATGATAGCAACAGACAAATCCATATAGTGATCTTTTTATCTGGTTATTGCATGAAATTTATCTTGAGGCAAGGGATAAATTTATATTTTTTTGATTTTATAATGGGAAACAAGAAAGGAAGAAAAAAAAATATGTAAGGAAAAGATCTGATGAAGTAGAACAAATAAATATTCAGAAGACTGTGGCACGTTATCATCGAATTAAACAAGGTGAAGGAAATGTTGAAGAAGGCTCAACAGAAAGAGAAGTAGTGCATATGGGAGAGAGGTCAGGAACACTCCCTACGGAATCTCAATCAATGAATGTTGAAGAAGGTTCAAGATCAGTCCCTACAGAGGTTCAAATAACAGAAGTCGGAGAAGGGTCAAAATCTTTCCCTACTGAATCTCAAACAATGGATGTTGGAGAAGGCTTAAGATCGGTCCCTATAGAAATTCCAGTAACAAAAATTAGAGAAGGGTTAGGATTAGGTGTAGGAAGTTCTAGTATGGATGAACTGTTAAATATTGCCCAATCTATAAAGTATGGTATTTCTCATAAGAATTTAGATCATTTACTTAAAATGGATGTGGATAAATTGAGAAAACTTGCAACTAGTGTCCAACCATTAAGTTTGTCTAAGAAAAGGTCAATGAATAAGAAGATAAGAGAAATTATGACTCAATTTGATAACATTGAAACACTTGAACAAGCTCAGTTGCTTTCACTTTTTCTTACACACAAAAATTTGCAAGAGGCATTGAAATTGTTAGGTGTAGACAAAACATCAAAGAAGAGAAAATTTTCTAGCATGCAAAATGATCTGATTGAAAATGTTAAACAAGGTTTGAGAAACATAAGAAAACACTCTCGAACTAAAGATAAGTCTGTGGCAAGAAAAGTGATGTTGATGTTTGTTGTAAGAAAGAATATGACTCAAAATAGACAAATATCTCCAATTTCGTCTGAAATGGGTTTCAATAGGAAAATAGTGAGACAATATTTTAAGAGAAGATTAATAGTGGATGATAGTACTATGGAGGGCAACTGAGAAATCATGTGTAGATCACCTCATTCTAATAGCATTGAAGAGTTATTAAAAAATTTAGTCATATCATTTTGGATTCATAACACTCATCCTTCATCAAATAGTAGAGATGTTATCAGGCATAAGATTACACTTGATCAATATGAACATCATACAAAACATTGGTTGGACACAACACATCATGAGTTATATGTGTCATTTTGTAATGAACATCCTAATGTAAAAGTTGGGCAAACATTGTTTGAAAAATTGAAGCCATACTTTGTGAGGTCAAACAAAGTGTTTGAAACTTGTTGTTGTCATCATCATATTGAGTTTGATCTCCACTATCAGGTATTTTGAAAGTTTGTAGAAGACACATATGGTTTTCATGTTGCTCCTCCTAGTAGGAGAAGTGAGTTTATATCATCCATTTTGTGTGACACCATAGATGATCCAGCTGGTAAAATAAATTGCATCAAACAATTATGTGAAACATCTGGTGAATTGGCTTTATTTCCTTTGAAAACTAAAAATATTGATGTAACAAAAATATCGAATTGCAAAAGTTACAAGTATGTCAAGAATGAAACAAAGTTGGGGAAAGAAAAAAAAAAGGTTGGAATATGTTGAAGAGGAGTTGCCTGTTCTGACATTTATGGATAGATTTAAGAAATTGATTCAACATTATATTCGTCATGCATTTTTTGCAAAGTGTCAAACACAATAGTTTCAAACTTTGAGAGATAATTTTCCACTTGGAACAATTGTATCAGTTGTTGATTTTGCAGAGACCTATTCATTTTTTCATCAAAAAGCAATTCAATCATATTATTACTTTAATAAGCAGGTTACTATTATGGTACATGTTTTTTATAGACATGCACAGTTAGATTTGGATGGTATTCAAAGTACAGTTCAAGCACGAGTAATTATAAAGAAATATCATTTTTATATAAGTGATGATAAAGAATGTGACATTCACTATCTAAAACATTGCTTCAATATATTCTTTTTTTATTTGAAAGAAAGAAACATAAATGTTGATAAACATTATATTTGGTCTGATGGATGTGCCACATAGTTTAAATCATCTAGACCATTCTATGCATTGTGTAGATATCACCGCAATGAGAATATAAAACACATATGGAATTTCTTTGAGAGTGGCCATGGAAAAGGTGAACATGATGGTGCTGGAGGTTCCATCAAACATGCTTTGTAAAAGTATCAAATGAATTATCACGGAGTTTGTGTAAGTGATGCACATGATGTTGTTGAATGGTGTAAGACTCATTTTGCATTAGATGAGGTTGGGACATCATTAGCAATGAGTCAACACACACCGTATAGAGTCTTCTGGGAGATAACAGGTATGGATGTGTATGACTGTTTAACTTCTATGCAATTAAATTATAAAATTTTATTGTTAAGTTTTATTTTTGAATTCATTGAAATTTAAATTTAATTTTTATATATTTTCAATTTAACGAAATTTCAGGTGTTAATAGAAAAAACATGCATCATTGCAAGAGGATAAAAAAGACACGTTCCTTACATTTAGTCATGAGTACAGATAATTACAATTAGACATTGAAGACAAGAAAATACTCATTTTTTTTGATAGTTGCATTGATGAAAACTATGAATAATGCATCAATCAGACACATGGATATATAGGTGCATGGATTTTGGTACCACTTGATGTTACCGATACATTTGATAAAGATGATAAAATTTTTGATGATATTCCATTGATTTCTGATGATTACAATCATATCTCTGGATTGGTAAAAGTGGGTGAGTATCATAAAAATTAAACTCAACTTTTTATTTGATTATCAATTTCAACTGTCTTATATATATACTTGTTATGCAGGAGATGTCTTTGCAGTAATTGTTGAGCCTGGAAATCATGAAGGTGTCAGTTACTATTTATTGCTATGTACTATAGAGAGGACAAAGTTATATGACCCTGAAGAAAGTGATGGAATGTTGTTCCCCATAGATAAATTATACATATGCATGTACATGCACATATATATATATATATATATATATATATATATATATATATATATATATATATATATATATATATATATATATATATATATATATATATATATATATATATATCTAGGTAAATTCATATCAGTCAAATTTTAAAACACTTAAATTTGTGGTACAAGTTCTGTTGTGATAGAGGGAACATATTTGAAGCAAGACAAAATAGTCCAACATGGAATACACTTTGTTGATTATCAACCTGACAAAAGGGTTTTATAATACAACCACCTAGTCATTGCTAGAGGGCTTTGTCTACATCTAGTCAAACTTAAGTGTGTACGTTGCAAGTGGAGACTAGACAGTGAAGATCATGAAAAGATATTGCATGTTATAAGTGTACATCATGGTTGATTAGACCTTTGAGATTTATTTTATAATAATCTGAATATCAACTTTGGCGAAATGTGTTTTTAATTGTACAATCATAGTCTTAGTTATCATTAGTTTAGTTAAAAACTATAATATTAATTGTACTATGGATGAATTTAATAATTTAACCACTTGATATAAATAGGCTAGAAGTTAGTTCAAACTTCATATAATAGATATTTTTTAAGTAAAATTTTTCATTAACCCATTACACTTGTTGATGTTGGAATTTAGACAGATGGTGATTTCCCTCTTCCAATCTAAAGATTATTTGGATGACAATTGTATTGCTCTGATTATCCTTTGATGTAAATACTAGGGTATTCCCCTTTTATTTTGTATAATATAGGACTAAGGTCTTGGGCAAGACAGGAGGTTAAATTCTTTCTCCATTCTTTCCTACCTGTGCCTGTCAGAACGGGGGAACTCTTTGTAATTCTTTTGTATTAATAAAATCAATCAAGGCTTAGGCCATTTACTGAGAAAAACTATTGAATTTCTTAAATATCGACTTCTTTTCAAACTATTGAATTTCATCTTGAATTAAATGTGTTTAAATTAATTGTATGATCATAAGTTCTTAATTTTCATTAATTTATTAAAAAATTACATAATTTAATAATTTAAATTAATTGTACCATGGATGAATTTAATAATTTAAATTTATTTATCAACATTTTTTCAAAATAGATTGAATTTCATAAGTGATAAATTATATGTATTTTTCTACTTAATTAGATTTAGGTTTAGGTTCAATTGTACTCATTGTTAAGAATGAAATTCAATTAGTTTTATAGTTATGGTTTAACAAGATTAGCATATAAAAAGTAAGAGCACAATTTTAAAAGGAATTAAAAATTGATTAAAGATGACTTGATTTTTTTATTAAAATTATATAGTACAAGTTTACAAGTTATTATTAAATTATGATTACAATTTTATACATCAATCAAAGTTACATGATAAATATTATAGAACTTTTATGATGCTAACCAAATTAGTCTTTAGCTTTTCATAATCACAGTTGTTTCAATTAATGAGTTTCCATAAATAGATTTAGAAAATTGAATTCGAATGAATTATGTAAGTAGCTTCAGAAATTCGTCCTTAAAAATCAAAGTTGGCATATCATCTAGACCTAGGATTTGATGGATTGTATGGATTGACAACTAATTTTTTTAACTATAAATATGACACTCAAATTTACTAATAACTTATCAAATTTTATTACAAACATTACACTATATTACTTAATAATGTAAATATATACAAAACATATATGTATGATAATTATTTTGTTTTATAATATATACATGTGTTTTATTTTAATTTTTTTTTGATATTATTTGTAACAATTTAGAATGTTTTAAAAATATAATAAATCTTTATAAACTAGAAACTTGCTTAATTAATTTTGAGTCCCTCTACAATAACACATGATTTAGAAATTTATTTTAAATTTATGACTTTTATTTAAAAAATAAATAAATTTATAGTAGTAATTGATAATTTAAGAATTATATATCTTTCTAACTTCCTACTAGTTGATAATTGATATACATGTACACACTTCTCAAGATCATGTTCTATAACTATAACACAAAAAAAATACATGTATATGTACGCATATACACATCTCAAGAATAAACATCTATAGATCTAATATATATCTCTATGTAATTGAAATACAAACTATAAATCTCAAATAAATACATGTGTACATGGCAAAATATAAAAAGTCATATATATGTACATGTGATGGTATCTAACTACTGAAGTACTGAATAATCAAATAAATAGTGAAAGTACATGTATGGACCATCAAGGTACTAAAATACGTGCATATGCGTACATGCAAACTGTCTCCAATATATAAATGCATAAAAAAAAATATGTATCTGAACTACTACTAGAGGGACCCCTCAAGACGCATATGAACAAAACAACTATCTGATCGAGTCTCCTATACATCCTCTCGCCGAGGTGCATCAACCAAGCCCTACAAATATATATACATGTACATGTTAGAGTTATATAGATTTAAAGCATATATATACATACACATGTACATGTACATTCAAATTAAATATGTGAACTTGCATATGTATAGATATATATCTAGTTTTCAAAACATTTAAATAATTTTAAACAAACTATTTCAAACTTAAGTACCTCAGCACTATCGGGTGTCTCAATAGAATCATCTCTCATGTACATGATGCCTTAAACCAACAGTATGTGTAACCATGTCCTCAGTGACTTGTGCCTACATCATTTATTATGAGTGAAGTGGACTATGTAACCAGGTGGGTAGTGGTGTATCATCTGTCACTGGTGTGGCAGCCTGTGTCTGTGGAACTATGTCAGGGCTTTGATGCTGTCTAACAATATCCAACACTGAGTGTATCGAAATCCCCTATGTATCAGAAATATATCTGATAATATGCAACATATCCTCCAAAAAATATAGTTACATATCCATATGTCTCTACTGTCCTGAAATACCACAAATATTGCCTAGAAATGGTAGCCCAATAGCTCTATATGCATCATCAGAGGAGGTGCCTAAAGTGCTACTAGATGTTTGTGAAGATGGTCGACCAAGTGGATGAGAACGTCGACTATGAAGATAACGACCAATAGAATCTGATGTGATACTAGCCACTGTAGATGCAATGTGCCCAACAGTGTCAATTGATCCCCTTTGGGAAGCAATGACGACTCTATATGCAATAGGAGCATGTGCAGGAGTCACAGGGGGCATCCTCTATCCAACAAACTATCTAATATCTGTAGCTGGTAGACGATGTGCACTGTGGTACTAGTCACGATCTATGAATTGACCATGCCCCTGTTCTCAATAATCATGAATATCCAAGTAGTTGACGTTGAGCCCTATATAGAACTCAGTGTACAACTGTTGTGCAAAATAAAGGGGTATCTAGTCTTTATTAGGATAATGACCATGTGCTGCTAAAAATCATGGATAGATCATGCTAGAAATAATAGGGTCTCTGCATCATGTGACTCTATAACCTCTCACCCTACCCCATGTACCCTCATACTCTGGAAAGAGCTATCTCTTGATAACATCTTTGGGGGCTACCCTCTTGACATCATCGAAAGATGCATCTCTTGAAACCTTAGCCCTAAGCTCGCTAGATATGGAAGCTAATACGACAGGAGTAAATGAATGGTGAGCTCTAAACCTAGCTATCAAATTCTGTAAACTCCTACATATCATAGTACATATGTCTCTATAAAGACCATCATCAGAGGTTGATATAGAGTGTTGTAATCTAGCAATCTCTTGCTCTGAAAATACAAATAGAGCATCAATATCTATGCGTGGAGGTGGTGCAGTAGGACCTCTAGCGGGAACTGTAGGCGTAGCTTGACCTGGAACACGAGTTGCACTAGAAGCCATGGTAGGACCTCCACAACCTAGAGCCGCACCAGGAGCTAGAACATGAGTTGCATGATGAGCCCTACGTCAAGGTACACCATGAGCTGCAACATGAGCCCCACCACAAGCAACATGACTAGCTACACAAGGAGCTGCAACAGGTGTTGTAGCAGGAACTACATCAAGTGCCACACCAACCTGTGTCATAGTAGGAACTACATCAGGTGCCACACCAGGAACAGCATCAAACTAATTGTGTGAAGCCATAGATCTGTAGAAATGTATGAAGCTCACTGAACTGCCTACTATACACACAATTTTTTATTTTTAAAATTAAAAATTATACACATATATGTAATTGAACATACATCACACATCATGGACCTAGATAATCTATAACACATGGACTTAGATTAATTTGCATATAGGTAAGAATATAACATACACATGTACATATATAAGAACATATAACTTAGAACACGTGTATGACCTAACTTAGAATACATGTTACAAAGTTTAATTAATAAAAGTTAATTATAATCTTTAACATAACTTATTATAATATATAAAAACATAAAGAATGTACATCATGTATATTCGAACATGTAAAGATCTTACATATAGCTTAAATTTTAACTCTTAAACCTTAATGTTAAACAATAGGACCCTAAATATGAATCCTAACCCTAACCCGAAATACTAAACCTTAATCTTTATACAAACTTTTAGTTTAGTATAAGGGCTTATAATTTAGGGTTGAGGGATGTAACCTATCTAACGCTAATCATAATCATAAATCATAAATGTTAAACCATGACCCTAAATACTAAACCCTAATATTTCAAAATAAACAAGTTTAAATCATATATAATACTTGAAAGTTTAATAATATATTTACTTATTAATAATTAAAAATGTGTTTTAAAAATTAATTAGCTAGATTTTCTATATTTTCCAAGTTAAATAGAAATAACACAACATTAATATATATAATAATATTTTTTAATGTGTGTTGTTTTCAAACAAGTGAAAAGAGTATATCATTTGATTAAAGATGTTGTAAATTATAATTTAGATTTATGAAATAAAAAATGCACTCAATTTGTTATCATACTAATTTTATAACCATGTATAGATCTCCAAATTTTTATATAGATTATATTATAGTTAGGACCTTAAAATAGGGATATATATTATTTTAATTAATGTTATGATTTAAGGAAAATTAAAGTTAGCTAGTTAAGGTAACTAGCAAGTACAATAAGGTGCAAATTAGGTTAATGTTATTATTAGAGAATTCAATTAAAGGGTAATAAATTATTTATATTACTCTTAAAGGATAATGTTTCAATGTTTACATTTTAAGTTCATGTAAAAAAAGGATCATACTTCATGTAACATACATACATGTTTAAATGTATGTGCATGTAGATCTCAAATGTAATTTTTAACAATTTAGGATTAGGGTCAACTTGTCTTAATTTTAAGTTAGGCCTCAATTAGGTTTTGAAATAGGGTTTTAGTGTAAAGGTTATAATTTGGCCTCAATTAGGTTTTGAAATAAAAAATACACATGTGCACGGACTCAATTTTTTATCATACTATTTTTCTAGATTTATGAAATAAAAAATGCACATGTGCATGCACTCAATTTGTTATCATACTAATTTTTTAACCATGTATAGATCTCCAAATTTTCATATAGATTATATTATAGTTAGGACCTTAAAATAGGGATATATATTATTTTAATTAATGTTACGATTTAAGGAAAATTAAGGTTAGAGTTAGGGTAACTAGCAAGTATGATAAGGTGCAAATTAGGTTAATGTTATTATTAGCTATTTAATTCAATTAAAGGGTAATAAATTATTTATATTACTCTTAAAGGATAATGTTTCAATGTTTAGGTTTTAAGTTTATGTAAAACAATGATCATTCATGTAACATACATGTGTTTGAATGTATGTGCATGTATCTCAAATGTAATTTTTAACAATTTAGGATTAGGGTCAACTTGTTTTAATTTTAAGTTAGGACTCAATTAGGTTTTGAAAAAGGGTTCTAGTGTAAAAGTCCATAGTTAAGAATTTAGGATAAGGGAACTTAGCATATGAAGTTTATGATTTGGTTCAAGATTATGATTTAGGGATATTTATTATCATTTATAATCAAGTGGGTTTAGAAATTAAATTTTAAGATCAAGGTTACCTAGTTAGTGTTTGGATAATGGTTAGGGTTAGGGTTTGGTTAGGTTAGGGTTACGGTTTGGATGTACATGTATGTTATATATATTCATGTACCAGGTAGATATGCAAATTAATGTACATTCTTGTATATGTATAATTTAGGATCTCCCCTTAAGAAATGTCATTGAATTATATTATATAGTTAATTATATACTTAGATTAAGACATTAAAATCTAAGTATTATTCTAGAATTACAATTTAGCATTTAAATCTAACATTTTAAGATAGATTAGTGTACAAAGATTAGGGTTTACTATTTAGGGTCATGTTTTAACATTTATGGTTTAAATGATTATTGTTAAAGGGTTAGATGTAGAGGTTAAATGGGTTTATATCATTGTTAGAAGTATGGTTTAAAGAGGGTTAGGGTATGGGTTTACATCATTGTTAGTTCAACATGGTTAGAGGGTTGGGATTTGTATTAGGGATCATCTAAGATTTGAAATTTAGGAGTTATGGTTAAACATCTAAGATTAGGGGTTATAATTTATGAAATTTATGGTTTTGCAGCTGGGATTATGACCACGTTTAGTATTTAGGATCCTATTATTTAACATTAAGGTTTAAGAGTTAAAATTTAAGTAATATATAAGATCTTTACATGTTCAAATATACATGATGAACATTCTTTATGTTTGTATATATTCTAATTAGGTTATGTTAGATTATAATTAAAACTTTTATTAATTAAATATTCTAACATGTATTCTTTATGTCATACACATTCTAAATTATATGGTCTTATGTATGTACACATGTATGTTATATTCATACCTATATGCAAATTAATTGACATTCTAATATATGTATAATTTAGGATCTTCCCTTAAGACATGGACATTGAAAGTTATATAACTAATTATATACTTAGATTATTAAGACATTAAAAATAATTACACATTTAAACATGAATATTGAACACATACATGTATGCACGTCTATGTTAACATGAACATATTTACATGTACATTTATGAAATAAAATATACATTTTAATCTACATTCTTATACATATATAATTTAGGGTCTCCTAGGTTAAGACGTATCATTAAATATAGTTAATTGTACACTTAGTTATAAGATAAATTAAGATCAATAGTTAACATATATATATATATATATATATATATATATATATATGTCATTAAATATAGTTAATTGTACACTTAGTTATAAGATAAATTAAGATCAATAGTTTATATATATATATATACACACACACACAGACACACACAAATTATACATATAAAAATATGAATTTATTAAAAAAATGTACATACATCTAATTTTAACCATGAACAAATATACATGCACGTCTATGTTCAAAATAAAAAATTATACATTCTAATCTATATTGTTACATGTACAATTTAGGATCTAGACCCTTAAGATATGTCATTTAATTAAACTTCTAAGATTAAGATATATTTCTAATGTTTTTCTAATTTTTTAAAAATATTTTTCTAATATTTTTTCTAATATTTTTCTAAATTTTATATTATTATAAATTTTATAATTTTTTAAAATATTTTTTTCTAATATTTTTTTAAATGTTTTTTCTATAATTTATATTATTATAAAAATTTTAACATTTTTCTAATTTTTTTCTAAATTTTATTTTCTAAAATTTATATTAAATTATAAATTTTGTAATGTTTTTTCTAAATTTGTTTTCTAAATTTTATATCAAACTCTAAATTTTATATCAAATTCTAAATTTTCTAATGTTTTTGTAATTTTTTTTTTTAATTTGTTTTCTAAATATTATATTAAATTATTATTTTTTAATGTTTGTCTAATGTTTTTTCTAATGTTTTTCTAAATTTATTTTCTAATTTTTTAAAATATTTGTTTTTTGAATTTTATAATATTTTTTTAATGTTTTTTTTCTAAATTTATTTTTTAAATGTTTTATAAAATTATAATTTTTCTAATGTTTTTGTAACATGTTTTTTTCTAAATTTTCTAATACTTTTGTAATTTTTTTTTTCTAAATTTGCTATTATTTGTTTATAAATTTTCTAATGTTTTTTATAAATTTTCTAATTTGTGTTTATTGTTTTTTCTTTTCTAAATTTTATATTTAATTATAAATTCTCTAATGTTTTTGTAATGTTTTCTATAAATTTGTTTTCTAAATTTTCTAATTTTTTGTAATGTTTTTTCAAAATTTGTTTTTTAATGTTTTTGTAATATTTTTTCTAAATTTGTTTTCTAATATTTTTGTAATGTTTTTTCAAAATTTGTTTTCTAATGTTTTTGTAATATTTTTTCAAAATTTGTTTTCTAATGTTTTTGTAATGTGTTTTCAAAAAAAAATTTCTAATATTTTTATAATGTTTTTTCAAAAAAAAATTTCTAATGTTTTTCCTAAATTTTATATTATAAATTTTTTTTACTATTTTTCCTAATGTTTTCTATATAATATTTTACTATTTTCTAAATTAATATAAATAAACAATAAAAAAATTAAATTAACATTTAGATATGCTTTCAAAATCGTTGAAAACGTAAATAACATTCAATTATGCTTAAAATATTTTTAAAAATGCGTTGAAAATATTAAAAAATGCTTAAAAAAGGTTCAAAACATTGAATTAATAACATTTTGACATACCCGAAGATGAAGAATCTGAATGAAAGTGATAGGTGATGTTGGTGGAGGCAAGAGAAATCGTGCGTTCACGTGAACCTGTGAGTTGACAGTAATCGCCATGAAAATGAAATGAAAAAGGTTAAAATGGCATTTTTACCCACCGAAAATGCGATCAACATATGTTCGCACGAACATATTATGTGCACATGTTCACGCGAACATGTCAATTTCTATACACATATGTTCATGCAAACATATGCATATAATATGTTCGTGAGAACACTTAATATACGTTCGCGTGAACATATGAAAGTAAATTCACTTACCCAAATTCGCGATTTGGAAAACCTTTTTAACTTTCTTAGTTCCACTAAAGTGGAACCCATTAATGTGGGTTCACCCCTTTAAAAGGGTTAGCCTTTCATAGGGTATTAATTCAAAAGAGTGAAAAAGAGTAGCATGTTACTGGTGGCTTTTCCCAAATAGGGTTTCCACGCAAATTATTGTGTCAAATGCGTTGTTAAATCTTTTATGTTTCATGAACTTACATTTTTGTAAGTTGATTTGATAGTAACCTACAAGTTTATAAGTGATTGCATAATCTTATGGATACATGCATAATGGTAAATGTTTAATGGGTTTATTAAGCTATGAAATTTTTTATTTATACATCTGGACCTTGGATAGTTAATTCATTCCCCCTCATAGTTATTCTAAAAGATTCCAACATAGAGGAGATTTTTCTAGCAGTAGCATATCTAATGAGGATAGAATGATAGGAGTAGCACTTCTAGTAAGAAGAGAAAAAGATGGTAAGAAAATATTTGAATGTTGGACTTGTAACGAGTTTGGTCATTATGCATCTACGTGTCCTAAAAGAGAGAAAAAGTACAAATGAAAGTTCAATCCTAGAAGAGATAGAGATTGTTTGTATGCCAATGAAGAAGATTATTTTCATGAACAAGCAATAAGTGCTAGTGATGATGAAATAGGATTTGAAGCTATTAAAGAAGAAATTCTAGAGAAAATTGCTTTAGCATCATAGGTTGAAAAGAAATATAATTGGGTAATTGATAGTGGTTGTCCACATCATATGACTATTCATATGAACAACTTTGTTCACTTCAAAAGTTATGATGGAGGTATGATTAGAATTGGAAACAATGCAACTTGGCATGTGAAAGGTATTGGCTCTACAACTCTTGATTGAAAGACTAACACTGAGGATGTATATTTTTTTGATGGTTTGAAACAAAATCTTTTGAGTGTTGGACAACTAGAGGATAAAGGTTATCAGTTGCAATTCACGGAGAAGACATGCATGATCAGAGACAAAGATGGAAAGGTAATTGGAATAGGAACCAAATCTAGAGGTAATGTATTTCAACTAAATTTCACTATAATGACATGTTCGGTTGAAAATGTAGATGAAAGTTATTTATGGCATAAGATATTTTGTAATATAAACGTTGACAACGTTGTCAAAACTAGTAGTATGTTTGTAGTTTGAGATTTTCCTAAGATTATAAATCCTACTAACACAATTTTTAATAAGTGTGTATTGGCAAAGCATAATAGAACTTCTTTTCCCAACAAGAAGTTTACTACTACGACAAAGTTTGAGATTGTACACACAGATCTTAGTAGTCCTATGAACACTAAAGGATTCTATGGTGAAAGGTACTTCATGATTATTTTTGATGACTTTTCTAGAATAATGTGGGTTACATTTCTTAAAGAAAAATGTGAGGCATTTGACAAGTTCAAGATATTCAAGAATAGAATTGGGAATAAATCAAGTGTGAAGATTAAGTATTTAAGATCAAATAGAGGAGGAGAGTTTACTTCAAATGAGTTTAATATCTTTTGTGAAGATAATGGAATCAAAAGACAATTTTTAGCTCCTAAAACACCTAAACAAAATGGCATTGTAGAAAGAAGAAATAAATCCGTAATAGAAGCACCAAGCGCTATGTTATCCAAGAATGATGTATCCAAGATATTTTGGAGAGAAGATATGAATACATCAATATAAACTATGAATAGAGTGTAAGTAAGGAAAGATACAAATAAGACTCCTTATAAACTATGGTTTGGTCACTCACCTACATTTAAGTATTTCAGAATTTTTAGTAGCAAATGTTATATCAAAAGAGATGATGATGTTGGTAAATTTGATGCTAGAAGTAATAAAGGTATGTTTCTTGATTATTCATTTAAAAGTAGAGCTTTTAGATGTTATAATCTAAGAACTAAGACTATTGTTGAAAGTGAAAATGTAAGAGTTGATGAGAAATTCAAGATACAAGAAAGAATAGTTGACTATAATTCTAATGATGACAATGTTGTTGTTACTAAACAAAAGAATGATGAAGTATTCTTTGAGACTAACAATGATTTATATAATGAAGAAGAGCTAAGGTAGGAACAAAGTTTAGAACCTAGAAGAGAGCTAAGAGTTGAGATAACAACTCCTTCTAGTAAGAATATGACAAAGAATCATCCATTAGAGAAGATCATCGGTAGTAGAGATAATAGTGTGATGACAAGAAGCAGAATCAATGAAGAACTATGTGTGATATCTCAATTAGAACCAAATAATATAGATGAGGCATGTAAAGATGACTATTGGAAGCAAGCTATGAAAGAATAATTAGATTAGATAGTGAAGAATGAGACATGGGAATTGGTCCCTAGACCAACAAACAAGAATGTGATCTTGGAACAAAATGGGCATTCAGGATCAAGATGAATGAACAAGGTGAAGTTGTAAGAAACAAAAAAAAGATTACTATGTAAAAGTTAATCAACAAGAAGGAATATACTATGACAAAACCTATGCTCTTGTTGCAAAAATTGAAGCAATAAGGTTATTCTTAGCCTATGAAGCACATAAGAAATTCAAAGTTTATTAGATGGATTTCAAGTTAGAAATTTTGAATGGAGAACTTGAAGAAGAGGTATAGGGTATGTGCATGATCATGGTCAACCAAACTATGCTCTTAAGTGGCAATAAAAAATCAGGGTTATGTCAACTTGATGTGCAATTTTCTACTTGTTACTAACTTTATATCAAAAATTTGAGAGAAAAGAATCTCTAGAAAATTGAATCTAGTTTCTCAACTACTAGGACTTATCTCAAAAAAATTTATAAATGGCCAAAATTTTGAATGCAATATTACAAAAATTTCAAAAGAAAAATAAGAAGTAGATGTATGTCTAACCACCTTAATCAAAATCAAATGATAATATTTTTTAGTAATATTCTAGATATAAGTAGTAGACTCATGCCTAGATGTGACACATTTTTGGGTATTTTATTTGAAATAAATAATTAATAATTAATTTTTGACTTTAGTATTTTTGGAATAAAAAACTCTCGTTTCTAAAAAACTTAACTAATTCAAAACTCTGCAAAATTCAATTTTTCATTTTTTTCCTTATAGTAGAAGAAACATAGAATGTGATGCATCTTTTGGATTTAAAAAATGTTGTACCATTTGAAAGTTGTAGTTATTTTTTAATTAATGTGTTAGTCAACACTTTATAAGTAACTCCATTAGAAATAAGTAATAATTACAAACCTTCCATTTATGGAAAGATAAGAACATTCTTAAGAAACCCTTTTGATTTCATCAAATTTTGGTGAAAAGAAAGTCATCAGCTACATGTTTAAAGTAAAAATCACATAAAAACATACCAAAAGCACATTTTAAGGATGTTTCTAAAGTTGACCGTACAGGTTTGGTATCAAAAGATATAGTAGATGTTATAAATATATTAATTATTTGTATTTAGTATCAGGGTGGGTGGGAAAAAAGTTGGAATAGATTTTGAAATGGTTTGAGATATTTCAGAACTATAGATTTTTCAGATTGCCACTTTTTGACACACAGTGATCCTGCACATACTCTATACATAGAATAGCCTAATGGTTTTCCTTTAATGAATGACAAGGACATGGTGTGTAGATTGAAGAAAGCATTGTATGGATTAAAAAAAAATACCCAAAACTTTGTATGCAAGGTTGGACAATCATCTGACAAAACTTGGATTTAGAAATAGTATGGCAGACAATAATCTATACTGGAAAGAAATAGATGATGGATTGATGATTTTGTTAATATTTGTTGATGATATCATATTTTGAGGAGACGATGATTAAAGTGACAAGTTTCCAAAATAAATGAAGAAGGAATTTGAAATGAGTATGATAGGAGAGATGAAATACTTCCTAGGATTACAACTTGTGTAGGATGTAGGAATCTTTATTTCTCAGACTAAGTATTTGAAAGATCTGTTGAAAAGGTTTTTTGGAAACTTATAAGATAGTTGGAAAACCTATAATAACTAGACACAAGTTGTCTACAAAGGATGACACAACTACTATTGAGTAGAAGAAGTATAGATATATGATTTGAGGATTACAATAGCTTACTCATAGAAGGCTAGATATAACAAATGCAGTTGGAATTGTTGCAAGATTTCAAGATGATCCCAGAGAAGCACATTATGTAATAGTTAAAAGAATATTTAGATATTTGAAGGAAACACTAGAGTTCAGATTGTGATATGACAGATCTAATGATTTCACTTCATATGCTTGTATTGCTGTTGATTGGGTAAGTAGTTTGGATGATCAAAAGAACACAATGGTGGAGCTTTCTTTCCTAGAGGAAGATTGGTTTCTTGATTAAGCAAGCAGCAAGATTGTACCTCATAGAGTATAGCAGAGATAGAATATTTTATAGAAGAAAAAAATTGTAATCAAGTTATTTGGATGAAGTAGATGCTGAAGGATATAAGGATAGAATTTAGTGAACCTGCTATCATACATTGTGATAACACAAGCATAGCAAACATGTCAAAAAATCCAATCTTACATTCTAAGACTAAACACATTTCTATCAAATATCACATGTTGGGAGAGAAAGTTATAGAAAAGGATATTAGGTTAGAGTATCTAAGCACCAAAGAGAAGATTGTAGATATTTTCACCAAGACTTCCCAAAGAAACTTTTGAGTATTTGCGAGGTATGCTAGGGGTTATGGTCGTACCTACATTAGAGTAGATGATGCAAGAGTGCATCAGTCCAGTGATACAGAGAACTATTATTTGTCTTGATTGAATGTTGATGCTTCATGTATGGGGGAGTATCTATGATGGACAGAATCATCTAGTACTCTTGATGGATGTTGTTTTGAATAGTTTCTTTGGATGCTTGTGCAAGTCAGAGATAGTTGTTGCAGAGATAGATGGTTGTTGAAACCTTTGACATTGATATCAATGGGGGGGGGGGGGGATATTACAACATGAAAAATAGTTTAATATAGAGTACATTGAGGTATATCAATGGGTGAGAATGGTTGATGAAGAGGATTTCAAAAGAAAAGCTAATAGTCTTTAACATGTTGGTATCCTTGGAACTAGATGTTTTTTTATCTATGTTGCCATCAATGCTAAAGGGGGAGATTGTTGGAAGCATGAATGCTAATGATACTTCTATGGGGGAGTATTGTAGAAACATAATTAGATCATTATCATTATAATATATTACATTCATGACTATATTTTTCATTGATGTCAACATAGCAATTTTATGTGGTGTCTGATAGAAGAACAATGGTAAAGATCTAGTTTGTATAGATAGATTGTTGAGTATTTTCACTAAGTGAGGTTAAAGAGGGATACTACTAAGTGTTTCATATATTTAAATAACATTGGAAGCATAAGATATTAAGTCTAGAAGAAGTTATGCAAGTTTTGGGGAAGACTATTCTGAGATAGAGTTTACAAAAACATTTTCTAGTAAACTTTTTATATCTCTTAGTAGAGTTTCTATTCTAAGAAGAAAAATTAAAGGCATATAGAAGACATGTTGGAGAAGATGTGGATAATCTCTCTCATCATAATATTACACATACAAGAAGTTATTGAAGTTAGAAGGCAATCGATTAATGTTATTTCTAAGTATAACATTTTCTTAATGAGGTCCTATAATAATTAATTGAGAAGGTGTAATAGCCAACTTGGGGAATTTTTTTATAGATTTGGTATAAAGGAAGGACATTTTCCTTCATTATGTATGAATGTATGAATGATTTCAAGAAGTGCAAAGAGCAGAACAAAAGAGAAAAAAGTTGATATATGAGGATAAGCAGAGCAAACCAAAGTGTAACACACCACAAACAAAAATACAATAAAACTAAGCTATTAACAAACACAAAGAACCATGGAATTTTTAAATCACCAGATTTCAAGATCAAGTATGAAGATTGAATCACTCTCAGAAATATAAACCTCTACAATAAAGAATATATCATCACAATATATTTCCATAAAGATATCTATATATAAAGAGTTCAGTACAATATTGATGAACAGTATCATTCAAAGATGCCTAGGTCCAACAAATGAAATTTTACAAGTATCCAATTCAGTTTCATGAAGTAACTTCAACAGTCTTCCTTCAAACTAGATATTCAACTTGAACACCTGAAAATAACACAAACATACAACACAACACACACAGAGGGCTCAGTACACACTGAGTTAAAATGCATAGCCCACCTACATACATGTCAAAATTTAACACACACACACACACACACATACATATAACCTTAAACTAGATATCCAACTACATAACATAGTGCAATTCTAATATTACTATGCAAGAAGTAATACCTTCTAAACAATGCAAAATTAAATTTGCACTAAGAATAACTAGTTAATGAACCATATATATACTGAGGTGTCATCACTATGGTGCTAAGATACTGCATCCGTATATGGTACACCCTTAGATATCTCATAGTGGGGTTCTCTATAATACTCGTGAAATGACAAAATAGAGACTTGCCCTGTTCTCCGTACTTAACCTTACTGGTTTAAGTCATAGGTAAGGCCAATTATCTTTTATTTATAATTAACGCTCCCAATTTCATTTTAAAATTATCATTGAATTTAATTAACTGAATAGAATAAGTCGATATTCAGCCACCTTGATATACATTCACTACAGCTATCCTTAACATACACATCAAATAGATATTCTAAGAATGTACATGTAACTAATAAAAAGTCAATTTTCTCATGACATTACATTCTTCGTCTTTTAAAACTTTCATCTTCTAGTGTCAATTTGAAAGTAACTTAGGTTATTATAATAATAGAAGTAAATACTACAATATTACAATCTCGTAAATATCATTAAACTGCTATATTAGTTGAATGATAGTTACCAGTTGCAGTACTGTACTACTTATCTCTACTATCATAACAAATCAAGCTTAGCCTCCGAATTGGCCAAGATAATAATATAATGAACATATGATACCCTTGTTTCATCACATCAACATATATCATAATCCGTCTCCTATCTTAAAATGACTTTCCATTTTCTCTAAGAACAGAATTACATCTTATTGCAAAACAATCTGAAAATGCTTATTAAAAACACTGTATACTAAAATCAAGTATTACTAAATCCAAGTACAATCAATGCTGAAGAAAAGATAATTTACTAGGTTAATGAATATCCAAGTGTCCATTGTTGTTTTACCACTGTTTGACGGTGAGATATCACCATGTTTTAACCACAATCAACATTTAAAATACAATATCTGAATCAAATTTGAAATAGGAATCACAACATGTAAAATAACTTATATTACAATAATGATAAAAAATGACTAAAATGCAAAATCCTAAAAACAGTAAGATGCTCCCAAGTTGTTCGCATAATGACCTTGGTGATACTACAACATCTTCCTATATCTATGTTCTCAAATTAATGTCTTGTTTATTTGCAACTAATTTTCACAACAACAGTTATTCATAACTCTATTCTCCAACATAAATTATGATGAAAATTTATACTATCATAGAGTTTCTATTCAAAACAAATTTTCTTTTAAAACATTTAACAAATTGTCATATCCAAAACCATTATGAACAGTTTACTAAGTTATTTTTTTCAATAAATAATTCAACTATATTATCAATTTTGACACATTTCTTAAATAAAAATAAATAAATGAGATAACCCTTGAATTACTTATCATTATCATAAAACAAGATATCTGTCATAGGAGATTCGAATTAACTATGTTCAGACTGTAAATCGACAATGATTCATGAAGAAATTTCATACATTTTGTAACCCATAAAATGTTATGCAAGTTAACATGATAGTTTTAACATTGCTATGGTTTCACGCAAACCATTTGACAAAATGTCTCTGCCCTCAACAGCAGACACAAGCACATATAAAACATTCTCAAGTCTAAGGTCGAGCCTCTCAAAATTTATTATATATTACCATGCAAGTTGGAGTTATAGGTTCTCACAAGCCCATACTAATGAAAGCACAAACTTGCTCATTGCTACACAACACCCGGCATGCTCAATGCCGCAACCATATGTTTCTCCCAAAACTCAACTTGGTGGGAAACATATGTTTGGGCAAAGCTTTGTAATCATAAATAAAACAACTTCCAAACACATCTCTCCACAACTTCCACATTCAAAGGTGAATACATGAAGAACTTTGCATAGCACGAAATGAACATACTCATCTTTGAATGTAAAATTTCACAATATGAAAATTTGATAACTTTTACATTATGCAAATGAAAGCAACATGGCATTTGCAAAAAGAGTGAAAGAGTAGGGTAAGAAATTGCCCCCTACCTGAACAACTAAAGATGGAAGATTGTTCCACAAACCAACTTGATGCCAAAACCCCAAAAATAGAATCCAACACCGGTGAGCAAAACTCCGCAATGTCGACTCACACAATTAGCAAAGGACTTCACAATAGAGTGAAACAAAAACTCCATAAACCACAACAACCAAAATCTGAGAAATAAGTCCATCAAATTAAACCAAATATGCACGTTAACCTTCCAACCAATTCTCATTAAAATGTCGATATCTCAGCATGAAACCACAGATGTAAAATCAACAGAGCAATGTGGCTCAAAAACTGGCCCGTAACCAGCAAAACTTGACTCTCGTCAAGGTATGGCTGACTGTAACTTTAGTACCATAAGTTTGGCAGTTCCAAGTCCACCACCATAAAAATGGCTCCAAACAAAATAACAAGGTTACCCTCCTTCATAGCAACTGATACCCATTTAGGGTTACATCATTGCTAATTACATATGAGGTGTTTTTAACTCTCTTTGTAAAAAAAATACAAATGTATGCCGAGCTCCACTAAGGTGTTGAACCTCAATCATAAGAAAATAAATATATAAATATATATTTATTTAAATGCAAACCATGGTTCCTTCAATTACAATCCAACATGAGTCAAGAAACGAAATCATCTTAAGGGTTAACACAATCTAAACATTAAATCCCTGTATAGTTACATGTATGAAAGTACAATAAAGTATTCTGATTAAATACAACATATAACCATTTATAGATATCTGCAACATTATGTCATCATATAGCATGAAACAGAATGCAGTAAAAAAGGAATCAAAAACTTAATAACTAATCGTTAATCTATCAACTTGAACTTAATGATATGCCAAATGCAATTCATAAAATCCTAAATCACATTTACTACTAAAACATAGTTCTTCATAGAAAATATGTTCAGCATCAGTCTCATTATTCAACAATAGTATTATAACCAAATTCTACAGAAATTTGATCATAACATCAGAAAGAAATCTTAAGACAGCAAAGTCCTAATTGGTAGAAAAACCTGGAGTAGTGGTCAGGCATGACACAAAGTTGGAGAGAACTTCATTAGTGAGGTTTTATTATGAGATACAAGTTTCATGACTTGGTATACAAGGTCTAACAATGATTGGTTTGGTTCATAGGATAGAGGAAAGAGGTTAAAGCATAGTATGAACAAGTATTCTACATGAAATAGTTGAGAGATTAGTTGGATAGTGAAGTTTAGTGGTCTTTCCCAAGAAGTTGTTTGAATAGTGGTCCTTCTACCTTCTACAACTCCTAACAGGGACTCTTATGTATTGCATGTGTTTATAGACTCTTAACAGGGTCCATCCTCTAACAAGGAAAATAAAAAAATAAAAAAAAATAAAAAATATATATAGATACACACACACACACACATATATGTATACACATATATATATATATACATACATACATACATATATATACATACATATATATATATATATATATACACACATATATACATACATACATACATATATATATATATACACACATATATATACATACATACACACATATATACATACATATATATACGTACATATATATACACATATATATGTGTGTATATATATCTGTATATATATGTACATATATATATATGTGTGTGTGTGTGTGTGTATGTATATATATATATATATATATATATATATATATATATGTATGTATATATATGTATATATGTATGTGTTTGTGTGTATGTATATGTATATGTATGTATATCTTTATCAGCATCATTCCCACTAGGGTTTCCCTAGTTAACAAATCTTGTGTAATTGTGTATCTACATCTTGTTATGGTTTCTTTTTACTTTTATTAGATCATTAAGATTGATTAATTTTGATAAATGTTTTAATTGGATAACTGATTCACAACCCCCCCCCCCGCCAGCACCTCTTAGTTATCTTGGTGGATTGATTCACATAAAAAAAGGTCCTAGGCCTTAAATTTTCATGCAAGAGAGTTAATATGTGTGCAAGGGAAGAATGAGAATTCACAAGGATAATCCCTTTTTAATTTGGATTAGATTATTAATACCCAAATAGAGGAAAGGATACCAATACTAGGTGAGAATTGTGAAAAGTAATACAATACTAGGAAATACTCTTTCTCCTATGTGTGATATATTAATGTGATTTTATAATTAAAGTAATTGACTAAGTAAGATACAAAATGTATATGTAGTTATAATTAATGTTGATAGGAATGGTAGAAAGTGTGGACTAGGATGGTGTGAGTTTTTTAATGTTAACTTTTATCTTTCTAGGTTAAATTTACCAATTATCTACACATCAATTTTTTTAATTTAAAATTATATATATATATATATAATTCAATAAATACCACATTAAATATTTGTTAAAATTATAATGCTTGGAACTTAGGAGATATAGATCATTGATTTTTTTAGAAATTAAAATTAGAAGTCTAAGTTAGTGCAAAGAAGTAAATGAAGATAAAGGGAAAGATAAATAGTTTTCGGTGTAGTAAATTAAATTTTAATCTTTTTGTAGTGGATATCTATCATCATTTCTTTAGATATATTTATTTAAGATATCTATACTATTTGAATAAAATCTACCCATTTAAGATGTGCAAATGTGTTAAAACTAAGAATTGGAATGAATGATAAAGAACTCAACTTGATATGTGTAGAGGAAAGTTTCCTCTTTCTCTAAAAAGTGGGAATTTAGGTTTGATTCTAAAACTATGTCCATGAATTTCTAAATAAAATAGAAAACCAAGAAAAATTCAGATATTATTTTTTCTTCTAAGGCCTCGAGTGTAGGTTGACCTAGAAGACAAAATGCTTAGCCATTGTTCAATGAAGTCACCAAGTTCTTGGGACCTTTTACCTCGGTCAACCCAACTATTTTTAAAGCATCTCTATGAGATATTTTTATATATGTAACCAAAAATTTACTAAACCATTCATGCACATAGTAAGTAGTATTTTTGTTTAGTGGTTAAGGAGGGCTTGCCTCGGTCAAGTCTTATATTTGATAATCACCATTGAAATTTAAACACAAATATAGTTAAAGGAAATAAGATAAATATAAGCTTAACCTTTCCTGTAAAATTCTTGTCAAAAATGATTTTCATTGTTATATATGTTGCAAATGTTTAATTCATTATGTAGGAAGTAGGATATCCCCACAATTACAATGGGTCTACTAAACCAACATCATGGAGTCATGGATGTAAATGTGCACTGATGAAGAAATCATTAAATTCCTCAATATAGATCTCATCGCTTGATGGCAAACAAAATACTAGATCTTGAAGAGGAAATGCTCACAAATGATCTTTGAGAGCTTTGAAAAAGCCTTCCTTTCTTGAATATGTGTATACATAAATTATTTCCCTTTCTTACTTCATGTTTTTTCTTAGCTCTCTCATCCTGATGATGGATCATTGAGTATGATCTAAAACATTGATGTTGATAAACTCACACACAATCTCACCCAGAAGCATAAATGAATAGCATGGATTGTGAAAATCTATTACAATTAATCCCAAGACTTCTTTTATTCTCAATTTTAGGTGGCAAAACAATGGAGACAGCTAAGAAATAAAAATAAAAAAATTGGAAACCAGAAGACACCTTGAGCCCCAAGAACCTAACTTCATAGGGAAGAGGTCAACCTCAGCCTCATTGACCTCTTCCTAAAAGAGGTTGACTTAAGCTTGACCTATTCAAAAAAAGGTCAACTAGATCAATTTTACCATTGAAAGAGCTTGAAAAGAGGTTTTGGGGGTCCTAGAGGGAGTGTATCTATGGAATCATGAAAAAAAAGAACAAAGTAGGAGAATATAAATTGAGCATGGTCAATCCACTATTTATGATGTCACAAATAGACAATTGCTAAAATTTCTTAAATGATGGGTATTTCCATTGTAAGATGGTACAATATGTTACATACTCCTAAAAAATCAGTATGCTTTGTAGGGTATTTTTTATTAGTGCATCATTTTGTGGGCACTATCCCCATAGAGGCTTT
Organism: Cupressus sempervirens; assembly: GCA_028749045.1. Classification (NCBI taxonomy): domain Eukaryota; kingdom Viridiplantae; phylum Streptophyta; class Pinopsida; order Cupressales; family Cupressaceae; genus Cupressus; species Cupressus sempervirens. The sequence continues at coordinate 127,840,931 of CM053785.1, read as the reverse complement.
CCCTTGGCTAGAGTCTTCCTTATTTAAAAAATATGGTTTTATGAGTTTCACTTTTTTATGAACTTTACTTTTTAGTTTGATTATTTATGCATGTATATGTTTGATAGCTAATGTCCATAATTGGATAAAAATTGTTTGAATACTAATTCACCCATGTTCTCTCTTCCCAATTTCTAACTAAAACCCTAGTGTGAATAAAACCCATGAAATGATCTACTAATATATAAGTTCCATGTGAAAGGTTGTGACACTATTAGGAGTCAAATAAAATTTATTTATGTACAACAATCCTTGTTAAATGGTAGAATAATACTAGGAGTCAATGATTGTTAGAAAGTTCTAGCCACATCAAAAATTGATGAAAAAGGAAACACGATTCCCAAGCACATTTATAAAAGCATGAAAGATAAAACCATTTTTACAAAAACTGATAAATCCAACAAAATAAGTTGATTGAGATAAAAGTTACCTTTTCATAATAGTTCCCTTGAAGTCCACTACAAATGATAGATTCCACTCAGACCTCTTGTCCAACCATCCAACAACATCTCTTTTCTAATATGATAGTCTAACATTATACTCACATTTATAGTTTTTATTCCATGCTTTACAATGAGAAAAATAATTTTCCTTTATATTGAATATAAATAATTAACTAGATCATCTTATTAGGACTTCCCTAATGTATAATTAACTATATGGGACCATGTTAAGGAATACACAACTTTTCTAATACAAAAATATAAGTATCACTCATGTCAATACAAACTAAAATGATACAAACACATATTTGTCTACTTGTAAAAAGTATTGCACATTACACACTACTAACCTTTCTCGAGTAAGCCAAATGACATAGAAATATGATATATTCTCATAAAAAGGCCTATTATAATCTTCCATGATCACCACCATTGATTCTTAGCTTCCATCAAGAGACAACAAAAATACTCTAATGAGCACTAGTATGTTTTTCCATTCACTTTTCTTCTATGAATATTCACAAAATATATTTAAACTCATGGAGAATATCAAATAAAATAAATTGAACATAGACATGATGCATAGATTCTTTCCTCTACCCAACTATAAAATTGCATAGCCAAATCTTTCAGCCACTTCCTTCTCTAAACTACTTAACTTTTAAGCATGAATTCTTTATGCAGATTTATATGGGCATTTTTCATATTTGAAGAGAGATGACTATGCACTTATTTTTTATATTCATGAAAATGTTTGTAATTGATGTCAACATATCAGTTTTTAGGATGGTTGAGCAAGCATTTTAGAGGAAATTTTGTTTAGCATGGTTTTGTGGACAAAGAGTTCTAGTATGTTCACTAAGAGGTATATTGAGCATTATTTCTTGATGCTATGTATATTTCCATGCATAGAGTTATGAAGATTTGAGTGATTTACAAAAATATTTGTGAAGACTATTCTTAGAAATATTTTTTGTTTGGCAATTTTTGGTATTTTCATTATACATTTTTTGTGAGGAGGAGGATCATTCAGTGCACTTGGATTAGGGTTGAATACATGTTAAATATTCTATGGTTAACATGGGAAAACTAAATATTCATTCTATGAGGATTTGTGAAGATTTTTCAGTGTATGTTTCCGAGAAAGCTGACTATTGATAAAATCATTTTGGGAAGTGTTAACTATGATATGAAGTGTATGGTAATATCTCAATATAGTCCTATAATATTAATTTTAAATTGAGATATCCTCAATGCTAACTTGTTACTTCTCTTAGGACTTGGTATAAAGGAAAGTTTTTTTCCTTGCGGTAAAGTATCCCATCTAAATGTTTTGTAATCAATGAGATCATTTTGTTAGTTTTGTGAGATTGGATGTGAAATATGTTTGATCAAAGAATAGATTGATATAGAGGATTTACTATGAGATTTAGAGAAGATATATTGGAAATTAATTTACTATTTATTCAAGTTTGAACAAGGGTACGAGTTCAATTTTTTAGAATATATAATCCACTAGTATAAATTGGGGGGAGGGGGTGTGTGGGGGCGGGGAGGGGGTATGAATCATTTATCCAAATAATGTCACAATTATCAACTTTAATAACCATTAAGCATATTAAAAATATAATCTGAGACAACAACAAGATACTCATGCACAATTACAATAGGTATGTTAACTAGGGAAACCCTTGATCAGAGCAAAAACTCTAGTAGGAATGGTACCGACAAGATGATGTACTAATATAAATATTTCTTGCTAGAAGATGGACCCAATTAGTAGTCTATAAAAACATTAAGTACATATGAGTCCCATATTAAGAGACATTGAATCCCTCTTAGGTGATTCCAACCATATTAAGAGTTGTGCCAACCCATTACAAGTTGTGCAAGATAGTTGGATGCACTACCCAAATAGATTCAAGGGAAAGATCAATGAACCCACTATCCAAATGATCTCTTTATTTTTCCTTGAAGATTAATAGAAATGAATAGTATTGCTCCTTCCTCTTTCTTTTCCCTATCAAATAGACTTCTCCTCATCTTGATCTTGCAACTAAATCAAAAATCTCACATCCAATAATCCCTTGGATCACTTACTTGCATTCACCACTCTACTCATTTTCTCACTTCCTTGAATACTTCACATATAGCTTACATACAAACAAGGAAAACATCTTTCCTTAAAACCATATCTTAAAAATAACTCCTTTGGTTGGCCTTGATGCTTTCCCAATTAATTATAATAAGCTAATTACTTAATTTTCAATTACAATAGCATTGTCAGCTCATAGTCTATACACCTTCTCACATGTGCAATGGTAGGGCTTGTGCATCTATTGGCATTATGATTAGACTATCTTCTTTCACTAGTTGACCATGCATCAGTAGATTATATTTTTGTTAGAAGATATAATGCAAACATCATAAACTACTTCTTAGATACTCTGTCTCTATATTACTTGATATAAATCAAGTATAACTTTCATACATCTTCAAATTACTCATTGCACATTGAACCTTAACATGAGAACATAATGTACAACATGTCCATGAATGCACATTACCAGATAATCAAAACAATATCCATACAACTAAGATCTTTTTCTGCTACTTGGTAAGTCTACGTAGATTTACTACTATGTTGAGATCAATGACAAACATAGTCATGAAAACATGTCAATATTCTCCAATGCTTAGGATACTCCACCAAGGGAATACCATTAACATTTATGCTAACAATCTCTACCTTTGGCATTGATGGCAACATAGATGAAAAACATATAAGTTCCAAGAATTCCAAATAGTACTCTGTTGTTACCTTGTTCTCATTTTCTCAAATCCTCTTCATCAATCAAATCTGAAAACCTTTGGAACACTACTCTATTATGTATCTTCTTAGGATTGGTAACATTTGTTCTCAATAAAAAACTTACCCTATATATCTACCCCATAAATACTTAGGAGATGTTTTTCATGCATTCTCTCCCCCATTGACATCAATGACAAAGTCCTCATTATGTCAATTTACTACTCCAATGTATAACCAACTCAAGTGTCCAAAGCCACTTTTCAATACCAAATAAAAAATTCCAAATGCCAAGAGTCCTTAATGACTCATCTTTCCACAGATACTCCCCTATATGAGAAGCATAAGCATTCAGTCAAGTGTAATAATAGTGCTCTATGCCATTGGACTGATGCACTCTTTGCATCATCTACTTAGAAGTAGGCAGGGCCATGACCCCAACCATACCTCTCAAGTACTCAAATGTATCCTTAGGTAAATGCTTTGTAAAGTTATCTACAATCTGATCATTAGTACTCACATATTCCAATCTAATCTTCTTTTATGTTTCCTTCTCTCTAAAGATATGCTACTTAATAAATATATGCTTAGCCTTATAATGAAATACATGATTCTTAGAAATACTTATAGTACTTGTGTTATCATAATATATGGTAATAGGTTTTGCAAACTCAATCCCAATGTCCTTCAAAATTTTCTTCATCCACATAACTTGATTACAATTATTTTCTATTGCTACATATTCGTCCTTAGTTAAACTCTGTGAAATGCAATCTTGTTTATTGCTCAGCTAAGAAACCAATCTTCCTCCTAGAAAAGAATGTTCCACCATGAGTGCTCTTTCTATCATCCATACTTCCTACCCAATCCACATCAAAATAAGAACATAAGTGAAATCACTTGATTTTTCATAAGATATCCAATAATCAGACGTTCCCTTCAATTATTGGAATATCCTCTTTACTACTACATAATGATACTCCTTAGGATCAGCTTGGAATGTAGCTACAATCCTAAGCACATTTCCTATATCTGGTTTGGTGTGACTCAGATATTGCAAACCTCCAATCTATAGGTGTCTCATCCTTCCTAGATAACTTGTCACCAGTTATCATAGGTGTACCAATGGGCTTACAAATTTTCAATTGAAATCTCTTCAACATATCTTTTAAGTACTTAACTTGTGAAATAAAAATTCCATCACAGTTCTGTACAATCTCCAATCCTAGGAAAAACCTCATTTCTCCTATCATGCTCATCTCAAACTCATTCTTCATTTCTTTAGAAAACTTATCACTTTCTTTATCATTACCTCCAAATATTATCTCATAAAACAATATTACTATTATCAATAAACCATTTTAAACTTCTCTCAAATACAAGTTGCTATATGTTGTACCTTTATCAAATCCAAGCTTTGTCAAATACTTGTCCAACCTTGCATACTAGGTTCTAGGTACTTGTTTCAATCTATATAGAGCTTTCTTTAGTCTTCATACCATATCTTTGTCTTCTGTTAGAGGAAAACCTTTAGTGTGCTCAATATATACCTCTTCTTCAAGTTCTCCATTTAGAAAAGTTGATTTAACATATATCTAATATACTTTGAACTTCTCATTCACTACTCAAGCCAAGAACATTCTTACCACTTCCATTATGGCTATAGGAGAATATGTCTCCTCATAATCTATTCCTTCTTACTCTGAATGTCCTTTGCACACAAGTCTAGCCTTCTTTCTCACAACTTCATCTTGTTTCTAAATACCCATTTGGTTCCTATCACATTCTTGTCTTTAGGTCTAGGAACTAATTCTTATGTTTCATTATTCAAAATTTGGTCTATTTCTTCCTTCATTGGTTGAATCTAATGATCATCTTTACATGCTTCATCTGTCCTTTTAGGATCAACTTGAGAAATCAGACATAATTCTTCGTTAACTCTATTTCTTGTCATCACACCTTTGTCTTTGCTTCCAATTATCTTCTTTGGAGTGTGCTTCTTCATCATGTTCTTGCTAGAGTTAGGATTTTCCATCTCAACTCTTATCTTAGCTCTTGGTTTAGATCTTTGTTCTCCTCTTTTCTCAATATTTTTTATATCATTTTGTAGATCATTCTTAGTCTCAAAGAAAACTTCAAATTTCTTCCTAATAATTCCATAATTTCTTCTTCTTCATCAGAATTGAAATCTAACATCTTTACCTTAGTTCCAAACTTTTCATCAATCTTTATATTTGTGCATTCAACTATTATCTTGATTCTATGACTAAAACATCTATATTCCTTGCTTTTCAATGGATAGCCAAGGAACATAACTTCATCACTTCTTGGATAAAACTTACCAATATCATCATCTCTCTTAATATAACACTTGCTTCCAAATATTCTAAAATACTTAACTAATGGTGAATGACCAAACCATAATTCATATGGGGTCTTTTTCATACCTTTTCTAATCTATACTCTATTCATAGAGTATACTATTGTATTGGCTACTTATCCCCAAAATTTCTTGGATACATCATTCTCAAACACCATCACTCTTGTTCCCTCTAAAACTTACATATTTCTTGTTTTTGCAATCTCATTTTTCTCAAGAGTTTTGGCTAAAGATAGTTGCTATTTAATTCCATTTTCTTAATAAAACATGTTTAACTCTCTATAGGTGAATTGTCCTCCTCAATCTAACTTCAAACATTTATCTTAATACCAAATTCATTCTCAACTCTATTCTTAAATATCTTAAAATTCTCAAAAGCTTTAGATTTCTCTTTAAGAAATGTTACCCACATAATTCTAGTGAAATCATCAACAAAAATCATGAAATATCTTTCATCATGGAATCCTATTGTTCTAATAGAACAACTCAAATTTGTGTGAACAATTTCCATCTTCTCTATCGTAGTGAACTTCTTGTTCGAAAATGATACTTTCTTCTACTTAGCCAAAAATTAATGTTTGCAAATAACATTAGTAGGATTTATTATCTTAGGTAAGTCTCTATATGAAAATGTGATACTAACTTTTACAATATTATCAAAGTTTATATGAAAAAAATCCTATTCCATAACCAAATGTTATCCACTTTAGCAACCAAACATGTCATTTCATTGGGATTCAATTGTAATACATTACATTTGGATTTAGTTCCAATTCCAATCATCTTGCCTTCTATATCCTTGATACTAAATATCTTTTCTGTTAATTGTAATTGATATCCTTTGTCCACCACTTGTCTAACACTAAAAAAAGTATGCTTTAATCCATCAACAAAATATACATTATCAGTATTAGTCCTTTCATCTAAAGTAATGGATCCAATTCATGTAATGTGGTAGGAATATTGTTACCAACTCTAACAATAACTCCATCATAGTTCTCAAATTTAACAAATTTATTCATATCACTAGTCATTTGATTTAAAAAACCACTATCTATTATCCAATCCAATTTCTTTTCAATTTTGGAAACTAGGGCCTTTTCTTCTCTAATTTATTTATCAAGATCATCTTCCTTAATAGCTACAAATCCTACCTCATCATCACTTTCACTTTGAAATCTTTCATCAGATTTCTCATCTTCATTAGCATACAAATAGTTTTAATCTCTCCTAAGCTTAAACTTTCATTTATACTTTTTCCCTCTTTGAGGATATTTAAATGTATACTGACCAAACTCATTACAAGTACAACATTTAAAGATATTCTTAGCATCTTTTTCTCTTCTCACAAGAAGGGATATACATTCTCCAATCTTCTTATCTTCATTAGATCTAGTTCTACTACCACTAGAAAAATCTCCATGTGTACTTGCACTTCTAGACAAGCTTGGATAAACATTTAGGGCACTGAAGGTTGTCTCCACTCTTGTTAGATCTCAAGATTGTCTCAGACATACTTCCAATTCTTCCAATCTTCCAAGAAAAGTCTCCCTACAAAAATCCTTAGTATAGGGGATGAGTAGTTCAATCATCTGAGCTACTTCCTTGAATGGTGGTGTCAAGGTTGTTCAAGATCTTCCACACCACTTAATCTTCTTCCTTGGTTCCACCATACGATTTTATTCTTGCAACAATTTATAATATCCTACAAATAAAGCTTCTTATAGATTCATCTTCCATGATTTTAGCATGTTGAAGTGTACATATCCAATTCCGTAATCTTCTTACTTTTGTATGTGTATATGTTAGAATATAGAGTCCACCAATATCATAGAGAGGTGGGGGGAGGGGAGACTGTTGAATCAATTATACAAATAATATCACAATTATCAACCTTATCAATCTTTAACTATATAAGCAATATAATCAAAAACCACAATAAGATACTCATACACAATAACACTAGATACGTTAACTAGGGAAACCCTTTATCAGGGTGAATATCCCAGTGGGGATGATACCCATAAATGATGTACTAATATAAATATTCCATATTAGAGGATGGACTTTGTTAGGAGTCTACAAAAACATTTAGTACATGTGAGTCCCTGTTACAAGAACTTGAATCCCAGTTAGGAGATTCCAACCCTATTAAGAATTGTGCCAACCCTGTTAAGAGTTGTGCAAACCCTATTTGGAGTTTTGGAAGACATCTAGACCCACTACCCAAATAGTTTCAAGGATACAACCAATGAGCCTAGTCTCCAAATGATCTCCATATTATTCCTTTTCGAATAATAGAAATGAAATGCACTTCCTTCCTCTTCCTCTATCCTATCAACTAGATATTTGCTCCTTCTAATCTTATAACCAGATCAAAAATCTCACATCCAATAATCCCTTGGATTGTTTACTTGCATTCCACAAAAAAATTGCTCCTTTTTTGAAATTCACACTTCATACAACAATCACAACACTTTACAAACAAGGAAAACATCTTTCCTTTATAGTATATCTTCAAAATAATTTCTTGAGTTGGCTTTGAGGCCTTCCCAAGTAATTATAATAAGATTATTAATCAATTAAAATTATAATAGCACTACTAGCCCATAGTCTATATAAAACTTTACACATGTGATACTTGGGATTATGTGCTTGCTAACATTACTAATGGATTGTCCTCTGTTACTCCCTAACTACAAATCTTCTCATTGCCCAGATGTAAGATAACAAACAACTATCAAGAACTTCTTTCCTAATGCTTTGTCTTTGAACTTCTCTCTATAAATCATGTAGAACTTCTATACATCTTTGAGTTGGACTTTGCATAGTGAAAGACATCATCAAGACACTGTGCTAAACATTTCCATCATAGTGCATCACAAAAAAATTGAACCATTGTCCAAATCACTAAGATCTCTTTCTACTACTCAACCAGTCTTTATAAAAACCATACTATGTTGACATTAATGACAAAAATAGTCATGAATGTGACATATCAATACTCTCCAATGCTTAGGATACTCCCCCAAAGTAGTATCATCAACATTCATGCTAATAATCTACCTCTTTGGCATTGATGGGAACATAGATGAAAAATATCTAATTTCTAGGAATACCAAAACAATACTCTACTACTACTACTATTTCTATTTTTATCTTATGAAATTCTCTTGATCAATTAAATCCTTTGGATTCTATGATTAGCATCAAATGTTCAGATGCTAAACAATTCTCAACACTTTAGGTGCATATCTCCTGCTTCCTAACATGAATCTTTTAAAATTTCTCTAATTCTCTCCCACATTGCTTAGGAGTTCTTCTCCATCATTACTTAGGAGATGTTTTTCATGGATGTTCTCCTCCATTGACATCAATGTTAGATGCCTAAATCTTAAAAAATACCAATTCTTAATTCACTACTCCAAGTCTTACACCAACTCAAGTGTCCAATTTTGCACTATTCAAAACCAAATACCAAGAGTCCTCAATGACTCAACTCATCATAGATACTCCCCCATATAAGATGCATCAAAATTCAATCCAATCTAACAATAATGCATTGTACCACTAGACTGATGCACTTACTACATCATCTACTTATAAGTATGCAAGGGCATAACCTCAAGCATACCTCTCAAGTACTCAAATGTATATTTAGGTAATGGCTTCATAAATATATCTTCAATATGGTCTTTAGTACTTGCATACTCCAATCTAATCTCTTTTTTTGATACTTTCTCTCTCAATACATGATACTTAATAGGTAGATGCGTAATCTTAGAATGCAATACATGATTCTTAAACATACTCACTATACTTGGGTTATCATAGTATATGATAATAGGTTCCTCAAACTCATATATGCTTAGTCTTAGAATACAATACATGATTCTTAGACATACTCACTATAGTTGTGTTATCATAGTTTATGATAATAGGGTCCTCAAACTCATATCTTTATATCCTTCAACATTTCCTTCATCCACATAATTTGATTACAATTATTTCTTTCTACAACATACTTTGCTTTAGGTATACTCTGCAAAGTACAATATTGCTTTTTGCTTAGCCAAGAAACCAATCCTCCTTTAACAAATATTTCTTTGACACAGGTGCTCTTTTTGTCATTAATATTGCCTACCCAATCTTCATTAGTATATTCACATACAGTAAAATCACTTGATCTATCATACCGAATTCCATATTAAGATGTTCCTTTCAAGTATTTGAATATCCTCTTTACTATTGCATAATGATACTCCTTAGGATCAACTTGAAATCTAGCTACAATCCCAACTACATTTTCTATATTTGGTCTAGTGTGAGTCAAATATTGCAAACCTCCAATCATGGATATATACTTCTTCTACTCTACTACAGGTGTCTCATGTTTGTTGGATAACTTATGACCAATTATCATAGGTGTACCAATAATTTTACAATTTTCTAATCTAAACCCTTTCAAAAATTCTTTTAGGTTCTTATCTTCTAAAATGAAAATATCATCACTATTCAACACAACCTACAATCTTAGGAAAAACTTCATTTCTCCTATCATGCTCATTTCAAACTCATTCTTCATTTCTTCAGCAAAATTATCACTTTCTTCATCATTTCCTTCAAATATCATGTCATCAATAACTATTACTATTACTAAAAAACCTTTCTCAATTTCTTTCAAATACAAGTTACTATATGTCATACCTTTAGTAAATCCAAGCTTTGCAAAATAGTTGTCCAACCTTGCATACCAAGTTCTAGGTACTTGCTTCAGACCATATAGAGCTTTCTTTAGTCTGAAACCATGTCTTTGCCTTCTATCAAAGGAAAACATTTAGGCTTTTCAATATATACCTCTTCTTCAAGTTCTTGATTTAGGAAGGCTGATTTAGCATTCATCTGATAAACCTTGAACTTCTTATTCATTGCATAAGCTAAGAACATTCTTACTACTTCCATTTTGGCTACAGGTGCATAAGTCTCCTCATAGTCTATGCCTTCTTGTTGTGAATATCCCTTGCATACAAGTCTAGCCTTGTTCCTCAAAACTTCTCTTTGCTTATTAATCTTGTTTTTGAATACCCATTTGGTTCTTATCACATCTTATTTTTAGGTCCAAGAACTAACTCCCATGTATCATTCTTCACAATCTAATCTAATTCTTCCTTCATTGCTTGAATCCAATGATCATCTTTATATTCTTCATCTATGCTCTTAGGTTGAACTCGAGAAATCAAACATATATCTTCATTTACTCTATTTCTTGTCATCATATCTTTGTCTTTTCTTCCAAATATCTACTTAGGAAGGTGATTCTTTATCAAACTTATTTTAAGGGTAGGAGTAGACATCTCAACTCTTATCTCATCTCTTGGTTCAGATATATGTTTTCCTCTTTGCTCAATAGCTAAAACATCATTTTGCAAATCATTGTTAGTCTCAAAGAAAACTTCAACATTTTTTCAAACAATTCTAGAATTATATTCTTCTTCATTATAGCTAGAATCTACCATCTTTTCCTTAGTTCCAAACTTTTCACCAATCCTTGCATTTTCACATTCAACTACTATCTTATTTCTATAATCAAAATATTTGTATGCTTTTCTTTTCAATGAATAGACATGAAACATACCTTGATCACTTATTGGATCAAACTTACCAATGCCATCATCTCTCTTCATTAACATTTACTTCCAAATATTCTAAAATACTTAACTGATGGTGAATGACTAGATCATAATTCACAAGGTGTCTTGCTCATGCCTTTTTAAATCTAAACTCTATTTAGAGTGTAAACTATTGTACTGAAAACTTCTCTACAAAATGTCTTAGAAACATCATTCTCAAATAACATCTCTCTTGTTTCCTCTACTACTTATTTATTTCTTCTTTTAGCAATCTCGTTCTTCTTAGGTATTCTAGGTGAGGCTAGTTGTCTTTTGATTCCATTCTCTTCCAAAAATATGTTAAACTCTCTAGAGGTGAACTCTCCTCGTCCATCTAATCTCAAACACTTTATCTTAACACCATATTCATTCTCAACTCTATTCTTAAATATCTTAAACTTCTCAAAAGCTTCAAACTTCTCTTTAAGAAATGCTACTCACATCATTCTAGTGAAATCATCAACAAAAATCATAAAGTACCTTTCACCATAGAATCCTGTTATTCTTGAAGGACTACTTAGATCTATGTGAATGATTTATAGCTTCTCTATGGTAGTGAACTTCTTGCTAGGAAATGATACTTCCTTTTGTTTAGCAAAAATGCATTCCTTGCAATCAACATTAAGAGGCTTTGTTATCTTAGGCATGTCTCTGACTACAAATGTGCTACTAGAACTTTCATAATATTATCAAAGTTTATGTGATAGAATATTTTATGCCACAACCAAATTTTATCCAATTTATCTACCAAACATGTCATTTCAAACAGATTCAACTAAAATACATTACCTTTGGATCTTGAGTCTATTCTAATCAACTTATCATCTCTATGTTTGATAAGGCAATTCTTCTCAGTGAATTATAATTGATAACCCTTTTCCACCAACTATCCTACACTCAAAAAATTATTCTTCAATCCATCAACAAAATAGACATCATCAGTGTCAGTTTTACCATCAAGATTAATGGATCCAATTCCTATTTTATGACAAGTTGCATTATTACCAACTCTAAAAATACCTCCATCATTATTCTTGAACTTAACAAACTTATTCATATCACCACTTTTGTGATGTGATCTATTGACATAATGGTCAATTTGTCTATTAGTCACTCAATACTTAGTCGATTGGTTACACTACTACTGAGCTCTACAGTTGATATTGAGCTTATCACTTAGTTTGTAGTATTAACCAAGTGATTCAGTTGTTACCAAGATAACTAGTCAGAATATAGTGTCTACTAAGCACCTAAGAAACTTGTAGTGTTTCCCAACATACACAATGTTTACCAAGCTTTAGAGACAAAGTTCAATGAAAATTGAGCATAACAGAGGCTACCAATCTAGTTAGTGGAAGTGAAGAAAATTCTAGTGTTAATCGAGCTTTGTAGTGTTAACCATGTCCAACAATGTCTACCAAGTTCACATGGTTAATGAAGTAGATCTAGTGTTGACTGAGTCATGTAGTGTCAACCAAGTGATCCAATTGATACCAAGGTTCTCATAGTTAACTGAGTTACATAGTGTTCACTGAGTTTGAAAGCTACTTGTAAGTGATTAGTATGGATTGAGCTTCAAGTTAAATAGAGTGCCAAAGATTGTTGAGAATTGACAATATTCACTATGTATCAGAACATCATTGAGTTTGCCTTCATAACCCTAGTTACAATAGTTGGGCTAACTTTGCGGACTATGATGAAATTGGTATTGTAGCTAACTCTAGTAAGTTGTAATTTAGATTGGTATATATGTAATGTATTATATCATTTCCAAATAAGATATATGTGAAGAGAATACAATAAGAAAAAGTGTGAATTAATGATGGCTACAAGCAATATAGGAGAGAACAAAGATTTATCTATCATAGTTAGGTGATCATTGTAATGCAAGGAATATCAACCAACAAATTAGATCTGTAGATTAGAGATCAACCACTAGTTCATCCTAAGAGGTGTATTAGCTAAATCTTTTAACAAGTAGACTTAATAGTCTTTGCTAAATCTCTTAACCAAGTGCACCCTTCATTGTATGTTTGTTAATCCTTTGACAAGGTGGACCTCATAGTTCTTATTTCTCCTAATGGGACAGATCACAAGAAGTGGTCAATTGTAAGCCTTAATAGGTTAACTTTATACTACAATACTAAAGCTTACGTACCTTATATTTCCAATAGTAAACATCCACTATCAATTATCCAATCAGATTTCTTTTCAACTTGGGAAACTAAAGCTCTTTCTTCTCTAATTTCTCGATCAATATCATCTTCCTTGACAGTCATAAATCCTAATTCATCATCACTTTCACTTTGACCTCTTTCATTGGATTCTTCATTTTCATTAGCATACAAACAATTTCTATCTCTTCTAGGCTTGAACTTTCCCTTATACTTTTTCTCTCTTGTAGGATATTTAGATGAATAATGACCAAATTCATCAGAATCCCAACATTTAAAGATTTTATTACCATCCTTTTCTCTTCTCACAAGAAGGGCTATACCTTCCTCAATCTTCATGTCTTAATCAAATATGTTGCTACCAAAAAAATATCCATGTGTGCTAGCACAATACTAAAACTTGTGGGTATCATCCCCACCTCGATTTTACTTTCTAATTGGTAGATTTTCGAGTCACCATATCTTGTGTCAAAATGCTATGAATGTTTATTTTATTTCATTCTTTCATGCATGGAATTTGATCAGCATATTATATGAAGGATTAATTGGTGAAGTAAGATAAAGTTTTATTGGTTCCTAATTCACCCCTTCCCTCTTACTAACCTTGCATACCTTATATTTCCAACAGTGAACATCCACTATCAATTATCCAATCAGATTTCTTTTCAACATGGGAAACTAGAGCTTTTTCTTCTCTAATTTCTCTATCAATATCATCTTCCTTGATAGCCATAAATCCTAATTCATCATCACTTTTACTTTGACCTCTTTCATTGGATTCTTCATTTTCATTAACATACAAACAATTTCTATCTCTTCTAGGCTTGAACTTTCCCTCATACTTTTTCTCTCTTGTAGGATATTTAGACGAATAATGACCAAATTCATCACAATTCCAACATTTAAAGATTTTCTTACCATCTTTTTCTCTTCTCACAAGAGGGGCTATACCTTCCTCAATCTTCATGTATTAATCAATTCTATTGCTACCAAAAAAAATCCACATGTGCTTGCACTCCTTGTTAGATTATGTTGAATGTTAAGGGTATTGAAGGCATTTTTGACTCTTGCTAGATCTCTAGATTATCTCAAACCTACTTTTGCAGCTTCTAATCTTCCAAGCAACATTTTCTTGGTAAAATCTTTAGTGCAAGGTATCAATAGCTATATCATCTGAGCTATCTTCTTGAATGGTTCCAAGACCAACTACCTTATCTTCTTCCTTGGTTCCATCATAAGACCAAATTCTTGCAACAACTTATGATATTCTACCAATATAGCTATTTGTAGATTCATCATCCATCATCTTACCATCTTGAAATGCACATATCCAATTCTACAATCTAGTTCTGTTTGCATGTGTATCACCTTCAAAAATAGATTGTAATGCTTTTCAAATTTCATGAGATGTTTGAAGTGAATTTACTTGACTGTATTCATTCTTTGGAAGAGCTGATAGTATAGCCTCTCTGGCTCTCATGTTACACATGAGTAGATCTCTCTTTTCTTAATTACATTCTTCAAGCTTATCTTCTTTCATAATTGTCTTCTCACTCTTTTTCAAGATCCAATAACCTGGACCCATGCGTAATAGATGAGTCTTCATCTTCTCCTTCCAACTGTCATAGTTGGCCCAATCAAAGATAGGACTATCCTTTCTAAATATATATTTTTTTCAATCTCCCAATGTTGTTGAATCTTATCCATTAGGGATTCGAGGCTCTGATACTAGTTTTTAGAATATATTGTCCACCAATAGAACTAAGGGGGGGCAATGAATCATTTATGCACCTAATATCACAATTATTAACCTTATTAATCTTTAACCATATGAGCAATATAATTAGAAACCACAATAAGATACTCATACACAATAACACCAGATATGTTTACTAGGGAAAACTCTGGTAGAGATGGTACCCACAAGATGATGTACTAATATAAATATTCCTTGTTAGAGGATGGACCATATTAGCAGTCTATAAATACATTTAGTGCATGGGTTTGTGTAGAATCATGGTGTGCCAAAAAGTCGCAATCTAAAAAATATGTCATTCTAAAATGCCTCAAATCATTTCAAAATATATTCCAACATTTTCCCCCCCTATCCTAATACTAAATGAAAATAATTAATACTTTTATAAAGCTTACTATATCTTCTAATACCAACCCTATATGGTCAACTCTAAAAACATCCTGAAAATGTGTTTTTGGCCCATTCTTGTGTGTTTTTTATTTCAAACATTTAGATGACAACTTTTTTTTCACCAAAATTTGATGAAATAAAAACAGTTTCATAAGAATGTTCTTAGCTTTCCATAAATGTTAGGTTCATCAAATGATGAGATCAGTAAGTAATTATTACTTATTTTCTAATGGAGTTATATATAAAGTGTTGACTGACACACTACTTGAAATGCAAATATAACTTTGAAATGGTACAACATTTTTTAAATCCAAAAGATCCATGGCATTCCATGTTTCTTCTAATATAAGGAAACATAAATTAAATTGAATTTTGTAAATTTTTGAATTAGTTAATTGTCATAGACGAGTGTTTTTTAATTCCAAAAATACTAAACTAGAAATTAATTAATTGTTGTTTATTTAGAATAAAAATACCCAAAAATATGTGTCACATCAAGGCATGAGTTTTCTTCTTATATCTAGAATATTATTAAAAAAATTGTCATTTGATTTTGATTAAGGGGGTTAGACATACATCAACTTCTTATTTTTGTACTATTGCATTAAAATTCAAAATTTTGACCATTCAATTTTTAAATTTTTTTTCAAATAAGGCCTAGTAGTTTAGAAAATAAATTTAATTTCCTAGAGATTCTTTTTTATCAAATTTTTGATATAAAGTTTATAACAACTAGAAAATTACACATCAAGTAGACATAACCTTGATTTTTTGATTATTTTTTGTGACTTAAGAGCATAGTTTGGTTGACCATGATCCTACACATACCCACATAAGAATCCCTATTAAGAAACCTTGAATCCTTGTTAGGAGATTCCAACCCTATTAGGAGTTGTGCCAATGCTATTAGGAGTTATAGAAGATAGCTGGACCAACTACACAAATAAGTTTAAGGATAAGACCAATGAACCCACTGTCTAAATAATCTATGTATTATTCCTTGTAGACTAATAGAACTGAAATGTACTTCCTTTTTCTTCCTCTTGTTGGCATAAAGTTATTTGCCATTAGTGACAACACTCATCTCACAGTTCTAACCGAGTACCGAGTAATAAAGTTCAGATTGAGTGATGGCAACTAAGTTCAAACCGAGCACTGAAGACACAGTTCAAACTGAGTGAAGATGCACTTAGTGTTAATCGACTGAAGATGCACTTAGTGATAACCGAGTAAAGATTCACTTAGTATTAAATGAGTGAGGAAGCACTCAGTGATGACTGAGTGAGGAAGGACTCAGTGATAACCGAGCTCAGGAGGTTATCAAAGAATTTAGTTTCTACCAAGTGACACTATATCTACTGAGTCACCAATGGTTATCGAGTTCTAGGCAATGTTGTATGACTAGTACGAACCAAGCCCCTACATCTACCGAGTACATGACAATGCCGAGTAATGTAGTGGATGCTGCATATCAAAAGGTCATCAAGTCTGTCTGAAGAACCCGAGTTTTACTATTTGGCCGACTCAGTTATATTTTGTTTACTTGTGTTTGGCCGACCTTGCATGAATAATTATTGGAATGGTATATATATGTAATGACTATATCATTCAATATACATATACAAGATATAGATAAGATATAGAATATTGCACAAAAGAGGGACATAAGATATGATATGTGAATTCATCAGTAGTAAAGAATACTCAACAAGGTCTACAAGGAGCAGAAATGATTTCATCAATCACAGAAGGTGATCTACAATAAAGATTCTAGTCAAGTTGTAAGTTGATCTGTTGGTTCATCCTAACAGGTGAATCATTCATGCAAATCCTTTAACAGGGTAGACTTAACCATCTTTATTCAAATCTCCTAACAGAGTGCATACTTGTAAAGTATGTTTATAAATCCTCTAACAAGGTGGATCTAGCAATCCTCTGTGCTCTTAACAGGGAAAATCACCAAAAGTGATCATTGTAAGCCTTAACTGGCCAACTTCATACTGCAGTAATGAAACTTTGTGGGTATCATCCCCACCCGAGTTTTAGTTTCTATTTTGGAAGGTTTTTGGGTCACCAAATCTCTGTGCATATATGGTTTAAATGTTTAAATAGTTCTTTTATGCAGCAGGCTAGTTAAGTGAATGTTGTATATGGTTATTCTGAATTGACTTAAAAGTTTTATTGTTACTGATTCACCCCTCCCCTCTTGGTAACCTATTATATGTTGAATATTTCCAAAAATTTGTATCAGAGCTTCTTGGTTCTCAGGACAAAGTTTGACAAGCTTGAGCAAAGATCTAAGTTATGGAGATATTCAGATTGGAGAAAGTTATTGAAAATGAAAAGTTAGATCTAGAAATGGCCATGGTTCAACTCAAAGAAGCAAAGGAGCATCTTTTTCAATCCCTAAAAAGAAGAAAGTACCTTGCAAGACAAATGAATCACCATCTCTATGTTGAAGAAAAGATTGAAGATTTGTTACCATCAAGTAGTTCAGAAGAACCTAACAAGGCAATCAAAGAACTTCTAGAAAAGAATGGATGTCTGCAAGAAGAGTTAAGAAATCTTAAAAGAGAGCAAGAAATACAGTCAATTAGGCTATGTGAAGTTTTGAAACAAAGAAACAAAGCACAAGAAAAATTGGAAGATAAAAGCCATAATCAATCCCATCAGCATGAAGACCTTATAGACCAACTCTCTAATGCAAATGAAGAAATAAGGATTCTCAGAGTACAAAATGAAAGTCTACAGAATGATTTAAGAACTGAAAGACAAATCAATGAAAGCCTAGAAAATGATCTAATCTCTGAAAGGAAAGTCAATGAAAGAATGATGAAATCACAAGTAGATATGAATCAATTAAATCAACAAAATGAGGAAAATCTTTATAGACATAAAGGTAAAGCTGGTCTTAGTTACAAGGAAGAAGGTGAATCCTCCAAACAAGGTGAACAAAGGAATCAAAAACCCACTTGTAATCACTATGGCAAGTTAGGTCATACATCAAACAAATGCTAGAGCAATGGAAAAGCAAAATTCAATGCTAAATGCTTCAATTGCAATCGGCATGGTCACAAAGCAAATGAGTGCAAAGAAAAACCAAAATTTGAAGGCAATTGTCACAAATGCAAAAAACATGGTCACAAGGCATTCCAATGTAGATCCAAATCATTCAGTCTAGCTGAACAACTTGTCAAAGCCATATTTGGATGGGACTACAACACCTAGTGCAGATGTCACTATTGTGGAGAATATGGACATAATAGCATAAATTGTGCAAGACATCACCTAAGGAAGAAGGACAGTACTGTAAGGTGCTATACATGTATAGAACTTGGTCATATAGCTAGAAATTATATGAATATAGAAAGAATTGAAGATGAAAAGATAAACAAAGCAGACAACATACGGAAGCAAATGAAGCAACAATGGATTCCTAAATCTACTAAACAAGATAAGTCAAGCAATGGCAATGTCACTCAAGAAATGAGTGACTCCATCATTTCCAATTAACATTCATAAAAGAAAGTATGGAACTGCATCCTCCAGGAATCATCCTAAGCAGTTCCAAAGGAAGAAAAATGATCAAATCAGTATTTAGATACACTTTGATTCCAAATTGGTTCAAGACTCTACCAAGTTTGGTCAAAGTTTCACTCACCGAGTTGTATCTATCGAGCAAGGTCAGTTCGTGACCTTACCGAGTTAGGTTGGTACATCAATGTTTTCGTTTGATCACCGAGTTGATAGTATCTACCGAGCAAGTGGATGACAACCTATCATTTCATCTACCATCGTACCAAGCATTTATGATGATTTTTTTTCTCAAAAAGGGCAAAATTTGATCTCATTCTTCACTACAAACTTTGAGCTAAGTTATCTTCTATGATTCCAAAGCAAGTTTAAAGTAATTTCAAGAAAATTTTAAAGGGCAAAGAATCTGTTCAAAATTTCTCTTCACTTACCGAGTAGAAATGGCATTCGGAAGTAGCAGCTTCAAGGCAAAAAGAGGCTTAGAAATGCTGGTTAAAGGTGTGGAATGGAAGACACCGAACTTCAAATTGGCACCAGCAATTGTAGAATTACTTGACCCTAATGGTGCTTAGTCTCAAATTCCTCCAAAGGTACTCCTTATAAATGGCATTTGCTCTCATTTCAAATGTTCCATTCAAGAACCTGGAAACCTAGAAATTGATAATGCCCTAGGAGAAATGAGCGTAGATGAAAATTTGAAACCCGAGCATAAGCATCTTGAAACAAAAGGGTTAACCCACATTTCACATTTGCCAAGGACTTTTCAAGTTAAATGGGTTAGGTATGTACTCAGTCAGGTTCACAATGGGCAATTGTGGTTAGAGGAACCAGTGCTTATTAAAAAGAAAATGATTAACAAGATTACTGGCCTTCCCATGTTGAGAAAAGCCAAGACTACCAAAACCCTAGGTCAGGAAGAATTACAAAGGCTAACCCAAGAAGAATGGGATGGTAGAGGACTTAAGCTCAGTACAGTAGCTGACGCTGAATTAAGATTTGGTACTCACATCATTGCTCATAAAATTTATAGTTTGGGCCGTCTAAACAATGTACCTTGTGAAGTAGTAGATTTAGCATATAAGGTAGTAAAGAAGAATGTTGAGTTTGATCTGTCTGAATTACTTTTGTCTCAATTTAATAAAAATATGGAAAGCATAAGGACTTCAAAGAACAACTCCTACAAATTCGGTTCACTTTTGATCTATTTATTTTTCTATGTTCAAAAGTCTTTTCCATTAAAAGGATCAGTAGTATGGAGAAAAGATATTCCCGTTCTTTATCAAATAAATGAGTTCATTGCAGGGTTAGGTGAAAATTTTGACAGTGTTTTGGATAATTACTTTGAAGATTTTAAGGAAAGAATGAACAATGGGTTCTGGATTCCACCTAAACTGGTTGACGAATACAAAGAAGATGTATGCTTTATGGTAGATTGTGACAAAGTATACATACAGGCAGTCAGGCCCTGAGTTGCATGGGTGAAACCTCTTCCTTATGAGGTCAATATTGATGAAACCAGAGATATCATAGAAGCACTGGTGAATGAACTAGTAGACCCAAAGCAACCTGTCTTTAGAACTTATTATGAAGCTGAGGCCAGAATTGAGCTTCAAATCAAAATCCCTCAGGTCATTAGCAAAGGAAAGAGGAAGATTGCAAAGCTAAAAATAGAACTTGGTCCTCTGATGATTACTGAAGGGAAAGGAGAAGATGATGAAGAAGAAGAGGAAATCACATTAGAAAAAGTAGAGGAGCCTCAACGAAAGAAAGGTAAGGTGATTATCACAAAACCTAAAAAGCAAGCCACTGCAGTCTTCTCCAGGAGAACAAGACAGGGGAAGCAGGAACCTATACTTGTCAAGCCTCCACTCACATTTAAGGCAAGGTTGAAGCAATTAGAAGAAGGTACTAGCTTCACAAACTTCAAACCATTGAAGTTTGAAACAAGAATAGAACAGGAGATAATGCAGATTGAGGAACTAGTATTGAGTAAAATGGGAAGATGGAAATACTCTCTAGAAGAGATTGCCTCTTATATCCCTAAAGAGCTATTGTAGATGTTGTAGCCAAGATGGGAAATTACAATCAAAACTATCAAGGATATCTTTGAGCAAACCCTAAAAAATCTCTTGCCGAGTCTCACTGATGCAGAAGTAAAGAAATCATTGAAAGATCATGAAGGTAATATGATGATTAGATTCCACACTTGTTTGATACTAATCAAAGACATTGAGCATGTTGTAAATGATGCAACAAACATGTGAAAACATATCTATCATCTACATAAATCCAGTGAGGATATTGTTGAAATCAAGGACACTGACAGTAGTGATGATGATGATATTAAAGATATTCTAGGGGATCTGCATTCAATGATGACAAATATTGAGGAAGAAGACAAGGAAGATTAAATGGAGGAAGAAGAAGTTGAACAAGCTAAGGAGGAAGATGATCCTATAAAAATTGCAGCCCAATTCATTGCATCTCTTCCTCACTCTCCACCTAAAGTAGCTACATCAACTGTGGAGATAGCTTCTACTAGTGAGATTGTGTGCACAACAGCCTCATCAATTTCTCAATCTTCACTTGTTTCCTCTCAGCTTTGGGTACCATCTATGCAAGTATCTACCACTTCATTAACTGAGCTGCAGCCATCTTCATTGATCGAGTCATCATCAGCTACAATAGTAAGTTCATCAAGCATATCAACTTCTACTACAGAGTGTACAGTAAATGTACCCACTGGTACTTCAATTTTGACAATTTCATCTGCTCCAATTTTTGCATCTGTTAGTTCTCCCATTCCAACCTGTACATCAATCTTGGGAGGAACATCAATTTTTTATACTATTAGCACTTCTCTCAGTCTACCTCTAGTTAGTTCTATTCTAGTTTTGTCAGCCAGTCTAACATCATCAACTATTGTTTCAGTTTCAAAGGGAAAAGGTGAAGACACTGCAGGAAAAGCAAAGAGATACATGTTTTCCAGTAAGGCAGTGGATGAGGAAATAGACTTGGATAAGGACATTGTCATTCCTAAGATAGATCTGGATAATGCATTAGTCAATGAAATGAGAATGATCAGTCAACTATTAGATCATAAGGCAAGGAAAAAACAACTGAGGCATGAGAGAGACCAGGAATATACTATTATTGAAAGTGCTAAGAATATTCTAACAGAGGCTATAGGTGTTGAAGTAGATTCTACTCAACACATTTTGATTTAGTTAGAAGACGTTGTATATAAATTCAATGAGGATACCTCCGACCAAGAAAAATTTATTGAAAAGGCAGAGAAGAAATTTGACAACAAGGTGCTTGAGCACATTGCTCAGCATAATGCATTAAAACAAGTAGAATTGTCTACAATTTTGAGTAATTTTGAACATTCTTTTAATAATGTAACTTCACTTTTTGGAAATCTTTGTGATGTTACCAAGTATACTAAGGAAATCAAAGAAAAGTTGAATAAAATTGATGAGGATATGAAGGTCAGTGCCCAAATGTTGCAGCTTGACCACAGTTGATGTTCATCAGATAATCTCAGAATAAGATTTTTGTCAGAGAAACAGGCAGAATTGTTGAGAGAGGAAGCAAGGATTAGGTGTACTCTGATTGAAATCCAAAATATGATCCTTCCTATCATGGACACAATGCAAAAGCATATTGCCCATTCCAAAACATTGATTCATGACACAAAATTCTCAATTGTAGATCATATGATTGAACTCTTTGTAGAAGTTCAAATAGCACTCTCCACCAGGAAACTTTTGCAAGAAAATTGGGATAAGACATTGGCTCTTATTCTCAAGCTACATTCTGAGTTTATCTCTCATTTTGGAATCTCTTTGTAAATATATATTGTTTAATTTGGCATTATTGTCAAAAAGGGGGAGATAGCACACTCCAAGAGATAATTGTGAAAGAGATATGTGTAAAATATGCATATTGTATGGGGGAGATACATGTAAGAAAGATATGTGTAATAAGACTTGCAAAGATCAATTTTGAAAATTCAGAACTGTATGTCAATTTTTGCACATAAACTTTGAATCATAATTATTTTTGTCACTAATGCCAAAGGGGGAGATTGTTGGTATAAAGTTATTTTCCATTAGTGACAACACTCGTCTCACAGTTCTAACCAAGTACTGAGTAATACAGTTCAGACCGAGTGATCACAACTCAGTTCAAACTGAGCTTTGAAGACACAGCTCAAACCGAGTGAAGATGCACTTAGTGTTAACCGAGTGAAGATGCACTTAGTGATAACCGAGTAAGGATGCACTCATTATTAATCGAGTGAGGAAGCACTCAGTGATAACCGAGTGAGGAAGGACTCAGTGATAACCAAGCTCAGGAAGTTATCAAAGAAGTTAGTTTCTACTGAGTGACACTATATCTATTGAGTCACCAATGGTTGCCGAGTTCCAGAAAATGTTGTATGACTAGTATGAACCAAGCCCCTACCTCTACTGAGTGCATGACAATGCCGAGTAACATAGTGGATGCCATGTATCAGAAGGTCATCAAGTCTGTCTGAAGAACCCGAGTTTTACTATTTGGCCGACTCAGTTATATTTTGTTTACTTGTGTTTGGCCGACCTTGCATGAATAATTATTGGAATGGTATATATATGTAATGTATTATATCATTCAATATACATATACAAGAGATAGATAAGATATAGAATATTGCACAAAAGAGGGACATAAGATATGATATGCGAATTCATGAGCAGTAAAGAATACTCAGTAAGGTCTACAAGGAGAAGAAATGATTTCATCAATCACAGAAGATGATCTACAATAAAGATTCCAGTCAAGTTGTAAGTTGATCTGTTGGTTCATCCTAATAGGTGAATCATTCATGCAAATCCTTTAATAGGGTAAACTTAACTGTATTTATTCAAATCTCCTAATAGAGTGCATACTTGTAAAGTATGTTTGTAAATCCTCTAACAAGGTGGATCTAGCAATCCTCTGTGCTCCTAACAGGACAGATCACCAGAAGTGATCATTGTAAGCCTTAACCGGCCAACTTCATACTGTAGTAACAAAGCTTTGTGGGTATCATCCCCACCCCAATTTTACTTTCTATTTTGGAAGGTTTCTGGGTCACCAAATCTCTGTGCATATATGGTTTAAATGTTTAAATAGTTCTTTTATGCAGCAGGCTAGATAAGTGAATGTTGTATATGGTTATTCTGAATTGACTTAAAAGTTTTATTGTTATTGATTCACCCCTCCACTCTCAGTAACCTATTATATCTTGAATATTTCCAACAATTGGTATCAGAGCTTCTTGGTTCTCAGGACAAAGTTTGACAAGCTTGAGCAAAGATCTAAGTTATGGAGATATTCAGACTGGAGAAAGTTATTGAAAATGAAAAGTTAGATCTAGAAATGGCCATGGTTCAACTCAGAAAAGCAAAGGAGCATCTTTCTCAATCCCTAAAAAGAAGAAAGGAACTTGAAAGACAAATGAATGACCATCTCTATGTTGAAGAAAAGATTGAAGATTTGTTACCATCAAGTAGTTCAAAAGAAGCTGACAAGGCAATCAAAGAACTTCTAGAAAAGAATGGATCTCTGCAAGAAGAGGTAAGAAAGCTTAAAAGAGAGCAAGAAATACAGTCAATTAGGGTATGTGAAGTTTTGGAACAAAGAAACAAAGCACACGAAGAATTGGAAGATAAAAGCCATAATCAATCCCATCAGCATGAAGACCTTATAGACCAACTCTCTAATGCAAATGAAGAAATCAAGATTCTCAAAGTACAAAATGAAAGTCTACAGAATGATTTAAGAATTGATAGACAAATCAATGAAAGCCTAGAAAATGATCTAATCTCTGAAAGGCAAGTCAATGAAAGAATGATGAAATCACAAGTAGATATGAATCAATTAAATCAACAAAATGAGGAAAAACTTTATAGACATAAAGGTAAAGCTGGTCTTAGTTACAAGGAAGAAGGTGAATCCTCCAAACAAGGTGAACAGAGGAATCAAAACCCCACTTGTAATCATTATGGAAAGTTAGGTCATACATCAAACAAATGCTAGAGCAATGGAAAAGCAAAATTCAATGGTAAATGCTTCAATTGCAATCAGCATGGTCACAAAGCAAATGAGTGCAAAGAAAAACCAAAATTTGAAGGCAACTGTCACAAATGCAAAAAATGTGGTCACAAGGCATTCCAATGCAGATCCAAATCATTCAATCTAGCTAAACAACTTGTCAAAGCCATATTTGGATGGGACTACAACACCTGGTGCAGATGTCACTATTGTGGAGAATATGGACATACTGGCATAAATTGTGCAAGACATCACCTAAGGAAGAAGGACACTACTGTAAGGTGCTATACATGTACAAAACTTGGGAATATAGCTAGAAATTGTATGAATATAGAAAGAATTGAAGATGAAAAGATAAACAAAGAAAACAACATCCGCAAGAAAATGAAGCAACAATGGATTCCTAAATCTACTGAACAAGATAAGTGAAGCAATGGCAATGTCACTCAAGAAATGAGTGACTCCATCATTTCCAATTAACATTCATAAAAGAAAGTGTGGAAATGCATCCTCCAAGAATCATCCTAGGTAGTTCCAAAGGAAGAAAAATGATCAGATCAGTATTCAGATACACTTTGATCCCAAATCGGTTCAAGACTCTACTGAGTTCGGTCAAAGTTTCACTCACCGAGTTGTATCTACTAAGCAAGGTCGGTTCATGACCTTACCGATTTAGGTCGGTACATCAATGTTTTCTTTTGATCACCGATTTGATAGTATCTACCGAGCAAGTGGATGACAACCTATCATTTCATCTACCATTGTACCAAGCATTTATGACAAAATTTTTTGTCAAAATGGGCAAAATTTGATCTTATTCTTCACTACGAACTTTTAGCTAAGTTATCTTTTACGATTCCAGAGCAAGCTTAAAGCAATTTTGAGAAAATTTTAAAGGGCAAAGAATCTATTCAAAATTTCTCTTCACTTATCGAGCAGCAATGGCATCTAAAAGTAGCAGCTCCAAGGCAAAAAGAGGCTCAGAAATGCTAGTTAAAGGTGTGGAATGGAAGATGCCAAACTTCAAATTGGCACCAGCAATTGCAGAATCACTTGACCCTAATGGTGCTCAGTCTCAGATTCCTCCAAAGGTACTCCTTATAAATGACATTCGCTCTCATTTCAAATGTTCCATTCAAGAACTTGGAAACCTAGAAATTGATAATGCCCTAGGAGAAATGAGCGTAGATGGAAATTTGAAACCTGAGCATAAGCATCTTGAAAAAAAAGGGTTAACCCACATTTCACATTTGCCAAGGAATTTTCAAGTTAAATGGGTTAGGTATGTACTCAGTCAGGTTCACAACAAGCAATTATGGTTAGAGGAACTAGTGCTTATCATAAAGAAAATGATTAACAAGATTACTGGCCTTCCCATGTTGAGCAAAGCCAAGACTACCAAATCCCTAGGTCAGGAAGAATTACAAAGGCTAACCCAAGCAGAATGGGATGGTAGAGGATTTAAGCTCAGTACAGTAGCTGATGCTAAATTAAGATTTGGTATTCACGTCATTGCTCATAAAATTTACAACTCGAGCCGTCCAAACAGTGTACCTTGTGAAGCAGTAGATTTAGCATATAAGGTAGTAAAGAAGAATGTTGAGTTTGATCTATCTAAATTACTTTTGTCTCAATTTAATAAAAATATGGAAAGCATAAGGACTTCAAAGAACAAATCCTGCAAATTCGGTTCACTTTTGATCTGTTTATTTTTCTATGTTCAAAAGTCTTTTCCATCAAAAAGATTGGTAGTATGGAGAAAAAATATTCCCGTTCTTTATCAAATAAATGAGTTCATTGCAGAGTTAGGTGAAAATTTTGACAATGTTTTGGATAATTACTTTGAATATTTTAAGGAAAGAATGAAAATTAGGTTTTGGATTCCATCTAAACTAAATGAGGAATACAAAGAAGATGTATGCTTTATGGTAGATTGTGACAAAGTATACATATAGGCAGTCAGGCCCCGAGTTGCATGGGTGAAACCTCTTCCTTATGAGGTCAATATTGATGAAACTAGAGATATCATAGAAGCACTAGTGAATGAACTAGTAGACCCAAACCAACCTGTCTTTGGAACTTATGATGAAGCTAAGGCCAGAATTGAGCTTCAAATCAAAATCCCTCAAGTCATTAGCAAAGGAAAGAGGAAGATTGCAAAGCTAAAAATAGAACTTGGTCCTTTGATGATTACTGAAGGGAAAGGAGAAGATGATGAAGAAGAAGAGGAAATTGAGTCAGAAAAAGTAGAGGAGCCTCAATGGAAGAAAGGTAAGGTGATTATCACCAAACCTAAAAAGCAAGCCATTGCAGTCTTCTCCAGGAGAAGAAGACAGGGGAAGTAGGAACTTGTACTTGTCAAGCCTTGACTCACATTTGAGGCAAGGTTAAAGCAATTAGAAGAAGGTACTAGCTTCACAAACTTCAAAGCATTGAAGTTTGAAACAAGAACAAAATAGGAGAAAATGCAGATTGAGGAACTAGTATTGAGTAAAATGGGAAGATCGAAATACTCTCCGAAAGAGATTGCCTCTCAGATCCCTAAAGAGCTAATGGAGAGGTTGCAGCCAAGATGGGAAATTACAATCAAAACTATCAAGGATATCTTTGAGCAAACCCTGAAAAATCTCCTGACGTGTCTCATTGATGCAAAAGTAAAGAAATCACTGAAAGATCATGAAGGTAATATGAAACACATCCATTCTTCGTCGACTTAGACTCTACATAGTGAAACACATCATTAGGACACTATGTTGAAAATGCTCATCACCACACATCACCAAATAGTTAAACCATTTTTTGTACAACTAAGATCAATGTCTTCTACTTAGCCATTCTTTATAGAAACTATATTATGTTGACATCAATGAAAAACACAATCATGAATGCAACATGTCAATACTCTCCAATGTTTAGGATACTCCCCCAAAGTAGTATCATCAACATTCATTGTAATAGTATCACTTTCAAAAATAGATTATAAAGTTTTCCAAATATTATGAGATGTTTGAGATAACTTTACCTGACTATATTCATTCTCTATAATTGTTGATAGTAAATATTCTCTATCTCTTATGTTGGGTATAAGAAGATCTCTCTCTACTTCATTGCATTCTTCAAGTTTTTCCTTCTTCAAAAATATCCTTTTCACTCTTTGTTAAGAGCCAATAAACCTAGACCCATACATAGCAAATGAGTATTCATCTTCTCCTTCCAACTATCATATTTGGCCCCATCAAATCTAGGAATGTCCTTTCTAAAAAGACTCTCCATTAGTCTCCCAAAGTTGTTAAGCTTATCCTTCATGGATCTGATGCTCTGGTACTAATTATTAGAAAGTATAGTCCACCAATATAACTAAGAGGGGGGTGGGAAGGCAAGGTTGTGAATCATTTATCCAACTAATGTCAAAATTATCAAGCTTAATAAACTTTAACCATATGAATAATATAATCAAAAACCACAACAAGATACTCATGCACAATAACACCATATATGTTAACTAGGGAAACCCTTGATTAGAGGGAAAACCTTAGTAGGCATGGTACTCACAAGATAATGTGCTAATGTAAATATTACTTGTTAGAGGATGAACCATATTAGGAGTCTATAACAATATTCAATACATATCAATCCCTATTAGAAGATTTTAAATCCCTATTAGGAGATTCTAGCCCTATTCAAAGTTGTGCTAACCTTGTTAAGATTTGTGGAAGATAACTTGACCCACTACCCAAATAGCTTCAAGGGAAAGATCAATGACCCCAATGTTGAAAGGATCTTTGTATTACTCCTTGTAGAATAATAGAAATGAATAGTATTTCCCCTTCCTCTTTCTTTGTCCTATCAACTAGACTTCTACTTCTTATATTCTTGTAACCAGATCACAACTCTTGTATCCAATAATCTTTTGGATCACTTACTCGCATTCACCAAACACTTATCTCCTTTAGACACTTCCTTGAATACTCCACATTGAATTTAAATACAAATAAGAAAAATATCTTTCCTTGATACCATATCTTCAAAATAATTCCTTGACCCAGCCTTGAGAATTTCCCATTTAATTATAATAAGATAATTAATTAATTTACAAATATAATAGCATTGTCAACTCACATTCTATACAACTTATAACACATGCGACACTAGGGCTTACACATTCACTAACATCACCATTAGATTGTCTACTATCATTGGCTAACAACTCATCACCAAATTATAACTTTGTTACAAGAGATAATGCAAACATAAAAAACCACTTCTCAGGTACTTTGTCTTTGTATTGCTCTTTGTAAATTAGGTATAACTTCCCTACATATTTGACTTACTATGCATTGAAACTTAACATTAGGACTAGACAATCAAATTATTGTTCATATAGCTAAGATCTATTTCTCCTACTTTGTTAGACTACATAGATTTACTACTATGTTGACATCAATGACAAACACAGTCTTGAATGCAACATGTCAATTCTCTGCAATGCTTAGGATACTCACCCAAATGTGTACCACCAACATTCATGCTAACACAATTGTCTTCTTTTCAAATCTTAACAAGGTTCATACAACTCCTAAAAGAATTTGAATCTCCTAACATGTATTCAAAGTCTCCTAACAAGGAATCATATGTCTAGATGATATTTCATTGGCTCCTAATAGAAACCATCCTTTCATTAAAAACTTTTTTATTAGAATATTATCTTATGGGCATTATTCCCATCAGGGTTTTTTCTTTGATCAAGAGTTTCAATGGTTAAAAAATATGGTGTTATTATATATAGTTACATTTATTTGGTTGTTGCATCTATTATTATCATGTATTGAATTAGTAAAGATATCGAAAGTTTCTTAAAATGCATAATAGATTCATCCCCCAAACTACCCATCCCACACCATGCTAAGGAATATACATCTTGTCTGATACAAAAATATAAATCTCACTCATATTAAGAAAAATTCAAATGATACAACAACATATATGTCTACTAGTAATAATTATTACACATTACACCCTGTGAACTTTCTAGAGTAAGCCAAATGACATAGAAATATGACATATTATCATGAAATAGTCTATTATCATCTTCCATGATCACCACCATTCATTTCTAGTTGCAATCAAAAGACAAAAAAATACTTCAACTACCACTAGTAGGTTTTTCAACTCACTTTTTTCTACCAATCTTTATAAAATAAATTTTAACTCACTGAGAATATCAAATAAAATATATTGAACATAGACATGATGCATGCATTATTTGTCTACCCAACTACAAGATTGCAGAGTTGAATATATTATAGCCACTTCCTTGTTTGAACTACTTAACTTTTAAGCATGAATTCTTTATGTAGTTTTATAGGGGTATTTGTAATATTTTTAGAGAGATGACTATGTACTTATGTGTCATATTCATGATAATATTTGTCATTGACGTCAACATATCAGTTTTTAAGATAGTTGAGAAAGAGTTGTAGACAAAATTTTATTTGGCATGCTTTTGTGGATAGAGAGTTATACTATGGGAAATTGAAGATATATTGAGTATAATGTCTTGATGCTATGCCTATCATCATGCACACAGTTATAAAGATTTGAATGAGTCACAAAAATATTTTTGAAGACTATTCTTAGAAATATTTTTTGTTTGATAGTTTTTAGTATTTTAATTATACATATTTTTTTGAGGAGGATGATCATTTATTGCACTTTGATTAGGGTTGAATATATGTTAAATATGCTATGGTTAACATGGAATAATTAAATGATCATTCTATTAGAATTTGTAAAGATTGTTCAGTGTATGTTTTCCAAGAAGTTAACTATTGATAAAATAATTTTGGGAAGTGTTAACTATTATATAACATGTATTGTAATATCATAATTGGTTACTATATTATTCATTGTAAATTGGGAAATACTCAGTGCTGACACAGTACTTTTTTAAGGACTTGATATAAAGGAAAGTTTATTTCCTTGTGGGAAAGTATATTGTCTATGTGTTTTGTAATCAATCAAATCATTTTGTTGGTTTTGTGAGATTGGATGTGAAATATATTTTATCAGAGCATAGATTGATATTGAGGATGTACTATGAGATTCAAAGGAAATATGAGAAAATAATTTATTATTTATTCAGTTCAGAACTAGGGTAAGGGTTCATTTGTCCTCTTTTCAAATCCTAACAAGGTTGGTGCTACTCCTAAAAGAGTTAGATTCTCCTAAAATGTATTTAGGGTGTCCTAAAAAGGACTCATATGTCTTGATTATATTTCTTTGGCTCCTAATACAGTCCATCCTTTCATAAGGAACTTTTATATTAGAAAATGATCTTGTGGGAATCATTCCAATTGGGGTTTTCTCTCTGATCAAGGGTTTCACTAGTTAATGAATATGGTGTTATACTATATGGTTACCTTTCTTTGGTTGTTGCATCTATTATTATCATGTATAGAATTAGTAAATATTTTTAATTTTCTTTAAATGCAT
Organism: Cupressus sempervirens; assembly: GCA_028749045.1. Lineage (NCBI taxonomy): Eukaryota > Viridiplantae > Streptophyta > Pinopsida > Cupressales > Cupressaceae > Cupressus > Cupressus sempervirens. The sequence goes on along the minus strand of CM053785.1, from coordinate 127,809,164 downwards.
AATAGATTCACCCCCCCACCCACCTAGTGGAGGAAGACCTATCCCTCCACTCTCAAGATCATCCATCATATATAACCTTCATGGGTTTAACTCAAGATAATATTTACCTAAGATACTTTAATAATTGGTAGAAATAGTTACTTAATGAAATAAGCCTATTTGTAAGACATAGTCCCCATTTGGTGTTTTATATAAACCATTGGTTTTGACTATGCTCAAAGGGTACATCTTAGACCTAGAATTCGATAGGAGTTTCCCTAGGTTTCCTAAGATTTTTAGGGTCCTTAGGGAAAAAGTGAAAGGTCCTAGTTTGGTTAGATTGCACAATTTGAAAAAATTGTGAAAAGTTACATTGTGCAAGAAAAGTTGCTTGATGACTTTTGTAAAAAGTTGTCAACTTTTATGTAATTTGTACCTAGTGCTCACAAACTTTGAAAATCAATTGGATTGGTTGGGAAACTCTTCAAATAGCCATTTTAGGAATGTGGAAGATAGAGAGTGTAATTTTACAATTTGAATCAAATAAAGATCCCAATTTTCCTTGTAAAATATTTCATTTCATGAGTGTATGGACTAGTACAGATTGGCATAAGAAGATGAATTTTTGATCTTGAATCTTGATTGTGCCTAGGCCATGCTTTTGAGTAACTTTATTACAAAGGTGTAGAGAAATATTTTAACTCCTTTTTTGGTTATTCGAATTAGTATAAGGCCACACCACATCATAGTTTCCTATACAAGGGAGAGCTCTACATCATGTAGTATCAGAGAAACCTAAGATCCCTTAGGATAAATAAATTTGACAACAATATGGAAGGAGAAAAAGAAGTAGGATTATCCTCAAGGATGATCAATGCAGAGATTTTGATATACTTGAGAGACAAAAAACTAAGGCTAGATGAACAAAGAGACAAGGAGATGCAGTTGATGAGACAAGAGATAAATAAGCTTAAAGAAGAGGTTTGTAACTAAAGTAGTGGAAAATATGAAAAAGTCAAAATAGGGAGTTATGAAGAACCCCTTGATCAAGAGGAAGAAAAATGTCTTTCTAACCAGAGGCTTCTTGTGAGGATTCTAAAATATATGGATAGGAGAACCATGGATGCTAAGCTTGACTTTCCCACATACAATGGGAAGATGGACCTAGAGGCTGCAATGGATTGGGTAGATGCCCTAACTAGTTTCTTTGGTTGTGAAGAAATCCATGAGAACCAAAGGGTTAAAATTACCAAGTCTAGAATCAAAGGCTTTGCAATCAAATGGTGAAACTTCACTCAAGATGACATGGTGAAGAATGACAAGAATCTAGTCACCACATAGAAGAAGATGGTGGCTGTACTCAAAAAGACCTATGTACATGAGGATTATGAAGTTCAACTTCATAACAGGAGAATGATTTTGAGGGAGAAAGAGATGGACATCTCTACCTATATTGAAGAATTTCAAATTTTGGTGATGAAATCCAAAATTGTTGAACCTAAAAGTGTGAAACTTACTAGGTATATGCAAGGACTAAGGCTTTCCATTCAAGATAAATTGAGTTTGACAAGTCCTACCACTATAGACTAGTGCTATTAATTGGCACTCAAGGTTTAGGAGAAGTTCAAGAGAAGGAATGAATAGAGTGGTAGAAATAATGGAAATAATGATAGAGGAAGATGAAACTATGGGGGTAAAGGAACAAAAGGAAATAGATCTCAAGATGATTCTAACAAAGAAAATATGCAAGGAAAAAATAATTAAAGAGATGGATATAGAGGAGGGAGAGCTAATGGAAGAGGTTGAAATGGTAGAAGAAAAAATTAGTAGATTAAATGTTACAATTGTAACTAGATGGGCCACTATACAAACAAGTGTCTTGAGAAGTAGAAAAATCAAGGAGAAAGAAGAACTAATCTTGTTCAAGAGGATGATGAAAGGGTCAGAGACTGTATTGGTGAAGAAGAAGCTACTTTTATGATGAAGAGGACATTGATCCAAGCACCCATACCAATAGAGCCTCCACAAAGAAAGACTCTCTTTAGGACCAACTGCAAAACCCATGGAAAGGTAGTTATTGATTATGGCTCTATTGACAATCTTGTGTCTAAAGAAATGGTAGGTAATTTAAATCTACAAAAAATATGCCACCCTAATCCTTTCCATGTATCTTTGTTGACAAAAGTGAAAAAAACATTAATAAATGAATAGGCTTGGGTAGATATTTTTTTTAAATGATTATAAGGATAGAGTCCTTTGTGACATTATAGACATGGACATCTATCAACTCTTGCTAGGTCCTCCATGGTAGTATGCCCTTAAGGCCAAACATGAATGTATCACTAACAAATACTAACTCAAAAAATATGGTCACAAATAGAATCTTCTTCTCAACCCTAACCATCACTAAGAGAAACCCAAAGAATAGTTATTTGTCATGGCAGGTGAACAAGAGATGTTGAATACCATACAAGACTATTAAATAGGGTATGCCTTAGTCCTCAAACCTAAGATGAAAGTAGCTACTCATGTAGTGCCCAAAGAAGTAAATAATCTATTGTAGAAGTACAAAGGGATACTTATAGGAGACACTCTAGATAAACTCCCACCATTAAGGGACATCTCACACCAAATGGAATTCATACTAGGCACTTCTCTTCCCAACAAGGCTGCATATGAACTCACCCTTGAACAAAATGCAAATGTATCTAGATAGATTAGTGATTTGTATGCTAAAGGACATATTCAAAAGAGTCTTAGCCCTAGTATTTTGGCCCCTAAAAAGGATGGAAAATGGAGACTTTTTCTTGACTCTAGAGAAAGTAACAAAAAAGCTATAAGGTATAGAAACCCTATACCTAGGATTGAAGATCTACTAGACCAACTTGGAGGAGCATGCTACTTTTCTAAAATAGACCTTAAATCAAGCTATCATTAGATAAGGATTAACCCTAGAGATGAGTGGAAAACAACATAAATAAAACCAATGAAGTATTATATAACTGGCTTCTCATGACATTTGGTCTAAGAAATTCCTCTACCACCTTCATGAGGCCAAAGAAAGAAGTGCTTCATAACTTCATAGGTAAGTTTGTAGTGGTCTATCTTGATGAAATATTGATCTTCAATAGGACTAAAGAAGAACATACAGAGCATTTGGAAGAAGTTCTTCGAAGGCTACATGAAAAAAATTTGGCAATCAACCTTGACAAGTGTGCATTTATGTAGACAAAATTGAAATTTTGGGGTTTTTCCATCTCAAAGAGAACCTTGAAGATGGATCTTGAAAAGGTTGAGGATATCCTTAATTACCCAACACCTAAGATAGTAGGGGAAGTCAGGAGCTTCCATAGATTGGCAACTTTCTATAGGAAATTGGTCAAAAACTTTAGTCACCTATGTGCACCTCTATTGGATACCATCAAAGGAGGTAAGAAGACAAAATTCCAATGGACAACTCAAGCAAATGAATTATTTGAATACTTGAAGGGTAGGGTAGCGCAATATCCAATCTTGGAACTACCTACATTCAAAAAATTATTCACAGTGGAAACTAATAGTAGAAACCTTGGCATAGGTGTAGTTCTTAGTCAGGAGGGAAGGCCAATGGCTTTCTTCTTTGAAAAAATCAATGATGCCAAGAAAAAATACACCACATATGACCTAGAACTATATGCTATAGTTTAGTCTCTCAAGAAATGGAGGCACTTATTTCTTCCTAAGGAATTCATTATCTATATAGACAATCATGGACTAAGCTTCCTAAATAGCCAAGAAAAACTGAGTTGCAGTCAGATGAGGTGGGTTGACCAACTCCAAGCCTTCAAATTCTCAATAAAACACAAGAAATGAACTTCAAACAAGGTAGCAAATTCTCTCAGTAGGAGAGTGACCTTTGTGGAAGAAGTTCAAGTACATAGTATGGGGATTGATACCCTTAAACATATATACAAAGATGATCTAGATCCTAGGGAATGATCAAGACTTAGGGAAATTTGTAAGGTTTTTTCTACATTATCTTATGCATACAACACAACATACTCTAAGTATTTATTGCAAAATGGTCTATTGTTCAAAGGAGGACAAATTTTCATTCCTAGATGCTCCATTAGGGAAAACTTGATAAAAGAAATGCATTGTGGCACAATAAGAGGTCACTCTGGGATCAATAGAGCTTTAGAACTCTTGAGGAGAAACTATAATTATCCAAACTTACCTATTGATGGAAAAAAGTTTGTAGAAACTTTTACCATATGTCAAAGTGCAAAGGGAGTAAGGAAAAATCAAGGTATTTATCAGCCCTTACCTATTCCAATAAATCCATGGGACAATCTGAGCATGGATTTTGTCCTAGGCCTTCCAAGGACAAGACACAATTTTGATAGTATTTTTGTTATTATAGACGAATTTAACAAAATAGCTCATTTTATTCCTTGTAAGAGATCAAATGATGCTTCTCACATTGCTAACCTATTTTTCAAGGAAGTGGTAAGGGTTCATGGATTACCAACATCCATTATCTTAGATAAAGATGTGAAATTCCAAGTTCATTTTTGGAGGACCTTATGGAACAAGTTGGGCACAAATTTATCTTTCAGTTCTACCTACCATCCACAAGTAGATGGGAAGACTAAAGTTGTAAGAAAATCATTAGGAAACCTTTTTAGGTGTCTAATAAAGCAACATGTTCAGACATAGGATGTGATCCTCCCTTAGGCAGAATTTTCCTTCAATGAGTCAATAAATAGGTCAATAGGGAAGACACCATTCCAAGTGAACTATGGACTTCACCCTAGAGGAGTCATGGAACTCAAAGACTTACCAAGTGATTTCAAAACCAATGAACAAGGTGAAGATTTCTCACCATGGATAAGAAAAATTATGATTAGGTTAGAGACACTTTGAATTAGAATACTGCAAAATATAAGTATCAAGGAAATAAAAATAAGAGGCATGTTTCATTCAAGGAAGGAGATCAAGTATGGGCTTATCTAAACAAAGCAAGATTACCAAGGGAACACACAAAATTGCAAATGAGAAAGATTGGACCCTATCAGATATTGCATAAATTTAGGGAAAATTGATATGAAATTTCACTATCTCCAACCATATCAATTTCTCCTATCTTTAATGTTTGTGGTATCACTCATTTCAAAGGTGATGTAGGAACTAATGATGAAATGCAGGATGCTGATGAACTAGAAAAATGGATCAAGGATTTTCCACCTAGCCAAGCACTTAAATTGGAGAATATTTTTGAATCCAAAGTGGCCAAGAAAATAAGAAAGAAGATCTATAAAGACTATTTTTTCAAGTGGAATGATCTTCCAGACATAGATTTACATGGATGGTTGAGGAATGCATTGTGAAGAATAGCACTTATGTTCAACAACTATCCTCAAGTGCCTCTTGAGTTTTTCAAGGAAGAGAGTATGGTGTAGGAGCACCTATCCCTACACTCTCTAAAGAATCCATCATATATAACTCTTCATGAGTTTTAGTCAAGGGAATTTGTAGAAATAGTTACTTAATGAAATAAGCTCATTTATCAGACCTAGTCCCCATTTGATGATGCATAAACCATTGGTTTTAACTATGGTAAAAGGGAAAATATTAGACCTAGAATAGGTTTAGGAGTTTATTTAGGTTTCCTAATATGTTTTAGGCCCCTAGAGTCGAAGAGAAAGTTCCTGGTTGAGTTTGATTGCACAATTTGCACAAATTGCCAAAAGTTGCATTACTCAAGAAAAGTTGCTTGACAACTTTTGCAAAAAAGTTGTCAACTTTTATATAGTTTCTCCCCACTAGTCACAACCTTTGAAAATAAGTTGGATTGGTTGGGGGAAGTCTTCAAACAACCCTTTTAGAAAGGTGGAAGACAAAGAGTGTAATTTTCCAATTTGAATCAAATAAAGATCCCATTTTTCCTTGTAAAACGTTGCATTTCATGAGTGTACGGATTGGTATAGATTGGCATATGAAGATGAATGTTTTATCTTTAATCCTAACTTTCTTAGTAGAATAATGAAAGGGATTTTTTTTTTTTGAAGTGACCTATGTCAAAGGATATCCTAGTTTCTTCCTTGAGTGCACCAAAACCCTCAAATCAATGACAAGTTTTAGCAAAAATGTCCTAACTTGCATTCCCATAGTGGAAACTTCATGCCACTTAGTAAAAATGAAATTTTGGAGGATGTAATATAGGACAAATGAAGGATGAGAGATGGAAAAAAAAGTATCTAATTTTTCTAGGAAGGCCTAGGTGAAACATCTCTATGTGCTTGGTGTAGGACAACATGTATTGAAGAACTACAGGCACATGGAGAATGGATGAAACCATTCTAAGGGTGGAATATGATCTCTAGTTGATCCATACATGTTTTCCAATTGGTGCCTTAACCTAGCGAATCACCTAATTCATACTTCCTTCACAAACCCTAGCAATTAGGCCTAACAAGGGTAATTGCTGCATTTTTGGTAATGGAATCATTTAACCAGTTGGGAGTCTAAAACTTTGGAATCTAGAGCTTCTTCCAAAAGGGTATCCTTATATGAACTTTTTTTTATTATTCCTTTGGAAAAAATTCAAGCTAAATCCTAATTTCCTCATTGATAGGGCTAACTGGGGGCTCTTAGGCCTAATAGGTAGTTTTGTTATCTATAGCCTTTGGGATAAAGATAGGGTATTCAAACCCACTAGTTTGATTTTGTTAAATTTTTAGGAATCATTACATTCCCATATGAATACATAGGTTCCCTTTGTAATAATAAACCTAGTATCTTGAGATTTTATGCTTTTGGACCTAATTGTACTATTTTGGGTGCCTAGGCCATACTTTTGAGTAACTTTATTTCAAAGCTATAGAGCACTCTCTTAAATCCATTTTGGGTTATTTCAAGTAGTTTAAGGCTACACCAAATCATAGTTTCCTAGATAAGAGAGAGCTTTGCATCATTGCCCCTCTAAGACCATGCTAAGAAATATATGCCTTCTTTGATATAAAAGTATAAATCTCACTCATGTCACTAAAAATTCAAATCATACAACAACATATTTGTGTACTAGTAAAAATTATTTCACATTATGTACCACTGACCTCTCTAGAGTAAGCCAAATGACATAGAAATGTGATATATTCTAATGAAAAATTCTATTATCATATTCGAAGATCACCACCATTGATTCCTAGTTTCCATCAAGAGACAACAAAAACAATCCAACTACCTCTAGTATGTTTTTCCACTCACTTTTATTCTATAAATATTTACAAAATAAGTTTTAACTCATGGAGAATATCAAATAAAATACATTGAACATAGACATGATGCTTTCATTCTTTCCTCTACCCAACTGCAAGATTATATAGCCAAATATTTCAGCCACTTCCTCCTCTAAAATACTTAACTTTTGAGCATGAATGATTTATGTATTTTTATAGGGGAATTTTTCATATTTTTAGAGAATTTCCTATGTATTTATATGTTATATTCATGACAGTGTTTGTCATTGACATCAACATATCAATTTTGAAGATAGCTAAGCAAGTGTTGTAGTGGAAATTTTGTTTAGCATGTTTTTTGTGGAAAGAGAGTTCTACTATACACACTTGAAGGTATATTGAGGATTATGTCTTGGTACTATGTCTATGTTCATGCAAAGACTCATGAAGATTTGAGTGAGTTAAAAAAAAACTTTTGAAGAGCATTGTTAAAAATATTTTTTGTTTGACAATTTTTGGTATTTTCATTATACATTTTTTTGTGAGGAGGAGGATCATTTAATGTGCTTGGATTAGGCTTAAATACATGTTAAAGATGTTTTTTTTAACATGGCAGAATTAAATGTTCATTCTATGAGGATTTATGAATTTCTTTAGTGTATATTTCCTAGGAAGTTGATTATTAATAAAATCATTTTCGAAAGAATTAACTATGATATAAAATATATTGTAATAACTTAATGTGGTCCTATATTATTCATTGTAAATTGAGAAAACCTCAATGTTGGCTTAGTACTTTTTTTAGGACTTGATATGAAGGAAAGTTTGTTTCCTTGTGGTAAAGTATCTTGTTTAGATGTTTTGTAATCAATGAGGTCACTTTGTTGGTTTTGTGAGATTGGATATTAAATATGTTTTATCAAAGCATAGTTTGATATTGAGGATGTACTATGAGGTTCAAAGGAAATATATTGGATAATAATTTATTATTTATTGAGTTCAAAAATAGGGTATGAGTTTATTTGCCCTCTTTTCAAATCTTAACAAATTTGGTACAACTCACAAAAGAGTTCTAATCTCCTAACATTTATTCAAGGTTTCCTAAAAAAGACTCATATGTCTTGATTATATTTCATTGGATCCTAATACAATCTATCCTTTCATAAAGAACTTTTATATTAGAACATCATCTCGTGGGCATCATTCCCATTAGGGTTTTCTCTTTGATCAAGGGTTTTACTAAGTTAACAAATATGGTGTTGTTGTGTATGGTTACCTTTCTTTGGTTGTTACATCTATTATTATCATGTATAGAATTAGTAAAGATATTGAAAGTTTCTTTAAATGCATAATAGATTCACCAGTCCTCCCCCTACCCCTCCTAGACCTTGCTATGAAATATATGCCCTCTTTGATACAAAAATATAAATCTCACTCATATCAATAAAAATTCAAATGATACAAAACCTATTTGACTACTAGTAAAAAGTATTACACATTATATACTTCTAACCTCTTCAGAGTAAGCCAAATGATATAGAAATATAATATATTCTCATGATAAATCCTATTATCATCTTCCATGATTACCACCATTGATTCATAGTTTCTATCAAGAGACAAAAAAAATACTCCAACTACCACTAGTATGTTTTTTCACTCACTTTTCTTCTATAAATATTTAAAAAATAAATTTTAACTCGTGGATAATATCAAATAAAATACATTGAAGATGGACATAGTGCCTACATTCTTTCCTCTACCCAAGTACAAGATTGCATAGCCAAATATTTTAGTCACTTCCTTCTCTTAACTACTTAACTTTTAAGCATGAATAACTTATGTATTTTTATTGGGGAATTTTTCATATTTTTAGAGAGATGATGGTTTATTTATGTGTCACATTCATAACAATATAATTCATTGATGTTAACATATCAATTTTTAGGATAGTTGAGCAAGCATTGTAGATGAAATTTTATTTAGCATGGTTTCGTTGATAGAGAGTTCTACTATGTAGAATTCAAGGTATATTAAGGATTATTTCTAGATATTATATCTATGTTCATGCATAAAATTATGAATATTTGAGTGAGATACAAAATTATTTGGGAAGAGTATTCCTAGAAATATTTTTTGTTTGACAGTTTCTAGTATTTTCATTATACATTTTTTGTGAGGACGATCATTAAGTACACTTGGATTAGGGTTGAATACATGCTAAAGATGCTATGGTTAACATAGCATAATTGAATATTCATTCTATGAGGATTCATGAAGATTTTTCAGTGTATGTTTCATAGGAAGTTGACTATTAATGAAATCATTTTGGTATGTGTTAACCATGGTACAATATGTATTGTAATACCTTAATTTTTTCCTATATTATTCTTTATAAATTGAGAAAAACTCAATGCTGATTTAGTAACTTTTTTAGGACTTGATATAAAGGAAATTTTGTTTCCTTGTTGTAAAGTATCATGCGTAGATTTCTTGCAATCAGTAAGATCATTTTGTTAGGTTTGAGAGATTGGATGTGAAGTATGTTTTATTAGAGCATAGAGTGATATTGAGGATGTACTATGAGATTCAAAGGAAATATATTGGAAAATAATTTATTATTTATTTAGTTTAGAACTAGGGTATGGGTTCAATTGTCCTATTTTCAAATCTTAATAAGTTTGGTACGACTCCTAAAAGAGTTTGAATCTCCTAACATGTATTCAAGGTTTCATAACAAGGACTGATATGTCTTGATTATATTTCACTGGCTCCCAATGGATCCCATCCTTTTACAAGGAAATTTTATATTAGAACATCATCTTTTGGGCATGATTCCCATCGAGGTTTACTCTCGGATGAAGGGTTTCCCTAGTTAACAAATATGGTGTTCTTGTGTGTGATTACCTTTCTTTAGTTTTTGCATCGATTATTATCATGTATATATAATTAGTAAACATTATGAAGGTTTCTTTAAATGTATAAACAATTCCCCCCTGACCCTCCCCCAATTCCCTTTTACTTATCTTGTTGCACATAATTTTCTAATAATTGGTATTATATCATGAAGTCCTTGAAAGGGAAGTGTAATAGATTAAGGAGATCAAAGATCTATTTGAGGAAAGAAATTTTGAAATTTGGTGGAATCAATTATGAAAACTAGAAGGAGAAGATGAAGGCTAAACTATTTTGAGTGGGTTTATAATTTTGGTTTGTAACTATGAAGGAGAATAACATAGTTGATGAAGACAATCTTGATTCATGTGAACAAAGTAAAAAAAATCTGTTCACTTAGAATATGGTTACTAAGAAAGAACTCTTATCAACTCTTCGTGAATTTGAATATTGAGAGGTATAATATTTAAATCTTTTACATATAAGTTGGGTTACATTACAAAAGATATTTTAGGGAGTTAAAAATTCTAAGAAGGCTAGACTATAGAGTTGGATATTTATGTTTCAAGAATCTAAAACATAGGAAGATTGAACTATAAGAGGATAGTTTAGTAGGACATTTGATATTGTCATTTGAATTAGAAGTTGTGGTGGAACTAAGACAAGATGAGATTATTAGAAAGTATATTCCACCAAGATAACTTCGGGGCAAGGGGGATGAATTACTTATCCAACTATTAAAATATCTATTGATCTTATTAATCCTTAACCATGTGAACAATATAGTTAGAAACTATAAGAAGATATACATACACAATAACACTAGATATGTTAACTAGGGAAACCCTTGATTAGAGGGAAAATATAGGTGGTGATGGTGCCCACAAAATGATGTATGAATTTAAAATTTCATTGTAAGAGGATGAATTCTATTAGGAGAAAATGAAATACACTCAATACATATTAGTCTCTTTAGAGACTTTGAATCCCTGTTAGGAGTTGTAGAAGGTTTCTAGAAGGACCTAGTGTCTAAAAAGCTTTAGGGGCAAGAACATTGAACTCAGTGTCCAACTAATATTTGTATTATCTCTTGTAGAATAATAGAAAATGAATAAAATAGAACTTCTATGTCCTGTTGACTGAACCTATCTTCTTGTGATCTCAATATTAGATCACCAACTTTTCATCCAAATTATCCCTTGGATTTCTTACTCATATTTACCAATACTTTGCATATCACACACTTTCTTACTTACTCACATATCACACATTTCATCACAACAAAAATAAGTTTCCTTTATACCATATTCTAAAAATAAATCCTTGAGTTGGCCTTGAGGATTTCCTAATTAAATATAATAGGACCTCATTAAGATAATATAAAATATTACATCTTTTCATAATTACAAGTCATTTTTTACTAATAATCTTTGTACAACTTCTTACATGTATGACTACTCACCTCGTACACTTACCAACATCATCATTAGGATGTCTACTATCACTTTCTAATTACACTTACCACTATTCTATCCCTATTAAGAGATACAAATCAATCATAAAAAACCAATTATCAAGTACTGTGTCTACTTACTATCTTTCTTAATTCATGAATATCTTCTACATGTCTTGGATTCTCTGTATATGCACTTATCCTTAGATCTAGGAAACAATATAGATACATCCTTAACTATGCTTGATTCGATTATCAATACATAGTCCATACAACCTCATTGTTTGTCTACTACTCTACTAGTCTTCATAGAAATAGTACAATGTTGACATCAATGACAAACATAGTCATGAATGCAACATTTTGATCATGTTATCCATGTATCCAATATTTACAATACTCCTTGAAAGGAATACCATCAAAATTCATGCTAACAATCACCCCCTTTGGCATTAATGGAAACATTAATGAAAAACACCCAAGTTCCAACAATACCAAATCAAACTCTATTATTGGTCTTATTATTCTCCTTTTCAAATCCACTTCATCAATCAAAACTAAAACTCACAAGAATAGTGTTCTATCTACGCTTTCTCATTATTAGGATCAACATCACTTGTTCACACTCTAGTTCACAACAACAACTCTCCAATCTTATCTATCTTACATGGATGGTAATTAGTATTTACACTTCTCCCTCATTGATATAACTCAATGGTTTTCCCAATCCACATCAATAATTTCAACAATATTTCTCCCCCATTGTTATAATCTATCTCCCCTATTATGTTAAAGAGCTTATATTCTCCATCTACAACACTTCTCCCTCATACATAACATATGTTTTTTCATGTCATCTCTCCCAAATTGACATCAATGTCAAAGGCTTCATTATGTCAATCAACCTCTTAAAGTCTTCAACCAACTCAAGTTTCCAAAGACAATGTTCAGTACTTTAATACCAAGAGTCCTTGATGAATTTTCTCATCTTCAATACTCCTCCATACAGGAACCATCAACCAATCAAGATGAACAATAGTTCTCTATACCACTAGAATGATGCATTCTTTGGATCATTTACTCAAGAGTAGGTAGGGGTATAATCCCAAGAATACCTCACAAATAGTCAAATATATATTTAGGCAAGGGCTTAATAAAGATATATAAAATATTCTCTTTTGTACTCACATACTCTGTTTGGATCACTTTCTCTGCAGCTTTTTCTCTCAAAGCATGATACTACATACTCTTCTTCTTCTATACTCTCTTAAATATAGTCTTGTTTCTTTCTTAGTCAAGAAACCAATCTCCCTCAAAGAAAAAATGATCCACTACTAGTGTTATTTCTATCATCCATACTCCCTATCCAATATGCATCAATATATGCATAGAAAGTAAAATCACATATCTATCATACCATAATCCAAAATCAGATGTACCCTTCAAATATATGAATATTCTCTTTACCACTACATACTATTATTGTTTGGGATCATCTTGAAATATTTCTATTATCCCAACTACATTTTCTATATTTTTTCAAATGTGAATTAGATAGAAAAAACCACCAATCATAGATCTATACTTCCTTTTCTCAACTGTAGGTGTCTCATCTTGGGTAGATAACTCATAACTAGTTATCATAGGTGTAGAAAAAAATTACAACTTTCCAAGCCAATTATTTTTAATAAGCATTTCAAATACTTAGCTTGTGATAGGAACAATACCATGACTATTTTGTATAATTTGTAGACCCAAGAAAAATTTCATCTCACGAATCATACTCATCTTAAATTCATTTTTCATTTCATCTACAAATGCATTACTCAATTCATCATTACCTCCAATTATTATGCTATCCACAAATATTACAATAATCACCAATCTATTCTCAATTTCTTTCAAATATAAATTTTTATCTTTCACACCTTTAGAAAATCCCAACTTTACTAAATATTTGTCTAATCTTGCATACTGGGTTCTACGTGCTTTCTTTAGACCATACAATTTTTTCTTCAATCTGGATACCATGTTTTTTTTCTTTTTTCAAAGGAAATCCTTCATGCTACTCAATATAGACATATTCCTCAAGTTGTTGATTAAGAAATGATGGCTTTACATCCATTTGATATACTTTAAACTTCTTACATCCTGTATAAGCCAAGAACATTCTTGTCTATAGGTCTAGGAACAAATTCCCATGTCTCATTCTTCATAATCTAAGATAATTCTTTCTTGATTTCTTGAATCCAATGATCATCATTACATGCCTCATTTTCACTTTTTGGTTCAACTTGAACAATCGGACATAGTTCTTCATGTACTCTACTTCTTGTTGTAACTCCTTTGTCTAACTTCCAATGTTTTGATCAGCATTGCAATTCTTTATCAAATTCCTATTCATTGTAGGTGTTGCTATTACAAGTCTTCTTCTCTAGGTTTAGATATTTTTTCTTCTATTTGTTGAAAAATTTGAACATTATTCTAGAAATCATTATTAGTCTCAAAGAAAACTTCAATATTCTCTCTAATATGTTTAGAATTATCTCCGTCTTCATTAGAGTTATAATCTAGCATTTTTTCTTTCACTCCAACTTTTTCATCTACATTCAAATTTGTACACTCAAAAATATTCTTAGTTACTTGATTAAAACATCTATAATATTTGATTTTGAATGAATAACCAAGGAACATACCTTCATCGCTTCTTGCATCAAACTTACCAATATCATCATCTCTCTTTATGTAACACTTCCAAAAATTCTGAGATATTTTGCTAAGGGTGCATGTCCAAACCACAATTCATAGGGAGTCTTAATTGTACCTTTTCTTATCTACTCTATATTAATAGTGTATACTACTATGTTGACTTCTTCTCTCCAAAATGTCTTGGTTATAGACTTATTTCTTCTTTCAACAATCCTATTTTGCTCAAGATTCATAGGTGTCGATAGTGGTCTCTTAATAGCATATTCTTTAAAAAATGTATTAAACTCTCTTGAGGTAAAGCCTCCACCTCTATCTAATCTCAAACATTTTATCTTTACTCCAAATTCATTTTTGACTATATTCTTGAACAACTTCAAATTCCCAAATGCCTCAAACTTTTCTTTAAGAAATACTACCCACACAATTCTAGTGAACTCATCAACAAAAATCATAAAGTACCTTTCACTGTAGAATCCTCTTGTTTTGGTAGGACCCCTCAAATTTCTATGCTAGGAAAAGAAACTTTCTTCTACTTATCCATAACACATTCTTTACAAATAATATAATTAGGTTTCACAATTTTGGGTAGATATTTGAAAGAAAATGTACTACTAGCCTTCACAATGTTATCAAATTTTATATGACAAAATATTATATGCCACAACCAATTGTCATTGACCTTTAAAACCAAATAAGTCATCTCTGTAGGGTTCAATTTAAATACATTACCTCTGGATCTTGTACTAGTGCCAATCAACTTACCATCTTTATCGTTGATAACACATGTCTTCTCTATAAATTGTAGTTGACAACCTTTATCAACAAACTATCCAATGCTCAATAGGTTATGCTTTAATCCATCAAAAAAATAGGTAGCATCAATGTTAATATTTCCATCAATAGTAATAGATCATATTCCCTTGATATTAAAATCTCCATTATTACCAAATTTAACAATTATTCCATCATGATTACTAAACTTAACAAACTTATTCATGTCTCCAGTCATATGATGTGAACACTCATTTTCTTTGATCTAATCATATGTATTTTCAACTTGTGAAACTACCAATTTTTCTTCTCTAATTCATCATCACTTTCACTTTGAACAATTTCTTCAAACTCATGATCTTCATTTGCATATAAACAATCTCTAGGTCTTCTAGACTTAAAATTCTTCTTATACTTTTTCTCACTTTTGGGACACTTAGAAGTATAACGATCAAATTCATTTCAAGTCCAACATTTAAAAATTCTCTTACCACCTAGTTCTTTTCTTAAAAGAAAGGAAATTCCTTCAATTATTCTATCCTCCTCAGATCTAGATCTACTACTAGTATAGTCTCCACTGGTGTTTGTAGTTCTTGATAAAGAATGATGAACATTCAATGCAATAAAAGTTGTTTCCACTCTAGGAAATTCTCCATATTTCTTTAAGATTACATTTTTTTCCTCCAATGTTCAAAGTAGAGTCTCTCTGGTAAACTTCATAGTAAAAGGTATAACTTGCTCACTCAGTTGCATTGTCTATCTGAATGACAATGTCAAATTTTTCAAGATCTTCCATATAATTTCATATTCATATTTATATCTTTAAAAAGACTTATTTCCTACAAAATTTATGATATTATACAAATATAGCTTCTTATAGACTGATCTTCCATCATTTTTGCATCTTGAAACAAACATATCCAATTCTATAGTTTGATTCTTTTAGCATGCTTATCACCCTCAAAAGTAGATTATAAGGATACCCAAATTTCATGAGACATATCTAAGGATTTTACTTGAGTCTATTAATTCTCAGGAAGACTTGACAGTAATACTTCTCTGGCAAGCATATTACACATAAAAAAATCTCTTTCAACTTCACTACAATCCTATTTTCTTTCTTCCATAATCTTCATTTCATTCTTTGTCATTATCCAATACCCTTGACCCATACATAGAAAATGAGTCTTCATCTTCTCCTTCTATTTTTCATAGTTTTTACCATCAAATTTAGGAATTTCTTTTTTGAAGTGACCCCCCATTGATCTCCTTAAGCTATTAAGATTTTTCTTCAAGGAATTGATGCTCTAATACGAATTGTTAGAAAGTAAAGTCCACCAAGATAAATGAGAGGGGGTGAATCACTTATCAAAATATTAAAATATTTAAAAACCTTATTAATCCTTAATCATGTGAACAATATAATCAATAACCATAAGAAGATATATATACACAATAAGACCATATATGTTAACTAGGGAAACCCTTGATTAGAGCTCAAAAATTTTGGTGGGGATAGTACCCACAAAATGATGTACTAATATAAAAGATCTTAGTAAGAGGATGGTTTTTGTTAGGAGAAAATGAAATAAATTTAATACATATAAATCCCTATTAGGAGATTTTGAATCCCTATTAGGATATTCTAACCCTGTTAGGAGTTGTGCCAACTATTTTAGGAGTTGTAGAAGGTAGAAGGACCCATTGTCCAAATAGCTTCATGGGACAAATAAAAAAACTTAATGTCCAATAGATCTCTATATTATCCCTTGCAGAATAATAGAAAATAAATAAATTCAAACTCCTATGTCCTCTTGACCAAACCTATCATCTTCTAATCTCAATACAAGATCACTAACTTTGTATCCAAATAATCTGTTTGATTGCTTACTTGCATTTACCAAATACTTCGCATATTAGGCACTTTCTTACTTTCTCACATATCACACATTTTATCACAAGGAAAATAACCTTCCTTTATACCATATCCTCAAAATAATTCCTTGAGCTAGTCTTGAGGATATTGCAATTAATTATAATAGGACCTCATTAAGATATTACAAATTATTACATCTTTTTACAATTATAGGTCACTATTAGCTCATATTATTTATAACTTCTCACACAGGTGATTTCTGACCTTGTGCACTTGATGATGTTATCATTAGGTTGTCTACTATCATTTTCTAACTATTCTTACCATGAATCCATTCCATTTAAGAGATATAAATCAGTCATCATAAACCACTTATCAGGTACTATGTCTTCTTTCATCTATAAATCATGAATATCTTCCACAGGTCTTAGAATCTTCGTATGCACACTTGTCTACATAAATAGGACACAATGTAGAATACATTATTAACTATTCTTGACCTAATTATCAATAGATAGTCCATATGACCTCATTCTCTACCTGTTAATCTACCAGTCTTCATAGAAATAATGCTATGTTGACATCAATGACAAACACAGTCATAAATTCAAGATGTCAGTCATGCTAATCATCTATCTAATGCTTAGGATACTTTCCCAAAGGAATACCATGAGAATTCATGCTAACAGAGATTATGTGGAATATTTTGAAGAATTTCACACGTGCTTACTATCAGAGGATATAAATGTTTGAAGATGTTATTCCATGTATACCTAATTTTACAAAAGAGAGTCTTCTTGGAAGGTTGTAGACATCTGAAATATATATGAAATAGAATGAAGGATTTCTTAAAGGAGGGACTACTTTCAATGTATAGAGATACAAATGTACTTTTGCAAGAAGTCTCAGTACAAGTAGAGATTACAGTACAAAATAAGATGGAAAGAAAGATGAAGATAAGAAGATTGAAGAAGGACTTTTGTTACTTATGAATATATAACTTAGAGATAAAAAGATTCTTATTTGTTGGAAATGTAACGAACTTGGTCATTATTCATCTAAATTTATAAAAAGGAGAAAATAAGTTTAAGTCTAGAGAGCCTTACAATTCAAGAATACCTATAGATTGATTATTTGTTAATGAGGCTAATGAACTTGGTTTTAAGATGGTAAGCTTCCTATATGATATTAGTGATGAAGGTGATGAGATAAGATTTATTTCTATTAAAAGAAAGTCATTAAAAAAGAAATTAAATAATAAGTAAAAGAATAAAAAAGGTTAGTTTCACATATTAAGAATAAAAAGTTTGATCAGATCATAAATAGTTGTTCCTATCATATGGCTAGAGACATGAACAATTTTTTTGAATTCAATAGTTATGATGGAGGAATATTTAGAGCTGGAAATAATGAAATATGTCATATAAAAGGAAAATTATTTATTTCTCTTGATGGAAAGATAAGCACTCAAGATGTTTACTCAAGGGAAATTAGATGTAGTTAATAGAGTAGTCCTGCATTATCAAGGATAAGAATGGAATTTTGATTGGTATTGGTACATGAATCAGAGGTGATGTATTTTAGATGAACACTAGGGAAATGACATGTTTGGTTATAAAAGTGGATGATAGTTGATTGTGAAATAAGATATTTTTCATATTAATTTTGATAACATTGTGAAGGTCAATATAACAATTAAAATTAGAAATTTTCCTAAGATTGTAAAATCCTCTAATATGTTTTCCAAAGAGTGTGTGTTGGAAAAGATAACAAATAATTCATTTCCAATCAGCATGTTTACTACTTCAATGTAGTTGGATATTGTTAGCATGAATCATGATGGTATTCCTTTGGGGGAGATGGATTGCATGATTGACATGTTGCATTTATGGTAGTGTTTTTAATTGATTTCAATATAGTTTTTCTTTTTTGAAGATAAGAAGAGTAACACATAGAGAAGGAGGTTGTACAAACTATGTAATGATGGTTAGGTCACGTGCAGTTAAGAATGTATTCTATTCTATGTCCTAGTTCTATGGACAAGTGCACATATAGAGAGTCAAAGAAATACAAAAGATATTCAAGATCTATAGAGGATAGTAAGCATACAAAGTACCTAATAAGTTTTTTTTGATGTTTGGATTGTATCTCTTAGAAAGGATAGAGTTGTGATGAGTAGGGTTAGAAAATCATAGCACACAACTTGATGATGTTGTTAGTAAGTGTGTATGGTCAGCAATCACATGTGTGAAGAGTTGTAAATATTGTGAGCTGACAATAACTTGTAATTATGAAAAGAAATAATATTTTGTAATATCTTGATCAAGTCCTGTTATAATTATTTGGAAAAGCCTCAAAGCCAAAGAAAGGAATTATTTTGAGGATATGGTATAAAGGAATATTAGTTTCCTTGTGGTGAAGATGTGATTGATATACAAAGTGTGAATTTTGGAAGTGATATATGGAGTTGGTAAATGTGTGTTAGCATTCAAAGGAATTATTTGGATTAAAGTTGGTAATCTAGTATTGAGGTTAGAAGAAGATAAGTCTTGTGAAAAGAAAAAATTAATTTGACATCATTTATTTCTATTATTGTGTAAGGAATAATACATAGACCATATAGAAAAAGAGTTTGGTTGTCTTTCCTTAGAAGCACTTTGGAAAATGACTCCATCTACCTTCTACATCTCCTAACACAGTTGTTTCAACTCCTAAAAGGGTTGGAATCTCCTAATAGAGATTAGATTGTTCCAATAGGGACTAATATATACTAAATGTATTTCATTGGCTCTTAATAAAGTCCATCCTCTTATAAGGAACTTTTATATTAGTACATCATTTTGTGGGTACCGTCCCCACTAGGGTTTTCCCTCTAATCAAGGGTTACCCTGGGTAACATATGTGGTGTAATTGTGTATGTATATCCTCTTATGGTTGTTGATTATATTGTTTACATGGTTAAGGATTAGTAAGGTTGATAAATGTTTTAATATTAGGATAACTAATTCACCCTCCCCTCCCTCTTAGTTATCTTGGAGGACTTTACTTTCTAACAATTGGTATCAAAGCATTAGGTCCTAGAAGAAAAAGCTTAACATCTAGATGAAAAAGAATGGAAAGAAGATTGCAGAAGAAAGAAAACTTGAGGATTACAGTGAAACTAAAAGTGATATATTTATTTCTTATATGCTTGCATAAGAAGCATTATTGATAGCTCTTCTTGAGGAAAAATACAATCAAGTAAAATTGTTGAGACATCCTTAAAATCTAATTTTGAGGGTGATAAGAATGCTAATAGAATTAGACTACATAATTGGATATGTAAGTTTCAAGCTTCTAAAAAGATGGAAGATGAATATGAGAGAAGATATATTGGAAGAATATTAGAAATCATTGAAGGAATTAAGTATTATAGTGGATCAAAAGATGAAGATGATATTATATAGAATAGTTTGAAAACTTTGACTACGGATCAAATTTTTCAATTGAGAGGGGATATGGTGGAAAATCATATAAAATTAGATTTTAAATGATCACTAAAGAAAAAGTAAATACCTCAAAGGCAATTGTAGAGGCAGTTGAGAATTTCATGATCATGAGCATATGAAGACAAAGAGAATTAAATTAAAGGCTCCTACTTATCTGATATTTTCCAATAAAGTAGTTTTTTTCTCATCACTCTGAGGAGATATTTTGCAAAATAGTTATTTGGTTATGATGAGATTTGATTCTTGGCCACCAAGAAAGAAGAGATACATTTCAACAATAGCATTAGGAAAAGTTCCAATTGGACACATGGCATCATCAACATGATTCAAAAACTTCTTCTTGTCTATATATTCTCTCCTCCTCTCATTTGTAAGGGTCTAGATTTTGGGAATTTTCTCATTATTAAGAGACCAATAAAGTGGTTCCAATCTTTATTATTGTGATTGCAAGGATGACTCCAATTTTATTGTTGTTATATAACTCACTCTTAGCATATTTCTCTTCTATAAATAATAGTATTGTAGTTCCCTTGAAGAAAATAGATTATGCAGATGTTTATTGTGTATATTCTAAGTTTTGGCCTATACCATAATGTATTGGTTTCAAGGAGATTAATACAAATCTTCATTTTCTTAGTTTCATTCTGATTCTTGTCTCCTTCCTCCATTGTTTGCAATGTTTCATGTTTATGAACAAAGAGCTTAAACTCATTTGCAATCCCTTAAGGTTGTATGTTTGGATAGGTTTGCTATTGGAGCAAAGAACCAAGTAAATGTTTATTTACCTTTACATGGTTGCAGTTTCACCAAGGGGATATTACAATAAGTATGAGAGTTTTATGAAGATAGATGTCTATTTACAAGGTGAATGGATATATCAAATATCTAAATATATGAGTATATCTCAGGTATCCATGTGTATGTTTTGACTTAGCTTGTGTTCAATGGATAAGGGACTAATCAGTTAGGAGATTGCATGTGTTTGTTTTTGCATACTTAGGTTGTGCTGATTTTCAACATCATTAATAAAAATCATTTACCTTTCATGTTGAAGGAACTAGAATGTGATGCCCTCACTTAGCTTATCAATTTCTTAGGTCATCTCATTAGTTATTTCATGTATGGGATCTTTACATAAGTGTTAGAAGACTAAGGATTTTATCTACTTTGTTTAGATTTAGTGTATGCTTTTGACAACTGGTATGATATAATGAATCTATAGGTACACCCACCTAGGTTTTGTAGAGCCTAAAGTAGAAGAAGGGTTTAGCCTTATAATTGGCTTGGTGCCTAAAAGAGCATGTTGAAAATTGAGAGTAGCTACCCTAGATGTATCTAATTCTCATTGGGTTAATTTGAAACCCTAACATTTCAAAACACCAACAAAATGGTGACTCTACTGGAAAGATAAGATGGCAATATACATTGTTAAAAGGACAAAAATCTCTTGTGTGAATTGAATATTTCAATCCTATTTTTCATAATGGTTTTTCCCATCTAAGTCACCAAAAAAATGGTGACTCTACTGGAAAGATAAGATGGCAATATACATTGTTAAAAGGACAAAAATCTCTTGTGTGAATTGAATATTTCAATCCTATTTTTCATAATGGTTTTTCCCATCTAAGTCACCAAAAAAATGGCAACCCGTTGGAGATGTATTGAATTTGAAAGAGAGATTCAATATGATTGAAAGGAAGGCATGTGCAAAGTTTTCTACAGCAGCAAGTTCATCAAGTTTTTTCCATCTCTTTGCTGAATATTCATGTTTCCTAGTGAAGTTTTTTCCATTTACAATAGTAACTTTGAGGTTGTGTGTAAATTGTATTGCTAAGAGTGTTCATCTTCAATCAGATTTTGTTTCCAAAGTGTTATTGTAAAATTAGAGTCAAGAATGAAAATAAGTTTGTGTTCCCTTTTTCAAGTTTATAAATCTACAAGAGTGCTTTTGATCATTTTCATCTCTCCTATATTTGAAGGTCTATTTCTGATTTGTCAAGTGACAAATTATGTTTTATTTCTCACAAGTGTGAGTGGCGACTCTAAATCTTTGCACCAATTATTTCCTAGTTGATTTCATTGTAATATTTTGAAGGACTTTTAGTTGTATGGGTAGATTTGAAGCTTTTGATAGTCTCTTGAAAAGGAAGTTTAAGTTCTTGATAAGTTTTAAAGTGTTGTTTGCAATATATTGTTATAAGGAAGTGAAGTGTTAAAATGGAAATCATAGCAATGATTTCTTTATTCTCTTTCAAGGAGGTGGTGACTCTACAAAGTTTTATCAATAGTGTGAAGGATTTGTAGTGTGCACCTATGTCAAATAAGCATATAAAATTTTTTCATCAACACTTAATGTATTTTAATTTTCATGTTTTTCTTTCATGGAAGTCAAGTGTTAAAAATGGTTGCCTCTACTCAATGATTTTCAGCAGTAGAAGAAAGAGGTAGAAATTTTATTTTTAAGATGGAATCAAATCTTAGATTAGTTTGTCAAGTTTTGAAAGTTTGGATACTATGGCTAGTAACATTACTATGTTGAATAAACTGATCTACAATAAAATTTTCTGTGTCATAAGAAATGAAGTAGGAAGTACTCAAGGTTTAAATGCCAAACAATGTTACCTAAAGCCTAAACTACTAATCAACAAGATGCATTTTCATTCTAGACCTAAGGAATCTTTTTTGCCTAATGTTTTCCTTAATGCTCTAATGCCTGATTTAGTTAATTGGCTAGCACCTATAAGATTGCAAAAGTTTTTGAAAGTTGAAATATTCATTGAGTAGATGGAAAGTGATAATTATAGAGTTCATCTTATATCTTCTAATAATAAGTGTGATAAAATTCAAGGTATTAATGATTGTAATGAATCCATATATAAAAATAATTTTTCTTATGAATGTGAAGAGAAGGATTCAAATGAAAATGAATTAGGTAATTGCAATCAGTATGAGGAAGATGGATATGAAAGTGAAAATAAACTTTGTTACAGTGAATATGAAGTTTGAGGAATTATATAACAGTAGTGGAGGTAGTTCTTGCCATGATGAGAATGAATGTTGCAATAATTTTGATGTTTCATATTGTTATAAAAATGATTTTGCTATTGTAAGTTCTTCATGTCATCTAGATGATAATCATAGCCAAGAGAAGATTTGCGAGGCAGTTTTCATGACCCTTGATGAAATTTCAGCTTCATTGGCTCATGATTTTTAAAAGCATGTAAGTGTTCCTAAGGATGCTCATATTTTCTTTCATAACATTTTTCCATTCAGTCAAGTCACTTCCACAAAGTTTGATGCGGAAAAAGATAAAGAATTTGAACAATCTTTGTTAGATTTTGGAGGTGTATGACAGTACCTCAAATGTCTTTACACGTGATGACTTGTTAGATGCAAGGGATGTTAGTGAAGGGAAATTCCACATTGTTTCAAATTCTTCTCATGTTGGTTTTTCTACAATATGTTTTGATGTTTCATGTGATAAAGGGAAAAAAAATGAAAGTTGTCAATCCAATTATGGATTTTCTTTATGTGCTGATAAGTCTTGTAAAGATAATTTGAACATTGATTTTGACATTTTGTTAGATGAAGAAAATGATTGTGATTAGCATTGTTTAGATCAACACTTTCAGGATGAGTTCTCATATGTGGTGACTAATCAGTTGTTTGAGTGTGAAGAGTTTTCAACAAAAGATAAATCTAATTTAATGAGTAACATGATTGCAAGTAGGTAGTGATCAGATTTTAGATATTGTTCACATCTGGTTACTCGAGGTAAGTTGCAAGATTACTATACTTGCAATTTTTTGAAAAAGGTAGAATATGAATCATTCATGTTTTCGGTTGATAGCATACAATAGTCAGCTATAGATTATGGTTTTTAGATTGATTAAAGTTTACATAGGCATGTTGATCTATATTTTCATAGTGAGCATGATGTAGAAGTTAATGCTCAATTGTACATGCACTATGAGAATGAAGGTGTAGATTTGGTTTTGCCAAGTGATTTGTTTCAAGATGTTAATCTGGTTGGTGAAATTGATGAGAAAGATGTTTTCAACTTACCTCATGAAATTGTAGATGAAAATCAGATCTATGATAGAGGTAAGAAGTTTTGGCAAGTTGTGGTGGCACAAGGCCATTGTTTGCATAGTTTAGGAGTAGATTTCCTTGCTTTCAATAACTTGTTTGAGAGAACTTTTTTGATGTCAAGTGTGTGGTCTGCTTCTTCCAGAGATTTGAATCCTTACCATGCCCACAAGGGACATGCATCCCCAAATAGAGCCACTGTTGGCCTAGTTTTTCACTCTTTATATTTTGTTACACCTTATAGTGATAAATCCTTAGTTTAGTGTTTAAAATTTGTGAAATTTCTTAAAACGTTAGATGGAATCTTTCAAATTTCATAAACCCTTGTTTTAGTGCCCCAACCCTCAAAATAGAGGAAAGTAATATTTTAATTAAATCACATGGGAAGCCTTTATCCTAAGTCTTCATTTTCCCAAATTTATTTTATTGCTTTTTGTGACATAAAAAAAATTTATTATACACAATGTCCTAACTATGGTTATATCCTAAGAATTTGATGAAACATCTTAACTATGGTGGTTTTTTGGGCTAACTTTTGATCTTTGGAAGATCAATGATGGGTGCATGCCCACTATAAGAATCTGCTCAAAATATATGTGAAGCAGGAAACCACCTTTGTGCCACGTATCACTTGGTGATGATGAGCTTTAATTGCACCACAAAAACTACAACTTTTTATTACTTTGTCAGAACTTTTTTAGAGTTGTCAGTAAATGTCAATGCACATTCCATTTGCAAACAATATCCAATGGGGTTACTTTTTCCTACCATAACACTAAGTCATTGATCTGGAGAAGATCAATGATGAGTGCATGCCTGCTATAAGAATTTGCTCAAATTTATGTAATGTGGGCAAGCACCTGCAAGACACATGGCATATGATGATGTCATGGTCCTACAACCTTGAAAAGTAATAATGTAGTTCATACAATTGGCAACTATCAGACACGTTGGAGAAAACCAATGCATTTATTGGATAAATGTTTCTTACTAGTTCCCAAAAGCCATGATTCATAATATTTTTGATCTTGAAAAGATCAATGGGTAGTGCTTACCTACATTATAAAAGTAAAGAAGCTTTAAGAAAAGTGTTAAAGTGCCTTGGTGACATGTGTCTTCAATGACATCACAAAGGAAATTTATATAGTTCAAAGGATGTAAGACATGCACATTGTTGATCTTGAATAGATCAATGGGCAACACTTTCTTGCAATATAAAAAAGCTCAAAGTTTAGATGAAAAAGAGAAGCAACTTCATGAAATATGGAAATTTGGCTAGTTTTTGACCTATAGTGGCAAATATATTTGATAAAAAAATGCAAGAAAAGGGCATGGTTTTGTGCAACACTGAATATAGTGAGTGAATAATTTGATTTGTAGATACATTCTTTGAGTAAGGATCAAACTTTTCAGTTGAGAGGGGATATGTTGGAAAATTAGATTCTAAATGACCACCAAAGAAAAAATAAATATCTCGAAGGCAATTCTAGAGGCAGTTGATAATTTAATGATCATGAGTAGATGAAGGAAAAGAGAGTTAAATTAAAGGCTCCCACTTATCTGATATTTTCCAATAAAGTAGTTTTTCTCATCACTCTGAGGAGATATTTTGCAAAACAATTACTTGACTATGATGAGATTTGATTCTCAGCCACTAAGAAAGAAGAGATATATTTCAGCAATAGCAATAGGAAGAGTTTCAAGTGGACACATGACATCATAAAATCTGATCTATAAACTTCTTCTTATCTATATATTCTCTCCTCTCATTTGTAAGGGTCTAAATTTTGGGAATTTTCTCTCTATTGAGAGACCAATAAAAGGGTTCCAGTCTTTACTATTGTGATCACAAGGATGACTCAAGTTTTATTGTTGTGATACTACCCACTCTTAGCATATTTCTCTACTATGAACAATAGTATTGTAGTTCCCTTGAAGGAAATAGATTACGCAATCATTTATTGTGTATATTCTAAGTTTTGGCATATACCATGATGTATTGGTTTCAAGGAGATTAATACAAAGCTTCATTTTCTTAGTTTCATTCTGATTCTTGTCTCCTTCCTCTATTGTCTGCAATGTTTTGTGTTTTCAAACAAAGTTCTTAAGCTCATTTTCAATCCCTCATGGTTGTAGTTCTAGATAGGTTTTCTATTGGAACAGAGCCAAGTAAATGTTGATTTACCTTGACAAGGTTGTAGGTTTCACCATGGGGATATTACAATAAGTATGAGAGTTTTTATGAAGAAAAATGTCTATTTATAAGGTGAATGTATAGATCATATATCTAAATATATGAGTATTTCTCAAGTATCCATGTGTATGTTTTGACTTAGTGTGTGCCCAATGGATAAGGGATGGATAAGCTAGGAGATTACATGTATTTGTTGTTGCATACTTGGGTTGTGTTTATTCTTAACATCATTAATCAAAATCTTTTCCCTTTCATGTTGAAGGAACTAAAATGTGATGCCCTCACTTAGCTTATCAATTTCTTAGGTCATTTCATTAGATATAAAGAATATATACATATGCCCACCTAGGTTTTGTAGAGCCTAAATTAGAAGAAGGGTATAGCCTTATAGTTGGCCCAGTGTCTGAAAGGGTATGTTGAAGATGGGAAGTAGTTGTCCCTAGATGAATCTCATTCTCATTAGGGTAATTTTGAAATCATAATGTTTGAAAACACTAATGCATTGAAAAGAAAAGATTATAGATGTTTCAATAAAATAACTAAGACTACTATTGAGTGCACAAATATGGAAGTGGATGAAAAAATTAGAGATCAAGAGAGAATACTAGATAATATTTCTAATAAAAAAAAAGATAATCCTAAACCCATGAGAGAAATATTAAATTTTACTTTGAGATGAACAATTATTTTCATAATGGTTTTTAAAATTTTTGAACAAAGAGAAGAACAAAGATATGTACCTAAAAAAGAAGTAAGACCTATAACAGAAACACCTACATTGAACTAGAATTTCATAAGGAACAACCCGAATATGATTATTGGAAGCAAAGACAAAAGAGTTATGACAAGAAAAATATACATGAAGAATTGTGCTTGATTTATCAAGTTGAATGAAAGAGTGCAAACGAGGCATGCAAGGATGGTCATTGGATTTAAGAAATAAAAGAAGAACTAGATCAACTTGTGAAGAATGAGACATGGGAATTGGTTCCTAGACCTATGGTTAGATTATGGGTATTGCACACATTGCATAATATTGTTATATTGTATTATTTGATTTGATTATATAATGTTGTATCTAGGAGCACCTAGATGGATATGCAACATGTAAAGATTCCCATGGATATACTTGATGAGTTGTATTATAACATTGTGATGATATTTCATGTAATTACTTAATATTGGTGAAAAAAATAAATTTCCAATATTAAATGTGAGGTCAATGGGTTAGGTAGCACATAGTTTATCAAATACCACTTGGTGGTTTTGTGGAACTTGATACTATATAAGCAACTACTAGGGTAGTTGTAGAGATAAGGGAAAAGGTAGAAAGGGAAAGAGTTGAGCAGGACAAGGCTTGACAAGTTAGCCAAGGGAGCATTTGTGAAGGTTGGAAGAATGACATGGGATGTGTAGATTCATGTTTGTTCACATGGATTGCTTAGTTGTAGCTATGGCTCTAAAGGCTTCCATGGTTGTATTGCAATGGTGGTTTTGTTACATAATACATCATGAGGGATGCTTTTGGAGGCTAGGTTTTTCCCTTAATGAGGGTTTCCTAGGGCATATATTGTGTCACATTTTTTGGGTATGTTGTCTATTCTCTTGCATGTGGATTTTAATTGCGTATTTATTTCAGATCTGTTATGGGTTATGTGGAAATGGTTATATTCTTTATTGAAAGTTTCCTTACAAGTAGTATTAGAGCTAGGTTCTAATCCTAGGACATGCAAGTTATGGGCTCACCACACTTTTGTTGAATAATACATGGTAAAGGATGCTTTTGGAGGCTAGGTTTTTCCATCAATTAGGGTTTCATAGGGTATATCTTATGTCACATTT
Organism: Cupressus sempervirens; assembly: GCA_028749045.1. NCBI lineage: Eukaryota > Viridiplantae > Streptophyta > Pinopsida > Cupressales > Cupressaceae > Cupressus > Cupressus sempervirens. The sequence goes on along the minus strand of CM053785.1, from coordinate 127,780,648 downwards.
TGTGGGTATGTTTCCTATTCTCTTGCATGTGGATTATAATTGTTTATTTATTTTAGATCTATTATGGGTTACGTGCAAACAATTATATTATTTGTAGCAAGTTTCCTTACAAGTAGTATTAGTGGTTTTGTTGTTTTAACCCTAGAATGAATTCATAGGAATGCATGAGAGGATAACATAAAGGGAAAGGTATATGAATTTTGTAGGTTGTTTACTACATATCTGAGGGTTTTGAGTTTGCTATTATGATGGGATATTGGTAGATTCTTGGGCATGTGAAATTGTTGGACAAATAGAATTTTTAGATGTTTCATTTAAATGAGGGTTTTATGGGGAGCTTGCATACATGACCTCCTGGGTAAAAACAAACCTCACCATTGGATCTGGGTCAATGTTTCTATAAATTTTGATATATAATATGCCCTAGTTTGGCCACGTTCAAAGGAAATGAAAGATTTTTTTAGTTTTAGCCCATGATGGCCATCAAAATTAATCCCATCAAAATTTAAATCATAAAAAAAAAATTGCAATGAAAATGGTAAAAAGATTGTCTTAGTCAAATAGTCATATCTTTCTCTCAGGATATCAGATTTTAGACTTCTTATAGTCATTACAAAGCTATTTCAGAGAACTACAACTTGGTTTAGGTTTGATTTTGTGATTTGGACACTTTGTTAGGGTTTAAGAGCTTGAAAGTTAGATGTTTTTTATTTTGAGCACATATTAGGGTATAACTTGGGCATACAGAGTTATATTTTGGACTTTTAGTAGTCAATGAAAAGATCTTGGAGAGATCTACACATTGATTTAGATTTGGTAAAGGTTTGGCATGCTTTATTTGTTGATATATTAATATGAATATTTTATGGTATATATTGACGATGGTAGCATTGTGATTTTATGACATTGTATGTTTGGAGATTCAAGATTTGATGTCATTGTATACCTAGTTCATATTTCAAATTAGTCTCATGATGATATGGTTATCATTGTTTGGTATGGATATGTATGATGACTTGTTGGGTCTACAAGTTATGCAGTGTTGTAAGAGGTTTATAATTATAGGTTATATTTATGGGTTGGATATGGTTTTTCTTTGCCCATTGATCTTTTATTGTTGGTTCATATTCAGATTGGTGGCTTGCATTTAGGTTGTCTATGCCCTAAGTTACATGATTTGCATTTTTTTCTTCATGCAGAAGGATGAGATATTGTTATTAGGTATAGTCATTGTAGAATATTGTGGTTGACTATTTTATTCTAAGAGTTTGGACACATTGAGAGTCAGATGCTTGGTTCAAGGATACGATCATGGTGTCATAGACTTTGGCATGACTTGATTGTATATATAGGTACATCCTTGATGTTCATTGGCTTGGATCTCTAATTTAGTTATGGTGTTATATCTTCTTGGTTCAGGATCATGGTTACTTGGCTTCTTTTGAGAATCTCATGATGTGCACTTTTAGTTCTTTGATGGTTTGATGCCTTGGTTGATTCTCATGGTTAGAGGATGGGTTTTTCATTAGGATGTCATGGATAGATTGGATACAATTTTTTAGTGGGAGCTTGTGATAGTGCATGATTAGTTCTTGGTTTGGTTTGTATCTTCTTGGTTTGGAGATCTTGGTTTCACTTGGTAATAACACGTTGGTTGTGTGTATAGACCTAGAGAATCTTCATGTAGGAGAAAGATTTTATGATGTCATGGGTTACTCGATACCATGGTTGAGTTGTATTTTTTGGCATTGATATATTTATTGAGTGTTTGTAGATGTTGGAGATTTGTCTTAGATCCTATTGTTGTAGAAGCATTTTTGATATTTTTGTGGTGAACTTTTTATCTTCATGGGATGTGAAGATGGTTATATTTTGAGGACTCATGGCTTTCTTCAGTATCTTCATGGTGTGTGGAGATGGTTCTTGATGGTACGTGCAGATCGATTTTCTTCATGGTGTGTGGAGATGATTGCATCTTGAGGACTAATGAAGTTCTTGGTAAAGGTTTGGTTTATTATTTCATTTGACATGTTATCCTTGGTGTTATGATGGTTTCATTTTTATGTCATGGTATACTCTTGATACGTGTTTAGAGTTTGGACATGTTATAGTGTTTTCATATGAAGCATGATATATCTTGCATTGAGATGGTTAGATCATGTTGTCAAGTTTATGTTTCTAAGGCCATGGTTGGAAATTTGACAATGATCTTGGCTTAGTTTCTTGGTATTGAGTACATTGATTACAAGATGGATACTTCATGATATTTTTATGTTGAATTTGGAGTTGGCATGGAGTGATTGTTTATAGGTTCTCATGGATACCTAGAGATGGTGGTGATGTTGACTTCTCTTGGATTAGAGAAGTATTTGTTGGGACAATTATTTGGTTTCAACAAGAAGTATGAGGTGCATTCACCTAATATAGAATTGAGAGGAGATTTTTCTTAGATGATTCTTGGTTGGATACTTGGATATCTTGATGAGCATTCTCATTCCCTACTCTTGATCTACTCAACAATTTGTTACTTGAGAGATATACGCTATTGTTTCTCTCAAGTGCATTATATTTATGCTTGTCTTTCATGGACATAGATCTTGAGTTATGATACATAAGTTAGTTCTTGAGGGTTCATTTGAGAGATGATTTAGCATTGGTTGTCTCCATTTTCATATGTTGTTATGCTGGTTGAGTTTGGGAGATGGTTTTATATTGGGCATATTCCTTAGATTAGGAATGGTTTATGAGTTTGATCTTCTTGTGAGAGACTTACATCCATGATTAGTTAAATGGTATAGTATGGGTGTTGTTGAGGCTTCTTGTTGGGAATTTATAGAAGAGATCTTACTTACATAGTTTACATCTAGAGCTATGTGTAGAAGGAAATGATATAGGTTATGATTTGCATGGTTTCTCTTTGATTTTGGTTATCTTCCTAGATGTTCATTTTTTCTTAATTTGGATTTGAGATTGGTTAGAGATTGTGATCAATGATTTGTGCACATGTATGTCCTGTGAGAGATGACATGGTTATTCCTTTATCACTTTCCTCAAGTGGTTGTAGAGAGCTTGGGAGACTATTGGAAATTTTTTATGACAGTTGTTCTTGCAAGTTATTGGTTTATGTGTTATGGATGTCCTTGAGACTATATAGATTCACTTCATTGAGATGTTTTGAGTGGATTGGTTATAGATTTGACATAATATTCTGTAGTGGGAGCTTCTTAGTATATATGTGGTAGGTATCTCTCTTGAGGCTTGTGATTGTAGGTTACAGATTGGATATGTTGATGATGTGAGATTCACTTGGAATATCTTTGGAGGTATGGTTATTTGGATGGGTTTTTCACTTGTTGTGGGTGCTATTTTAGCTATGGATATTTTGGCAACTACTTATACATTTGATTACCTTTGGATTAGGTTTTTTGTGCTTTGCATTTCAGTTGGTATAGGATTTTATGATCTTCTAATGCAATAGGTTGGGTGACTTTCTCTTAGGATGGCTTCTATGTATGTCTGGTGGTAGTGACATAATAGAAGGTAGCTTCATTCATATTTAAGATGATGGATGCTTTGATTTTGTTATGGGTAATAGGATGGATCACTCAATGTACTTTGATCCATGATGGTGGATGTGCGAGGAGGGGGATTTTCTTTGTTCATCTATGTGGCTATGGCTTGACCCTATGCAATGTATACAAAAAGTGGTAGATTTTTGAGATTATGGGTGTTGCACACATTACATAATATTATTATATTGTATTATTTTATTTTATTATGTAATGTTGTATCTAGGAGCACCTAGAAGGATGTGCAAAATGTGAAGATTCACATGGATATACTTGATGAGTTGTATTGTAACATTGTGATAATATTCATGTAATTAATTAATATTAGGGGAAAAAGTTAAATTTCCAATATTAAATGTGAGATCAATGGGTTAGGTAGCACATAGTTTATGTAATACCACTTGGTGTTTTTCTGGGACTTACTACTAAATAAGCAACCACAAGGGTAGTTGTAGAGATAAGATAGAAGGGGAAAATGAAAAAAATCGAGTAAGACAAGGCTTGAAAAGTTAGCCAAGGGAGTATTTGTGAAGGTTGGAAGCCTAGAATGGGATGTGTGGATTCATTCTTGTTCACAAGGATTTCTTGGTTGTGGCTATGGATTTGAAGGCTTCCATGGTTGTATTGTAATGGTATTTTTGTTGAATAATACATGTGATGGCTGCTTTTGGAGGATGGGTTTTTCCCTCAATGAGGGTTTCCTAAGGTATATCTTGTGTCACATTTTGTGAGTATATTTTCTATTCTCTTGCATGTGGATTTTAATTTCTTACTTATTTTAGATCTATCATGGGTTATGTGGAAACGTTCATATTCTTCGTTGCAAGTTTCTTATCAACCTAAAGACAAGAATGTTGGAGCTAAATGGTTTTTATTTAATAAGATAAATGAACAAGGTGAGGTTGTTAGGAATAAAGAAAGATTAGTATGTAAAGGATATTCATAGCAAGAAGGCATATATTATGAAGAAGCATTTACCCATGTTGCCTTTGAAGAAGTAAGAATGTTTTTGGCCTTTGTAGCAAGTATGAAGTTTAAATTATATAAAATGGATGTAAAGTAAACATTTCTAAATGGAGAACTTGAAGAAGTCTACATAGAGAATCCTAAAGGATTTCCTTTGATATATGAAAAGGGCATGGTATGCAAATTAAAGAAAGCATTATATGGTCTAGAGAAAGTACTTAGAACATAGTATATAAGATTGAACAAATATTTATCAAAGTTAGGATTTTCTAAATGTATGAAAGATAATAGTTTATATTTGAAAGAAATTAAGAATGGATTGTTGATCATTGTAATATTTGTGGATCACATATTATTTGGAGGTAGTGATCAAGTGAGTGAAAAATTTGTTGATGAAATGAAGAATGAATTGGAGATAAGTTTGATTGGTAAAATTAAAAAGTTTATGGGTATATAAATTGTATAGAGTAGTTATGGTATCTTCCTATAGAAAGATAAGTATTTGAAAGACTTGTTAAAAATATTTGGCTTGGAAAGTTGTAAGAATTTTTGTATACCTATGATAACGGGTCACAAGTTATCTACCAATGATGAGAAACCTATAGTTGAGAAAAAGAACTATAGATTTACGATTTGAGGTTTGCAATATCTGACTCACACCAAATTAGACATAGAAAATGAAGTGGGGTTAGTAGCAAGATTTCAAGATGATACTACAGAATCACATTATGTAGTAGTAGAGAGAATATTTGGATATTTAAAGGGTACACTAAATTTTGGATTGTGGCATGATAGATCAAGTGATTTTACTTTGTATGTATATACCAATGTAGATTGGGGATGCAATATAGATGACAGAAAGAGCACTAGTAGTTGAACATCTTTCCTTGGAGGAAGATTGGTTTCTTCACTAAGAATAGAATAGGACTATATTTCAAAAAGTATAATAGAAGCAATGTATGTAGCAGTAGCAAACAAGTCTAATCATGTCATGTGGATGAAGCAAATACTAAAGACTATTGGGATAGAATTCTTAGATCTTGTTGTCATACATTGTGATAACAAAAGTACAATGGGTATGTCTAAGAATTATTTTTTGTATTGTAAGACTAAGAATATATCTATTAATTATCACATTTTGAGAGAAAAAGTTGTAGTGAAAGATATTAGATTAGAGTATGTGAGTACCACAGAGATTATTTCATATATATATTTATGAAACCCATGCCTAAAGATACATTAGAGTATTTATGAGGTATGCTTGGGGTTACGCTAGCTGGGAATGCAAAGGAGGAACTAAAAGGGGAGGGGTGAATTAGTTACCACAAAAAAAAATCCTATATCCCTTAAGATGTCAATACAACTTTAAAAAAAAGCCTTGTTGAAACTCCATTAACACCGAATATTTTACTATCACTCGATTTTCTGGAAATATGGTCAACTACATGTCTTGAGCGTTGTCATTTATGGAAACATATATTCAACATTTTATTTAGGCATTTAGTGTTGGAAAATTGTCTAAGTGTAAGACAATTCATAGTAGCACAGAGACAAATATGATATGTAGTAATGACACACTTTGAATTATCTTATGTGCAGTTAAGGATAGCTCTATGATATTGTAATGATGACATATACTAGTGTGCAAATCTGTACAAAGAAAGTTCTAGTTGAAATACTAGTACATGTATTTGACAGAATAGAATAGAGCATAGCAGAGAATTGAGTTTTATGACTTAAGGAATTATTTTGGTAACAAAATAATTACTAAGTTGTGATGACACAAATTGGTGCATATTAATCCATAACATATTTTATATTATATCAAGCATGTAATGACATGAAGGCTGAGTGAGTAGAGGATTACTGATTTGTGAACTATAAGATCTTATCTTGCACAAATAAATGTGTTATATGTGAACTATTGTATGTAGAGATTGAAAGATATATGAGCCTTGTGTGATGCAAGATCTAATTTACATGATCAAAAAGTGCAAATTACAACACTAAGAAAGTATTGTATTTATATCTACTCTTGTGAAGAACTTTATTATATAAATACATGTTTGGGCAATGGGATATTCTTACATACATTGTATTTGATCTATCAACACCTAAAAGGGTTAAAGAAACTTTGAACAAGGTTCAAGCTTCTAATAATGCCTAGTCCTCTAACAAGGACTCAAGACTCAAATGTACTTCATAGACTCCTAACTATTGGAAATATAGATGGAGTAATTGAGAGGGGGGGGAGGGAGTGAATTAGATACCACAAAAATAAATCCACAGATCCCTTAGATGTCTTATAAAACTAGTTACTACTATCACTCAGTAGCCATACAAAAAAATGTTGTAACTCAATAGATGCTAACTTATTATTGATCTTTAAGGATTCATAAAAATTTAACATGCCTAAATAAAAGAAATAAAATCAACACAAGAGACACTAGATTTAACATGGAAATCCAATATGAGAAAAATCACCAAGTAACTAGCTACCAATTTTCACTCTTCTGAAGTGAGCCCTATTAGGAGCCAACCCTATTAAAGGTTACAAAACACACTGTTAGGTGTGACCTTGTTAGAGGATTTGATCACCTTGCTAGGAGTGGCCTTGCTAGAGGACTTTATAAAAATTCAATAGAACTGCCCACCTTGTTAGAGGATTTATAAAATGGTTGTTAAACCAACTCTATTAAGAGATTTAGGAATCACTGCTACAATGATGAAAAAGTAACAATGAAGTGACCTAAATGAGATGCAACTGAACTTTTGTATTACAGATCTCTATTCTACTTCACTAGATCCTCACTGATTGAATAAATCTTTGCTGCTCCTCAAGGATATCTAATCCTTCTTCAAAATTTTCTTATGCTTCTTCTTCACACAATCAACTCACTTGGATGCTCACTCATTCATTCATCTATACTTTTGAATTCACAACTTAACCTTTTATTTATACCTTACAAATTGTCAAATCAGCTCATTTACAAGTTACATTTACCAATAATCATTACATCAATTATCTACAAACATTACATAAAACAATTAAACTTTATTTCTCAAAAAAATGAAATCCTTCATTGGCCGACCTTGCTTGATATACACTGCTCTAGAAATGATTTCCAGTGTTAACCAAGTGAAGCTCAGTAAACACTACAAATTCTACAAAATCCTTTGGAGACTAAGTGAACTCAATAAACACTAATTTTCCTTCACTAACCTTTTGAGCTTAGTAGAAATTGACTTCTACCACAAAATCTTTTCACACCTGAGTGAGCTTGGTAGAAATTGTCTTCATAGTGTAACTTCTAGAAATGCTTGGTAGACTCTGTAATTCACTTTGCTAACCATCTGAGCTGGTAGACTTTGTATTTTTCTTTGCTGACCAATTGAGCTTAGAATACTGGAAAATAACTGATATGACATTCATGTAACATCAAAGACAACACACAATTGAACAATTGTATCCAACAATCTCCCTCTTTGGCATTGATGGAAACACAAGATGTCATAGTAGAATGAAATTTGAGAATAAGTCTAGAACATTTCTCCCTCTGAGATTATGTGACACAAACTTCTCAAATACAACAATCTCCCTCTATGAAGGGATTACATAGCTTATTTTCAAGCTTTCCACAAACAAATTCAAATTTTAGAAAGATATGATAGTATACTCTCCCTCTTTGACAACACATGCCAAAGACAACACAAACCAAATGAGTAACAATGTACCTTGAGTACTGGTTCATATGCAATGTTCCCATGACTATGCTACATCAACTGATATATCTTCAACTTGGTTCCTATTGATGCATCACTAAAACTTCATTTTAGTGAGCTTCAAATAGGGGAATGACCCCTAACTTACCTCTTAGATGCAAGAATGCATCCTTAGGTAAAGGTTTGGTGAATATGTCAGCAATTTGTTCTTTTTTATGGACATATTCCAATCTAATCTCCTTATCTTGCACCAATTCTCTGACAAAGTGATATTTTATTGCAATGTGCTTGGTTTTTGAATGCATCACTAGATTTTTAGATATGTTGATTACACTTGTATTATCACAAAACATAACAACAGGTTCTTTGATTTCCTCCTTCATGCCTTCCAATAACTATTTAAATCAAACACTATTAGAATAGTTTACTACTGCTACAACATACTCTGCTTCTGTAGTGGATTGGGAAGTACAATTTTTCTTTTTACTTGTCCAAGAAGCCAACCTCTTTCCAAGAAAGAATGCACCTCCACTTGTACTCTTTCTATCATCCATGTTTCCTATCAATCTTCATCAGTAAACACTTTCAAATGTAGATTACCTCCAAATTTGTGCCATAATCCATAATCTCTAGTGCCTTTCAAGTATCTAATGATCCTTTTTGATTGCCATCATGTGATTTTCTCTTGGTTTTGCTAAAAATATTGCTACAATACCAACTACAAGAGCAATATCTGGCCTTGTATGAACTACATACTGCAACTTTCCAATCATTGATCTATATAATGTCTGATCTACCTCCTTTGATTCATCATCCTTGGTAAGCTTTAGTCCAGTGCACATAGGATTCCCAATTGGTTTCCAATATTCCACACCAAACTTTTTGAGTAACTCCTTGATGTATTTAGATTGAGTGATGTAGATACCATTCTTACTCTACTAAATTTGAAGACCAACAAAGAATTTGATCTCACCAAACATTGACATCTCAAATTCCTTGTTCATTTTCTCAAAAAATTCTTTGCAAAGATCATCATTTCCTATAAACAAAGTGTCATCCACAAATATTTATGCCAAAATAATCTTGTTATATGGTCCTTCCTTGATATACAAGCTATTGTTATCATTATTTCTCTAAAAACCAATCTGAATAAGATAGTTATGCAATCTTTCATACCATGCTCTAGGGGCTTGTTTCAAATCATACAATGCTTTGTGTAATTTGTAGACCATGTCTTTCTTGTTTGGATCCAAAAAACCTTTAGGCTATTCAATGTAGACTTCTTCTTCTAGAATACCATTGAGAAATGCTGATTTGACATCCATCTAATAAACCTTAAATCCTTTGTATGCAAGTAAGGTCCTAACACCTTCCAATCTTGCAACAAGAGAAAAACTCTTTCCATAGTCTATTCATTCTTCTTGAGAGTAGCCTTTACATACCAATCTAGCTTTGTTTCTTGATTCCTTACCATCTTCATTCAACTTATTTCTAAATATCCACTTAGTTCCAATCATATTTTTATCTTTAGGCTTGGGTACAAGAGTCCATATTTTTTTCTTTTCTATTTGTTCTATCTATTCATTCATAGCCTCAATCCAACTTTCATTTCCTAATGCATCTTTCACATTTCTAGGTTCAAAATCAGCAAGTAAACAAGTATTTTTTAGCTTACTTCTTGTCATAGGGTGTTCAGATTTGTCTCCAATAATCTAATCTGGTGCATGATATCTCTTGACATACTTTGCTAATACAAGTTCCTTGCCTTTTGAATGAATTGCATTGTCATCCTCTTGCACTTCAACTTCAAGTTCTAGCTGTTCTAGCTTATCTAACTATTTCTTGGGTCCTTCAAACTTGGTAGGCATTGGCTTAGTAGCATTTGAATGTGACTTAGGTTTAATTTAAACTTCCTGCAAATTGATTACTGAAGGCTTGGTAGTAGAGGATTCTTGATTTGTAGATGTATCTGGCATTGTATCAAGTTCAATAAAAACAAATCTCTTGTAATCTTCTAGTTCCTTTTTTCTTTCTTCTTCACTCCTTTATACAAACTCATCAACTTTCACATGTGCACTTTATATGACTTTGCCAGTAGAAAAATTCAAACATCTATATGCTTCAATTTTGCAAGAATATCTCAAAAATATTCCTTCGCCACCCTTCCAATCAAATTTACCTTTTTTGGATTCTTTCAAAATATAACATTTTCTTCCAAATACTTTTAGATAACTTACATTGGATTTATAGCCATACCATAACTCATAGGGGGTTTTGAATGAGTCCTTTTTTAGCTGTACTCAATTCAAGGTATGAATTGTAGTGCTAATAGCTTCCTTCCAGTATAGCAATGTTTGTTTCAATAATTAAAGTTCTTTCATAGTCCATGATGGATTTGTTCCTCTTTTCAGTTATTCCATTTTTCTCAGGAGTTCCAAGGGCTAATACCTATCTTTTGATTCCCCTTTTAATGCAAAAGTTATTGAACTCATGGGAGATGAATTCACCACTTTTATCTGACCTCAAACATTTTAGTCTTTTACTTGTTTCCTTCTCTACTTTGGCCAAATACCATTTGAACTTCTCAAATGCTTTTGATTTCTCTCTCAAATACATGGTAGTCATCATTCTAGAGTAATCATCAACAAAAAGAATGAAGAATTTTTCTCTAGTATAGCTTTCAATTCCAATAGGTTCACACAAGTCAATATGCACAATTTCCAAAACTTCTTCAAAATGATAGTTCTTACTTTTAAAACTAGACTTTACCATCTTACCAATCTGACAATTCTTGCATAAACCAACATCAGGTTTCTTTATACTGGGAATGCCTCTTACTTTTTTAAATTTTCTTATTTTCACTAGGTTAACAAAGTTCACATGACATAACCTTCTATTCCATAACCAATTTTCTTCAACTTGGGCAGTAAAGCATGAACATTCACCAAGTTCAAGATAGAACAAGTTACCTTTTGTTTGTATGCCTAATCTAATCAAATTTCCTTTATCATATAGAAATATTTCTTTTCCATGCATGAATTCCACTTTGAATCCATTATTGAGTAGCTATGCCACACTTAATAGATTATGTTTTAGTCCTTCAACCCAATAGGCATTATCACATATAGCTCTTTGGTTAGTGAGATTCTTCCTTTTCCTTTTATGCAACAAGGTTCATTATTACCAAACCTCACACTACCACCATCATAGTCTTCAAATTGTTCAAACTTAGTTTTATCACTAGTTATATGATGAGAGCAACCACTATCTATAATCCATGTATAATTTTTGCTCACATGAGAGATAAGTGCCATTTTATCTTCCTCATCATTATCAAATTCATCTTTCACAGCAATGTAAACAATTTCATCTTCACTATTATCAAAATCATTAGAATCCTTAGCCATGAAACATGTTTTTTTACCTTTGTCCTTGAATGATTTGAAGTCTTTCTTGGCATTGTACTTGTGATCTTTCTTCTTGTCCTTGTTTTGCTTGTTTGGGCACCTAGCAACAATATGACCAATTTCCTCACATGAAAAATAGATTAGAGGAACCTTACCTTTGTATTTTCCTCTACCTCTAGAATATTTCCTTTCTAGTAGAGCCTCAACCACCTCAAGATCACTATTAGAACTTTGTTCTAATTCTTCTTCACTTTCTGACTGAGAATCCTTTATCTTCTTTCCTTTTTCTTTGAGTGAAAGCTTGGCTTCAAATGCTAATTCAATGTTCTTGGAAGTTGGAACATAGTTTTCATAGTTATCTAGCTCAAATGTAGTCAATCTTCCTACTATGGCCACTAAATTTATCTTATGATTTACTTCACATCTTCTTTCTTGAATTACATAAACTCTAATTGCATAAATGGGAAGTAATGTTCTAAGAACTTTACTTACAACTATTTCCTCCTCAATATCTCCTCCAGAAGCCTTGATTGAACAAACAACTGCTTTGACTCTTTCAACATATTTTGCAATGTTTTCATCCTCTCTCATCCTCATCTAATCAAATTGTCCTCTTAGACTTTCTACTTTGGCTCTTCTCACATTATCATCACCTCCATAGATATCTTTTAGCTTGTTCCACATTTCAAAGGCAGTTTGGCAGTCCTTGACATCATCAAATTCTTAATAGCTTAGGGAAAATGCAATTTCTATCATCATAGTGTTATGAGTCTTCTTCTTAGCAATGTCAATGACAGATAGTGTACCAGAAGGAGTTACATATTCTTCATCAAGATATTTCAATCCTATGTCTCTAATGGAAGCTAGATGGAGTCTCATGAGACCTTGCCATGCTGAAAAGTTATCCTTGTTAAGCATTGGAATTTCCCTCTTGTAAGACATCTTGATCTTTAGCTTAGATCCTTGAAATCCTTCCTATAAGAACCAAAAGCTCTGATACCAATTGTTGGAAATATAGATGGAGTAACTAGGGGTGGCAAATTAGTTACCACAAAAACAAATCCATAGATCCTTTAGATGTCTTATAAAACTAGTTACTGCTATCACTCAGTAGCCACATAGAAAAATGTTGTAACTTGGTAGATGTTAACTTATTACTGATCTTTAAGCATTCACAAAAATTTAACATGCATGCATAAAAGAAATAACATCAACAAAAGAGACATCAGATTTAATGTCGAAACCCAATATGGAAAAAACCATCAAGTAACTAGTTACCAATTTTCACTCTTCTAAAGTGAGCCCTATTAGGAGCCAACCTTGTTAAAGGTTACAAAACACACTGTTAGGTGTTACCTTGTTAGAGGACTTGATCACATTGCTAGGAGTGGCCTTGCTAGAGGAATTTAGAATAAATCAATAGAACTACCCACCCTATTAGAGGATTTACAAAATGGCTATTAAACCAACTCTGTTAAGAGATTTAGGAATCATTGCTACAATGATGAAAAAATAACAATGAAGTGACCTGAATGAGATACAACTGAACTTTGTTATTACAGATCTTTTTTTTGCTTCACTAGATCCTCACTGATTGAATAAATCTTTGCTGCTCCTCAAGGATATTTGATCCTTCTTCAAAATTTTCTCACGCTTCCTCATCACACAATCAACTCACTTTCATGCTCGCTCATTCATTCATCCATACTTTTGAATTCACAACTTGACCTTTTATTTATACCTTGCAACTTGTCAAGTCAACTCATTTACAAGTTACATTTACCAATAATCATTACATCAGTCAGCTACAAACATTACATAAAGCAATTAAACTTTATTTCCCAAAACAATGAAATCCTTCATTGGCTAACCCAGCAAGGTAAACACTGCTCTAGAAATGATTTCTAGTGTTAACCAAATGAAGCTCCACAAACACTACAAATTTTACAAAATCCTTTGGAGATTGACTGAACTCAGTAAACACTGGTTTTCCTTCACTAACCTTGTGAGCTCGATAGAAATTGACTTCTGCCACAAAATCCTTTGATGCCCAAGTGAGCTTGGTAGAAATTGTCTTCACAGTGTAACTTCCAGAAATACTTGTTAGACTTTATAATTCACTCTACTAACAATTTGAGGTTGGTAGACTTTTTCTTTTGCTTTGCTGACCAACTGAGCTCAATAGACTTTGACAAATAACTAATATGACGTTTGTATAACATCAAGGACAACACACAATTGAACAATTGTGTCCAACACTAATAGGGTCAATAGCATTAACATGATCCTTTTGTTTAGTGACTCATCTTGTGGCTATCATCCCCATAAAGGTTTTTCCTTGGCCAGAGTTTCCCTAGTTAACAAATAATGATTTTTTGAGATATATATGTGTATGGTTATATGTAAGTTATAAAGTAATTAACAATATTCAATTGTGGAAAAAATTTTGTAGAATACTTATTCACCCTCGCTGCCATCTTAATATTATATATTTCTAACAATTTGTATCAAAGCCTAGTTACTCTGTATAATCTTAACAACTTGAGGAAGATCCCTATAGACATGGAATAATTAAAGATAAACCTAAAAGATGACTTTCTTACATAAGAGAGAGATAACCTAAAAGACACAATTGATGATCTAAAATCTAGAAAGGACTCAAATATGTAGACTAGTAACAATGATGAAATAAGAAATATCAAGAAATAAAATGAGATCTTGAAACATGAATTGAAAATTGTTGGACTCAAGTTGAGTCTTAAGAAAGATGGTAGTAAGAATTAACTTGATCAAAAATATGAGAATGAAGATAGGTCCTAGTTGAGTCAAGTCAAATCTAAATTAGATTTTATTAAGATTGAGCATGCAAAATTAGAAAAGTAAAATATCATTGTGAAAGGAGAACTAAGACAAGCTAAGCAATAATTAGAGAAAATTTATTCTAGTAGTGAGAAGATTGTTTAATAGATATTACACTAGAGACCTTCTTATGATAAGACAATACTTGGATATCTTATTGGAGAGAAATCATCCAAGAAAGTTGAAATTAGAAGTGAACTAGATCAGGTCGTTCAATCCCTTAAAGAATATGATCTAAGTAAGGTAGAATCAAGAACAACCATTGAAGTATCAAAATATATTGAATTAGTTTATTTGTCAACAAAATATGATGAACCTAAGAAAACATAGAAAGTTGATAAACCTAAGTAGGATGAAAAACCTAAGGAAGTGAGACATGAATTCAGAGGTAGATGTTTTATATGTAATGAAATTAGCAATATAAATAGAGATTGCATAGGTAATAAAAGAGGGAGATCACATAGAAGATCTAATTATGGAGGAAGATCTAATGTAGAAAAGAAATAATTTGTGTGTTACAAGCGTAACAATCCTAGACACATTGAAAGGAATTACAGAGCACCTGATAGTCAAATTGGAACCAGTCAGAGAAGGAATGCACCTATATTTCAGTTATGCAATAAATTTTGACACACAATGAGATATTGAAGGATGGTTAGAAGAAACTTCAACAAGAATCCTAATAATAGAAGGAACAACAATAGAAATGATAGAAGGGATGGTAATGTCAGTGATGATAGTTAGAAGGAAGAAATCAAGGAATGTGTTGATGAATTGAAGGAAGCATTTTTAAAGCTAAGGATCCAAAAAAATTCTTTTAGAGTTTTGGAGGAAATGTATTTCAATGCACTTGATGAGAAACTGAAGTCACCAATTGTTTGTGACTCATCCTATCTAATGTAGTGCCTGCCCCTAGGTCACATTATCATTACCAAACTCTTTTAGGTTAATTGTATATTGATGATTGGTGACATTATTTTGTGATATATCAGATATTATTTTAGATTTAGTTGATTGATGATGAGATTACTTGGTACTTTATATTTTATGTTTGCATGATGATTATTCAGTGATTTTAGTTATTCATGATGATTAGTTAGATGATTTATTATAATAAATTTTTTCTCATGGATACTTACCCCATACTTGCATGTGTATGGTGTGCGTGTTTGTTTTCTTTCTGTATGGCATTCCTAATGTGGTTAAGGAAGGGAGTCATAGTCACCTACTAGTCGGGATCTACACGACGTACCACTTCCTACCATTTTCTATTTAGCTTAGTATATATTATGCTTGTACATGCATGGATTTTATTCAAGTTGCAAGTATCGGGTATCGACCTTCCTGAATTGTCAGGATGAGTGTACCCTATCACATTATCTCAACGGTAATAGAGGGGAGATAAATTCTCAAGTCCAAGTCCCAACCCTTTGAGCCATTTGTCCTGATTGAAAGTCAAGACAAGTATCTGAGTCAAGTACCCTCTGAATATGTCAGA
Organism: Cupressus sempervirens; assembly: GCA_028749045.1. Taxonomy (NCBI): domain Eukaryota; kingdom Viridiplantae; phylum Streptophyta; class Pinopsida; order Cupressales; family Cupressaceae; genus Cupressus; species Cupressus sempervirens. The sequence continues at coordinate 127,764,626 of CM053785.1, read as the reverse complement.
TGACATAATTTGTGATATTAGCCCCTTAGTTTGATTTTTTATGTGTGTTGCTTTGATGGGTTTTTGTATTTTACTTTATGAGTTCTTGGTGTATTTTCTATTAATCAAATCTAATTAAAAGATTTAATTAATGATGTAATTAAATGAAAAATTAATATAATATTTTAATATTTATTTTTATTTAATTAATTGGGAAATTAATTAAATAAAAAGAATTAATTTGGAGATAAAAGTTATGAGTTTAAAGTTGGAATGTGATAATATTTAATTGAATAATAATATATTTAGAGTTCATTTTTAAATAAATGTTAAATAATAATATTATTATTTAAGTTAATATTTTATCAATTAAGTTTCAAAAATAAATTTAAAAGTGAAAAAGATATTAAAATTATTAAAAGATTCTAGATTGCATGATGCATGCATGTGAGTAAAATATATTAAGATAAAACAAGTGGATTTATTAAAGTGAGTGCATGAGATTTAAAATTAATAAATTAATAAAAATAAATAAAGTGAATATTAAATAAATTAATGTGCATTATATTTATTCACATATGAGTATGCGACCTCCTGGGAGTTGTCATGTTGACAACACAAGAGTTTGCACTCTAATTATGCACGTGTTGTCTACACTTAGGAGCTAGCACATTATTTGAGCACATGGTGTCTACAACATTCTAGAGAACTCATCATGTCTATCTTCTTGTCATGGAAGTTACGTGCTTAGTTGTCATGCTTATCTCTTAGTTCTTTCTAGACACATTCTAGATGCATCGTAGAGGCCTTTATATAGAGGCTCTCCTAGTGTGTATGGACAAGCTTACATGCATTCGAGAAGCTCATATGCTTCTACAAGAACTTCTAGTCACTTGGGTGTTTCGATTGGTTTGAGTCTTGGAGGAATGGAAAATGTTGGAGAAGGAAGGGATTTTTCTATGGACTTTTGAGGCATAGCAAATTAGCATCAGTATCCAATTGCACTTGTGATTTTTGCATATTCCATTTGTACTCTTTCTCTTCCTGTCTTCATCATGTCTATTATATGTGTCTGAATATACTCCATGAACAAATCTTGAATATAGATAAGTATGTTAATTTTTATTTGGTTGCAAAGAAAACATTCAGAAACCCTAGTTTTATTTATGAAGGAAATTTATCACAAACTACCCTGTCATTGTCCCTTACATAGAATTGAACTCAAACATTCATAACTTTTTATCTAGACCAAATTTATTTGATCACTCCAGTCAAGTTTGGAAAAACTTGGCCCTCTCCAACATATTTCAAATTCGGCTTGATCGAATGGTTCATTAGGGAAATATGGGCCCTGTACTGGGACTATTTTATTCAATGACAATCATTCCTCCATTTTCCATAACTAGGATTTCTTTGCGCTTAAACTTCACAAAAATAATATATCAAAGCATGAAATGAATTAAAAAATAAACCAACATAGATCTAATACATTTATACTCAAGATTTTATCCAAATGAGAAGTCTTTTTAATACAAAAAGTAGACTATGCCCTTACGGCAACAAGCTAGGACTTTGAAGAGAATTTAATTTGGTATTGTACGAAACTTTGATAGACTTACATCATTATGCATTTTATTAATATTCCAAAATATTTTCTAGAGTTTTATCCCAACTTTAAATCCTCAAATGACTCTTAAATCCCATAACCCTCTACGAGCCTTCTAGGCTTCATTTTGCCAATTTTTGGCAATTTACATTTTTAGGCACTTCAAGTGCATTTGACACCATATAATGGCTCTACTTTCCATATTAAAATCTAATTGGACCTTTGAAGGTTTTTAAATAACTGATCTACCTTAGAATCCTAAAGTGAACCCTAGGTACACTAACTCCCAAAATGCCATAAAGGCTACATCATTGATCCTTTTATAAAGTAATCAATCAAAACATTTAAAAAATAAAAAAAATATTATTAAGTGACCATTGTGGACTTATTACAATCAAATGACCTTTCAAGGTCATGTTCATCCTTTGATTCCCCTATGATCTATTTAGTGACCTTAGTTCCTCTAGGCCTTTTTTCCTTGGCCCTGCTACTCCTACACCAGTTAATAGTAGAAGAAGTGTAATTAATTATTAGTCAATTTAAGTAAATGGATTTTTAAATGAGGGCAAATTAAAAGAGATATTAATAAGTGTTTAGTAGAATTAAATAATTGAATTATTAATGAGATTGATTTTACTTAAAACCAATAAGGATTATGATTGACCTTGAAGTGCTTAAAGGAAATTGTAAACTAATTATTTGAAAGTTGATAAGTATTATTCTAATGTTTTGAATAATGTGAATGCTTTTATCTAAGAGTCAATGGGAACTAGTTCAATGATTTAAATAAGTAAATAATTATCTTTCGACTATTTTAGAAAATTATTTTAAAACAATGGAGAGATAATTCTATGTTGACCTAGAAATTAAACGTAGAATCTTATACAATTGATGTACACTTGAAATAAAATCTGAAACCTCATATTTGGCTTAACATGTGATTGTGAAAGCAAACTAGAATATGTGTTTGTATCTTGTTCTTTATGCTATGCATGTTTGGGGTTTGGGTGGTCCTAGAGTGTTGACCAGTTAGGATGTCTACCAGAGGCTTGGGAGTTATGTGAATGTGATGGCATGTTGATGTTATTTGATCTTGTTCTTTTTAAACCCAACCATGGTTATATGATGGTGTACTCTATGAGATTTTTGTATTTACTGATTGTTATTGCTTTCCAATCTTTTTGTGTGAAGCTGAGGTGTATATATTGGAGATACTTGACTTAACCATTTTTGAGTCATCGATCAATTATACTTGGACTACTTTCCAGTCACCTTGATGGAACTAAAGTATTTATTTTGATCTTGATGATGTCATGTTGTGACATATGATGACTCGACCATTTTGGAGTCTTCGATTAGTATTATTTGCTTAATATGCCTTTATGGTTGCTTATTGAGAACCAATGGATATTGTGATTATCATTGATACCTTCAGTTGCCAATAGAGAACTGTTGTGGTCATGATTATCAAGGGATGTTTTTCATTTGCTCATGGAGATTTGATGTTCTTATTATGGATTCTCTTTTGGTATTTTTCTAGTTGCTTGTATAGGACTGAGGTGATTTACATGATTATTGGATTTGTGCTTTTATTGAGCCTATGGTAGGTTATCTACTTGTAGTGTCGAGAAGTGGCTTGCAATAAGAGCCAGGGCCCTAAGTGGCTACCAAGGTAACTCATTGTAATTTATTTTAATAAGTGAAAATATTACACTAAATAGGGATTAAAATGAACCTAATAAGATAATTGCTTGTTCTCGTCCATGCCTTGAGTGCTAGTATAGACCAGGATGGGAGTAGAGAGAATGCTTGGTTGCGACCTTGCATTCTGTAGTATGCCTCATCAGTATGAGACAATACTAGTGGCCACATAGGGATCACTAGGGGGCTAGGGTCTATTGAGAGACTACTAGGGTAACTCTAGCATGATCCATGTGATGACACTTTCTCACTTATATAGTAGGTTTCCTACATGTCATTGTTATGCCTCTGTGATTAGATGTCAATTTGTGTTGGAACCTTTGAGTTAGTATACTTTTAGGATTCCTAAACTTAGAGAGTATTTGCATTATGTGATTTGATATCATGTTTGGAACTTGAGACTATCTCCTTAGCATGGTGGGAGTGGGCCATTTAGGTTCCATGCGGTCGAGTGGTAGTGTCTTTTCACTCTTACTATTTGAGATCTATCTGAGACACCGTTGCTAATGCATTCTTTGTTGGCATTTACTTTCATTCAATTCTTGGATCATTATGATGGATGTTATTTACTAGTACATTTTTTTATATTGATGATTAGCATGTGATAGATGATGTAATCTAATTTGTAGGATCATCTTATGTTTTATTCATGCATGTTAGATTTATTTATGTATATGTAGTAGCATGTTTTAGGAGTGACATTCCTACTATGGTAGTACCAATGATCTCTTCAGTGATTTAGGATGTTACGCAAGGATGGCTAGGGCGCATGATGGTCTAATAATGCCATTTATGGTTGGGAGGAACCGTGCACTTAGTTATGTTTGTGATATATGGATGTTTATATCTTCTATGATGATGTATCATGTATGATATGTGGTTTCATTTACTTACTGCATTTGTATTTTGGATTAGATTAGGATGATGCACTTAATTATCACATATCTATATTCTTTTATGTCTTTCATACCTTGTGACATGTATAGTGGATGATTGAGCTTTCTGTAATGTAATTTATTAAGGGACATTTGGAACAAAGTATATTGTTTAAAAATGTTGGACTTTTTAACTATTCTTTCATGTGGATGTGGTAGTTATTAGACTTAGTATTAATCAGATTAAATGTGACTCAACGTCTTGCGATCCTTAAGGAATGCAAGTTGTTATGTATGTTTTTAGTTGTATGTATGTTATTACTTCTGCCACTATGTGTTTGATATGAATGGTTTATCTTTCATGTTTAAAATAAAAAAATAAATTTTTTTTTTTTGGAAAACTTAGTAAAACTTTAGGTTAATCCTTTTGGATCCCTTGGCGGGGTGTTACATCTAAATTGAGCCATTATAGCAAAGAAAAAGTTTCAATTGGTCTAAACTAGTGGTAGAGAAAGGATTATAAGTTGTGTAGTTCAAAAAAGGAAGAAGACATAAAAATAAAGTTATGGTTGAGTGCGCAAGCAACGATATGATCTCAAGAAGATTTGAGAAAGTAAAAAATGTTACTAGTAAATAGAGGCTTTTTGAATTTGTGGTAGTGCAATTTGAAATGATTTAAGGATCACAAACAAGATTATGAGTACCATTTGATCATGTGATGTGTCTAGAGTGAATTGAAGAGAAATTTGCCAATAATTTGGAGTGCCAAAAGAAGTTCTTGCAGTGTGAAATTTCCAAAGCCATAGATGTAAATGTTAAGGTATTTTGTGGAGCTTCAATTAATTTTTCAATACATACAATTAGAGATACAATGAATAGATATCCAATTAATGGTGTTAGTCATAGGCTGAGATATGTATTCAAGAAACATCCATTGTTTCTCTTGTGGATGATCCATTAGGCACATTTTTGCAAGTCCCACAAAATGTGCTTCATGTAGAAGATATTAGAATTTATATCCACTACAAGATTGAGAGTATAGGAGATGAGGATATACAGAAGAACTTAGGATTCATGTGTAATAATAACCTAACTTTGAAGTCTTAGTATATGCACTTGAATGAGTTGAACCTAGTGAATTGTATGTTTTATACTGAGTAGGGTACATGATGAAATTTTATAGTTAGAAGATGAGCATATCACAATTGATAATCACCTAGTTCACAAGATCATAGGACTAGGTAATAAGTGATGAAATCTTTTAAATGAAAAGAATGTAAGGAAGATGGTTGAAACAAACCTAAATACAAGATTTGAAAGAAGAAACATGAAGGTTGATACAATTTAGGAAAATGGAGTAAAGTTATTAGGCAAGATTTTAGGATATAAGTTTAACCATGGTTTAAGGGTTAACTCAATACTAGAAGGATTATTGCACGTAGCTTATCTAATAATAATTCAAGGAAAGAAAGTGAATCTGTGTGAAATTATCAGATTACAATTGTTGGATAACATTGAAAAACTAAAGAAGACCAAGAATGCAATATTCAGATTTGAGTCCTTATTGACTCATTTGTTTTTCTATGCAAGAAATAAATTCCTAGAGATGACTAATTGGGAAAGCAATGAGTGCACAATGATGTTGTTAACTCAATGCTATAGATCAAAGCTAGAGTATGTCAGAGATAATGAAATTGGTAAAGTAATGAATAACTTCTAGAATGAAATAAAATAGAGGTGCACTATAGCTTCCTCCATGTTGGAGAATTATAAGGATCATATATGCTTCATGGTGGAAACTGGTAACACTTACATTAAAGCAGTGGAAGAAAGGATAAAGTTCATAGAGATCATGGGATATGAGATGAGATAAAAACTTAGTGAAGGTTATGCATAGATCATACTCCAATATGAAAAGAACACTCAGTGCCCTCGATGGGGAACCTATGAAGAGAAGATGAGAGAAGTTCATTCTAAACTTCACAGTAAGGAAAGTAAGAAGAAAGTAGAAAAAGTAATTGAATCGATCCTTAAGGAGTTAGGTATGACTTGAGAAGAATTTACTAAAATTAAGGGAGTTCTGTTAGAGATAAAGACAAGTTGAAAATCAAAGGTGATAGCAACAACACCTATTAATGTTGTAGCACCTTTAGTAGGTGTAACTATTGCTAAACCTAGTGCACAAGTACCACATGCAGTAGTTTTACAACCTCACCCAATAAGAACAAGAAGTGATCAACCAAGGAGGCAATCAGAGGTGGAAACACCAATTGCACATAAAAAGTCAAAAAGAATAGTGAAGGTTAAGCAATAACCAACACCATACACCAATAAAAGGGTTAAGAAGACCACTCCTGGACTAGGAAAAAGAAGGAAGAAATTGAAAGTCAATGATTTTGAAGATTCTAAGGAAGTAGAGGATAGAACAATAGAGAAAGTCACACAAGAAGGTAGGACATCAGTAGGAAAGAAAGCATGGAAGCCAAAGGTAGATAACCTTAACATGAAAATAATCTAATGACAAAAATTTTGAACAGTTAAATAACTATTATAGTTTGTACAATAATATGGATAGAAGGCAACTAGTGCATGTAATAGTCAAAAATATGATTTTGTTGAATAAGAGGTTTGATAACATTCTAAATAAGATACTAGAAGACCTGTATAATAGGTTGTTGAATAGAAAGAAAATGATTATAGATAAAGATACTAAGTTGAGAGAGACTATGATCAATAATTTGTGTGAAGTTAACTCTAAGGATGACTTAGACAAAATTTTGAAGGGTATTAAGCCCTTGCCGTGGAACAAAAGAAGAGAAATTCTTTTGATAGGAGTCAACTATGATGATTGTTAGGATTAACCTCAAATAAAAGTAACAGTTACATGCAAATATAACCAATACTAGAAAATAGTAGAGTGCATAAAAAAGAACACAAGACACCAAGATTTAACATGGTTCACCCAATCCCTAGGCTACGTCCACAAACAACAAGTCCAATATCATTATTATCAAGTGATTACACTTTGATTACAATCTGTAATCCCTTACAACTCAATATCACCACAAGAAGCTACAATATTACCATCACATTATGAGATCTGTAACCCTTAGCCTTTTCATACAAGCTTTTTGCTACTTACAAAATTAGGGCTAGAATAATAGAAAGATAATAGCTAATGCCTTTAGAATATAAGGACATTTTTGGCTTCAGGGGTGCTACCCCCAAAAACCCCCATGGGGGCATTGCCCCTCAAGCCCACCCTATACTGCAATAGGAAGCACACTTGGGGCACTGCCCCTTGACCCCTTCTTGGGGGTGTTGCCCCCAAATCCCCATAGAAATAATATTGGGAGAAAACCACATTGTATAAACCTTCGAGTTTGATTAGGCTCCACATCACAACAATCTCCCACTTGGAGACTAATCAAACTCCACAAAAATATTGATGTGAAAAAGGAAATAGAGGAGGCTAGTGTGAAATATATCACCTCAGTGCCTACAGTAGCAAAGGTGAGTTCATAGTCCAAACTTGAGAGCCTAGCTTATGTCCAAGTATACCTTCTAGTGATGAGGAAGAAGTAGAAGAGACACAAAAAGCACTCACACCACCACATATTGTTATGGGTACTGAGTGGACAATACACACATAAGTGTAGATGCAAATAAGAATCCTTTTGCAACATTTGGACAATCCATTGTTGAAAATAATACAACTTATTCAAGCTCTAATGATGCTGCTGAAGAAGAAAAGAATAAATAGGTTAAGGACAATAGAAAAGAAGAGGTAAAGAGGAGAGAAGAAGAAAAGAGCAAGCAAGAGAAGAAGAAAGAAAGAAATAGGTTAGAAGAGGAAAAGAAAAAGAAATAAGAAGAGGAAAGAAAAAGAATTAAGAGAAAGAGGAAAGCAATAAAGCAGAAGAAAAGTCAAAAAGAGATGCTAAGAGACTGGAATAAGAGAGGAAGAAGAATGAGGAAGACAAGAAGTGTGATGAACTAAAATTAGTTACACTTATCTCAATAGTAACTCCAGTAGTGGCAATAGCAGTACCATCTAACGATGGTGATGATTAGAAAGGACTAATGAGTTCTTTGAGCAAGTTGCTACAAAAGAAAAAAATTGTAATGTCTTTTGAGAAGACACTAACTAAAGCCTTAGATAGAATATAGAAGATAATTACCACAACTGTAGCTAATCTAGACTTATAGTTGAAAGCTAAGGAATTGGTGAAGACCTTTGATGAGGAATTCACAGCTTTAGCTAAGGTAGCTTGAGCACAAACATGGGCCAACCATGATGCAACACTTTTTGATATAGTATGCACAAATGTGAGAAATGAATTGAAGGCACTTGATGTAAGCATCAGTAAATTAAGGAAATATATTGATGAAGGTAAGAAGTTGTACAGATAGTGCATAGTGTCATATAAGTACCTAACAAACTTTGAGAGTTAAATAAAGGGTAAGTTGAGTGATCTTGACATACTTACTACAAAATTACAGTACCCTAAGGCTAGTATTAAGGACTATTGAATAGAAGTAGAGAAGATCCACAATGTGATTAGAGGTTTTGAGTCTGATAAGGAAAAGGCAACAAAAATATTCTATACTCTTAGAGAAGTCTTGTCACCCATGAAAAACATTTTGTAGAGGCAACTGGAGGAATGTCTTCTAGTAAAGACTTCTTATGATAAGTTTTCTTACACTGACTTGACTGTAGTTGAAGTGGTATCTTATGCAGTATGCACACTAATTAGTATCTTTAATACAGCGAAGGAGAACTAGAAGAAGTAAGTAGAAAGACTAAAACTTTTATATGCAGATTTGTTTTCTAGGATATCAAGTTGATGAGCAATAGGCCACTAGAATTTGTATACATTTTTTGACACCTTTACCATTGATGTCAAAGGGGGAGTAATATGTAAGGAAAATTGTATGTATGGGAGAGAAGTATTAATATATAAATTTTATGATTTTATATGTAAGGGGGAGTAAACTTATGTATCAATGTAAGGAGTGATAAGGAATGTAATGATCTATCAAAACAAGAATAAAATTTTTTTATGCTTTGAAGGCAATTTTTGTGTAGTTACTTTTACTTGTTTTGTTATGTATGGCATCAATTTAGGACTTAGTCAATTTTACCAAATGTTCCCATCAATTCCAAAGGAGGAGATTGTTGGAAATATGTTTAGTGAGATATCTTGAGTGTTGTCATTTATGGGAACATGTATTCAACATTTTATTTATACATTTAGTTTTAGAAAAATTTTGAAGTATTCAACAATTTGTAGCAACATAGAGACATATATGATGTGTATGGAAAATACACTTTGAATTAGCTTATGAATAGCTAAGGATAGCTCTATGAAAGTGTCATGATGTAATATTCTAGTGTGAAGATGTGTATGGATAGTATGGGGCAAGTTATAGCTGAAATACTAGTACACGAATTTGACATAACAAAACATAGCATAGCAGAGAATTGAGTTGCACAACTTTAGCAATTATTTTGGTAACAAAATAATTACTAAGTCATGATGAGCCAAATTTTTGGATATTAATGCATAAGTTATTTTATATTATATCAAGCATGTGAAGACATTAATGCTGACTAAGAAGAGAATTACTAATCTATGATGTATAAGAAAATATCTTATTTTTCATAGATAAGTGTGCTACATGTGAAAATGGTATGATATGCAAAATATTGTATGGAAAGATTGAAAGCTATATGAGCCTTATATGATGGAATATTAATGTATCTTGAGAGAAAGTGTAAATTATAGTAATAAGAAATTATTGTATGTATATTTACTCTTGTGAAGAACTTTATTGTATAAATACATGTCAGGGTAGTTGGCCCTTCTTTCATACATTGTATTTGATCTACCAACTCCTAAAAGGGTTGAAGCAACTCCTAACAAGGCTAAGGCTTCTAACAAATCCTAGTCCTCTAACAAGGACTTAAGACACTATATGTACTTCATAAAATCCTAATACGGTCAATATCGTTAACATGATCCTTTTGTTTAGTGAATCATCTTGTGGGTAACATTTCCACTGAGGCTTTCCCTTGGCTAGGGTTTTCCTGGTTAACAAATAATGGTGTTTTGAGTTCTCTATGTGTATGGTTATATTTACTATTCAACATTGTTGTTTTGCTTTCATATGCAAGCTCTAAAGTAATTCACACTATTTAGTTGTGGGAAAAAGTTTGTAGAATATTGATTCATCCCTACCCTCTTAGTATTATCTATCTATAACATGGTTAACATAGAATATGTGGATCTTAAGATATTAGATGTCATTAACCTTAACTAACTTACTTGGAGAAACATAAAGGAATAATATGAACATGTGAGATACCAACATTAAACGTGTAAACCCAATTTGATAAAACCACGAATTGCAACTAGTTACTATTTTCACTCTTTGAAAGTGAGCCCTGTTAAGAGCCAACCCTGTTCAAGTTTACAAAACACACTTTTAGGTGTGACCCTATTAGATAATTTAATTCACCCTATTAGGAGTGGCCTTGTTATAGGTCTTCAAATAATTCAATCTAGAAATGTCACCTTGTTAGAGAATTTTCAAAATTGCTGTTAAGATAACTCTACTAGGAGATTTGATTGACTGCTACAATTATTAGAGAGTAAAAATGAATTGACCTGATTGTGGATGCAACTAACTTTTCTAGTTTAGATCTTTATTCTAGCTTGATTACGTGATCGTCCTTGATTAGAATGTTCCATGTATCTTGGTCAACTCAAATACTCTATCCTCATGCAAATATCCTTCAATTCACTTTCTTAAATCATGTTATTCAATTCCATAATTCAATCATCAACTTGGCCTTATATTTATATGATTCACCATGTCAAGTTAGCTTGAATACTCTTTTAATCAAAAAATTATTATGCCTGAAGTCATCTTGTATTAACCAATAAGTTTAACAAACTTAATATATAGATAGTTGGCTAATATAGGATTGAGTACTTAGTTAACATAGAGGATCCCTTCATTCAAAAACCAACTTGGTTAGAATGGGAGTTCTGTGGATGACCAACCAAACTTGGTCAATACTATCTTCATGCTAACTTTCCTTTGATAATTGATTAAAATCTATTAATACTAAATTGGCTCCATTAATTGACTAATCTCTATCAATACTATTTTCGAACTTGGTTGATACTAAATGCCTAGGATATATTAAACCTACCTTCAATGCCCAAGTGAGCTTGAATTTCACTAACTACTTGGTAAGGCTTGACAATTTGTGTAACATCAAAGATAACACACAATTAAAAAATTGGTTTCAAAAATCTCCCTTTTTGGCATTGGTGGAAACACAACATGTCATAGTACAATGAAATCTTTAGAGAAAAATAAAATTAAGGATAATATCCTTAGTTTGATTCTAATTCTCATCCATGAGAAGTCATTCTATCACCAAGAACTCCCTTTGATATCAATCTCTCCTTTTGGAATAATTTTCTCTAACTTCTCTGACTACAGACTCTCCCTCTAACTTGATTGATACAATTTTTTTGATATCACAGAAAGCTCTCCTTCTTGGACATCTCATGCCAGAGACAACTTTAAATGGATATGTCATATACCTGATGTATTGATTCATATGTAATCTCTATTCTTACAATAGTACATCAACTTGACTAATCTTCAAATGCTTGGTTGATGCATCACTAAATTTTGTTTAGTGAGCTTCAAATAGGGTAATGACCCCTAGCTTACCTCTTCGATACAAAAAAAAATCCTTAGATAATGGCTTGGTGAATATTTCTACAATTTGATCTTTTGTATTCGCATTTTTTAATCTCACCCCTTTTCTTGCACTAATTCTCTAAGAAAATGATATTGTATTGCAATGTGCTTAGTCTTGGTATGCATCACTGGATTTTAAGAAATGTTAATTACACTAATGTTACCACAAATAATAACTATTGGATCCTTTATTTCTTCCTTCATACTTGACAACAATGGTTTGAACTAAATGATTTTGGAACAATTGAATCTTACTACAACATATTTTTCTTCTATTGTAGACTGAGAGATGCAATTCTACTTCTTACTTGTCTAAGATACTAGCATCTTTCCAAGAAAGAATGCTCCATCACTAGTAGTTTTCCTATCATAAATACTTCCTACCCAATCACTTTCATTGAAGGATTTTAATTCAAGGTTGCATGCCTTCTTATATCAAAAACCATAATCTTTAGTAGCTTTTAGATATCTCATAATTTTTTATTGTTGTCCTATGATTTTCCTTTAGATTAGAACAAAATCTTGCCTCTATACCAACTGGTAATGCAATATTAGGTCTTGTGTGTACTACATACTAAAGTTTTCCAATCATTGATCTATATGTAGTTTGATCTACCTCTTTGGAATCATCATTTTTGAAAAGCTTATGTTTAGTAGACATAGATGTTCCAGCAGGTCTAGATGCACTATACCAAATTTCTTCAATATCTCCTTCATATACTTTTATTGAGTAATATAGATGACACCCTTCTTCTATTGAATTTGCAAATCAACAAAGAATATAATCTCTCCAAACTTTAACATTTAAAATTCTTTACTCATTTCCTTAGAAACATATTTTTAGAATTCATCATGTCCAGTGAATAATATATCATCTACAAAAATTTCTACCAAAAATATCTTCTTTTCTAGTCCTTTCTTGATGTATACACTATTATTACCATTTTTTCTTTGAAAACCAATTTTTACCAAATAATTGTGCAATATTTTGTAGGAGGCTCTAGGTGCTTGTTTGAGACCATATAGATCTTTGTGTAATCTACAAACCATATTCTTTTTTTTAAGATCTGTGAAACCTTCAGGTTGTTCAATGTAGACTTCCTCTAGGATTCTATTCAATAAAGCTATCTTTACATCCATCTGATATACTTTGAATCCTTTGTGTTCAATGTAATCAAGTAGTGTTTTAACACCTTTTTGTCTTACAACATGATTAAATGTTTCTCCATAATCAATACCTTCTTCTTGAGCATAACCTTTGGATACTACCCTTTCCTCTTCCTTGATACTTCTTTATTTTCATTCAACTTATTTCTAAATACCCATTTTGTACTAATCACATTTTTGTCCTTGGATCTAGAAATAGGAGTCCAAGTTTTGTTCCTTTCAATTTTTACAATCTCTTCATTCATTTCCTCAATCCAACTTTCACTTTCTAATACATCTTTAACATCTCTAGGTTCAAACTTAGTAAGAAAACATGTACCTTTTAGTTTGTTCCTTATCAATGTGCCTTTTGATTGATCTCCAATGATCTTCTTGAGTTCATGATGCCTCTGACATATTTAACAAGTATAGGTTCCTTCTTTCTAGATTTTGGACTTGATTCACTTAGTTCACCATGCTGAAAATGGTATTATGAATCATGCTCAGGTCCTACTATCTGTAACCTAGATCCTTAAGATTGTGACTTAGGTTCCACTATTTAAAACTCAAGTCCTTCTAATTGAGACTTGGGTCCCTTAGACTCTAACTTAGGTTACAATGGATGAAACTCAGGTTGAACTAGAGATTTAGGGAACTCATATGGTTAAAACTGATGATTTTCAATTGTATTTTCTTGAACTTTAGGTAAAGTATTGGGTTCATAGTAGACAAAGTTTCTATAGTTTTTAGGTTCTTTGCTACTTTTTTCTTCACTCTTTTCTACAAACTCATCAATTTTTACCTGTGCACTTTCTATAACCTTGTGAGTAGTAAGATTCAGACATTTATATGCTTTAATTTTGTTCGATCATCCTATGAATTTTCCTTCATCATTTTTCAAATCAAATTTTCCTTTCCTTATTTCTTTTAAGATATAACATTTTCTTCCAAATACTTTGAAATAATAGATATTTGTTGGAATTATGATATATTTGTCATTACTCACAACACTTATTCGATTCTGAATGCTTATCGAGCGCATCACCTAGTGTACAGTTCACACTGAGCATTCAACGGTTACCTTATGAAATTTGCAGGTAAACAATTGATACCAAGTAGATAGTGATTACCAAGTAGAACAATATTCTCTGAGTAGATAGTAATTACTGAGCAGAACAGTGTTCTCCGAGTAGTTAGTGATTACCGAGCAGAATAGTGTTCTTCGAGCAGTTAGTGATTACCAAGTAGAACAGTGTTCTCTGAGTAGTTAGTGATTACCAAGCAGAACAGTGTTCTCCAAGCAGTTAGTGATTACCAAACTTACAGTATTTACCAAGCAGACAGTGCTCACCGAGTCATCAAAGGAATCAGTGTTTATTGAGTAAAATAAGGTAAATGAAGGAGTTAGTGTTTACCGAGTAAACAAGGTAAATGAAGGAATCAGTGTTTACCGAGTAAATAAGGGAATCAGTATTTACCAAGTAAAGAAGGTTATCAATGGATTCAGTTTCTATCGAGTAACACAACATTCACCGAGTCACCAATGGTTACCATGTTCTGAGCTACTCAGAATGATTAGTATGGACTATGCCTCTACTCTTACCGAGTGCATGACGATGCAGAGTATTAAAGTGGATGCTTAGTATCAGAAGGTCATTGAGTCAGTTTGTGGAACCAAAGTTTTCTACCACCTGGCCGACTCAGTAATGTTTGTTCACTTGTGTTTTGGCTGACCTTGCCAGTGTAAATATTGGAATGGTATATATCATTTGAAACAATGATATGCTAAATAGAGTTGTCATTGGTTGTGGTATGTTGCAATATTTTAAGAAGAAGGAAAGGAAATCACTAGAAGAACAGAGGAATACAACAAGGTCAACATTGATGCAGAAAAGATATATTTGTCACATCAGGTGATCAAAGCACAAGGATCTTATCAACAATCAGTTGCAATCAGATTCAATGCTTCATCCTAAAATGTGAATTAGTTTTCTAAATCCTTTAACCAGGTAGACTTAACAGTCTTTTGTAAATCTCCTAACAGAGTGCATACTTCATTCTATGTTTGCAAATCCTTTAACAAGGTGGATCTAGCAATCCTATTTGCTCCTAACAGGGTAGATCATTAGAAGTGATCATTGTAAGCCTTAACTGGCCAACTTTATACTGCAGTATTGAAGTTTTGTGGGTATCATCCCCACCCTAGTTTTACTTTCTAATTTGAAGGTTTCTGGGTCATCAAAATCTGTGTGTTCATTTGTTATAGATGTTTATCTTTTCATGCATACAATAGATTAGATGGATGAATGGTAAAAATATTATTATTTAGAAATTGAATTAAAGTTTTAGAGTTACTGATTCATCCCTCCCCTCTCAGTAACCTTGTCAGTCTTGATTATTTCCAACAATTGATATCAGAGCTTTATGGTTCATAGCATAAAAGTTTGATAGCTTGAGCAAAGATCAAGGACAATGGAGATATTCAGACTTGACAAATCTATTGAGAATGAAAAACTAGATCTGGAAATGGCCATTCAATGAACCAAAAGAGCATCTTTCTCAATCCCTAAAAAGAAGGAAGGAACTTGCAAGACAAATGAATGATTATCAGTATGTTGAAGAAAGGATTGAAGATATTTTACCATCATATAATTCAAATGAAGCTAATGAAGCAATCAAGGAACTCCTAGCAAAGAATGGTTCTCTGCAGGAAGAAGTAAGAAAGCTCAAAAGAGAACAAGAATTCCAATCCATCAGGTTATGTGAAGTTTTGGAACAAAGAAACAAGGAAAATGAAGACTTGGAGGTTAGAAATAATCTATCCCTTTAGCATGAAGATCTTATAGGACAACTATCTAATGTAAATGAAGAAATTATGATTCTAAGATCTGAGAATGAAAGTTTGAGAAATGATTTAATCAGTGAAAGAAAAATCAATGTAAGTTTGCAAAGTGATCTGAGATCTGAAAGACAAAACAATGAAAGTTTGAAAAATGACTTAAATGTTGAAAAACAAGTCAATGAAAGGATGATAAAATCTCAAGCAGATATGGATCAATTAAATTTGCAAAATGAGCAAAATCTTCATAGACAAAAAGTTAAAGTAGGTTTTGGATACAATGAAGAAGGTGAATCTTCAAAATAGGGTACTCAAAAGAATAAAAAACCTACTTACAATCACTATAAAAAGTTAGGTCATACATCTAATAGATGTTGGAGCAATGGTAAAAGAAAATTCAATGGTCAATGCTAAAATTGCAATCAACATGGTCACAAAGCAAATGAATGCAAAGAAAAACCAAAGTTTGAGGGTAAATGTCACAAATGCAAGAAACAAGGTCACAAGGCATCTAAATGTAGATCAAAATCATTCAATCTAGTAGAACAAGTTATCAAAGAATTATTTGGTTGGGACTACAATACTTGGTGCAGATGTCGCTATTGTGGAGAATATGGACACATTGAAATAAACTATGCAAGGCATCACCTAAGGAAGAAAGATACTACTATAAGATGTTATACATGTACTAAACTTGGTCATATATCCAAGAATTACATGAATATAGGAAGAATTGAAGATTAAAAGAAAGCCAGAGCTGACAACATTCGAAAGTAGATGAGACAACAATGGATTCCAAAATCTACCGAGCTAGAAAATTCAAATAATGGCTATGTCACTCAAGAAGTGGGTGACTCCACCATTTCTAATTAGACTCATCAAGAAGGACTAGGGACTACATCATCAAGCAATATCCTAAGTAGTTCCATAATATAGAAGTGCAAAAGACAAATCAATATTTTAGATATTAGACATATTTTACTGTGATGCATCTACCGAGCAAGGTTGATTTCAAACTTAACCGAGCTAGGTCGATAATGTGAAAATTTTTAGTTTGTTTACTGAGTTGCAAGGTTTATCGAGTAAGTCAATGACTATCTGAAAAACCCTATGTCACCTCATCTACCTTCATAACTAAGCATTAATGGAAAATTTTTTGTCAAAAGGGTAGAATTTGATCTCATTTTTCATTGTGAATTCAGAATATATAGAGTGAAGAGTTTTCAAGAGTGCAAAAGAGAGTTCAAGCAATTTGAAGTAATTTTTCAGCAAAAAATTGGTCAAACGAAATCATTCACTCACCAAGCAGCAATGGCATCCGCAAGCACCAACAGCAGCAAGGCAAAAAGAGGTTTTGAAATGCTTGTGAAGGGAGAAGAATGGAAAGCACCCAGCTTCAAGCTCGTTCCTGCCATAGCTGAATCACTCAACCCTCATGGAGCTCAATCAAAAATTCCACCAAAGGTACTACTTATAAATGACATTCGTACTCATTTTAAATGCACTATTCAAGAAATAGGGACACTAGACATGGATAATGCCCTAGCCTAGTTGTGTGTGAACAAAACCCTAAAACCCAAATTCAAACATCTAGAAACCAAAGGTTTGACCCATATCCTGCATTTGCCAAGGAAATTCCAAATGAAATGGATAAGATACATTTTAAGCCATGTGCATAATGGTCAGTTGTGGTTAGAGTAACCCGTCTTGATAATGAAGAAAATGATTCATAAGATCATGGGTTTGCCAATGTTAAGCAAATCAAAAACCACTAAAACACTAAGTCGGGATGAATTTCAGAGATTAAGCCTAGCCAAATGGGATGGCAGAGGATTAAAACCTAACAATCTATCTGATGCAGAGTTGAGATTCGGACTCTATTTAATTGCATATAAGATGTATAGTTCCAGTAGATTGAACAACGTGCCCTGTGAGGCTATAGATTTAGCCTATAAGGTTGTGAAGAAAAATATGGAGTTTGACCTAGCAGATGTACTGCTTAAACAATTTAATAAAAACATGGACAATATAAGGACCTAAAAAACCAACTCTTGTAAATTTGGTTCCTTGTTGGTTTTTTTATTTTTCTATGTACAAAAATTTTTCCCTTCAAAAGGTACAGTTGTATGGAGGAAAGATATTCCAGTTTTGTATCAAATAAATGAGTTTGTAGCAAAGATGGGTGAAAATTTTGATAGTATTATGGATAATTATTTTGAAGACTTCAAGGAGAGGATGAATAATAGGTTCAGAATTCCTCCTAAGCTTTTTGAGGATTACAGAGATGATGTATGTTTCATGGTGGACTGTGACAAGGTGTACATCCAGGCAGTCAGACCTCGAGTTGCATGGGTAAAACCTCTTCCTTATGAGGTAAATATTGATGAAACTAGAGACATCATAGAGGCACTGGTAAATGAGCTAGTAGACCCAAGGCAACCAATTTTTGGAACCTATGAAGAAGCTAAGGCCAGAATTGAGCCTGAAATCAAGCTACCACAGGCCATAAGCAAGGGCAAGAGGAAAATAGCAAAATTGAAAACCTCTACCAATCCTCTTATGCTCACCAAGGGAAAAGGTGAAGATGAAGAAGATGAAGAAGAAGAAGGAGGAGAAGAAGAAGAAGGTGAAGAAGAAGGAGAAAAACAATCTGTAGAGGAACAGCCAAAGAAGAAAGGTAAGGTAATCATTACCAAACCCAAAAAGAAGCCTACTGAAGTATTCACCAGAAGAACCAGGAAAGGTAAGCAGGAACTTATACTAGTTAGGCCTACACCCACATTTGAGTAAAGGCTCAAACAGTTGGAGAAAGGAGCTGGCATCACAAATTTCAAAGCATTGAAATTTGAAACTAGAACTGATGTGGAGAAAATGCAGATTGAGGAACTGGTACTCAGCAAGATGGGTAAATGGAAATAATCCCCAGACCAGATTGCCCCTCAAATCTCAAAAGAACTACTAGAGAGATTGCAATTGAGATGGGATTTAGCCACCCAAATGGTACAAGATATTTATGAGCAATCTCTAAGGAATCTCTGACCAAGTCTCACTGGAGCAGAAGTAAAAACTGAAATGAAAAACCATGAAGGTAAAATGATGATCAGATTCCACACTTGTTTGATTTTGATCAAAGACATTGAACATGTTGCAAATGATGCAACAAAAATGTGGTAAAATATCTATCATCTACATAAGTCCAATGTAGACCCAATAGAAATCAAGGATGATGACAGCGATAGTGATGATGAGCTTGATAACACTCCATCTGTCATAGTCTCACCAAGAGAGCTGAATGCACTGATGGAAGATAAAGAGGAAGAAGACAAGGAAAAAGAAGTTGAAGAGGCAAATAAGGAGGAAGACAATCCGATGAAAATTGCAGTAGCAGTTATTGCATCACTTCCTCACCCTCCACCTAAAACTGTAGCATCATCAAGGTTGGAGTCACCTTCAGCAGGTTTGGTCACATCTATATCAAATATATCATCAGCACCTACCACATCTCAGCTCTAGGTATCATCAATGGAAGTTTCTACCACTTCATCTACTGAGCTGCATTCCTTTTCTTCAGTTATCGAGCAAGCCTTCTCAGCTCCATCATCACCTACTAGAATAACAGTAAGTTCCACAATTTTGTCAATTCCAATTTGTTCTACAATTTTGTCAGAAATATCTATATCTACTTCAAACCCAGTTAGTTCAGTTACTGCATCACCGAGTGTATCACCATTTGCAGCAAGTACTTTAGTTTTTGACCCGGCATATACTCCTATTGGCACTCCACCCTCAAGTATCCCAGTTTTTGCTACTATTCCTTCCATCTCTACCATTGTGTCTATTCCCAAGGTTAAACTAGTCATCATAGAAGTCAGACAAAAGCAACCATTAAGACTTATGCTCACTGGAAAGGAAATTCCTGAAAACATTGACCTAGACACTGAGATAGTAATTCCAAAGATTGACTCTGAAAATGCTACCATTGAAGAAATGAGGTAAGCTAGTCAACTAATTGAGATGAAGGCTATGCAAAAGCAGCTAAGGTATAAAAGGGATAAGGAATATAAAATAATTGAGAATGCTCAGAATATAATTACGGTGGCTATAGGTGTTGATGTAGATTCTACTCAATACATTTTGATCTAGTTAGAAGAGGCAGTCAATAAATTCAATGAGGATACCTCCAGTCAAGAAAAATTGATGGAGAAGGCAGAGAAGAAATTTGATAAGAAGGTGCTTGAGCACATTGCTCAGCACATAGCAATAAAATAGGTTGAATTAACCTCAGTTTTGGCCAACATTGAAAATTCTTTTAATAATGTAACATCTCTTTTTGCTAAGATTTGTGATGTTACTGAGTATACTAAGGAGATAAGAGAGCAATTAAATAAGATAGATGAGGATTTGAAGGCAAGCGCACAAAATCTAAAGCTTGACCCCAGTTCAACCTCATCTCATCACCTCAAAATCAAATTTTTTTCAGAAAAGAAAGCAAAATTACTAAGAGGAGAGTCAAGGATCCGATCTACATTACTTGATATTCAGACTATGATCCTTCCCATCACGGACACAATAGAAAAGCACATTGCCCATTCAAAAACATTGATCCATGACAATAATTTCTCTGTTGCAGATCATGTGATTGAACTTTCTGCAGAAGTTCAGATAGCTCTATCCACATGCAAAATCCTACAAGAGAATTGGGAGAAGACTCTACAACTCATTCTTTAGGTACATTTAGAATTTATCTCAAATTTTGGTGTTTCCATGTAAATACATTCTTTTTATTCTTTGGCATTATTGTCAAAAAGGGGGAGAAAGAGATACTCAGAAAGAGTTATTTGTGAGATAAATGTACAAAATGGATAAAAGTGAGATACTATTAATAAAAGTCATATAGCTCATGTAAATACCTTGTGTATATTGTATGGGGGAATCATATGTAAGGAAACCATGTATATTCAGTAGAATCAGGTGTCAGTATGTTAGATTTTGTATATAAGTTTTGGCTCATAAGTGTTTTTGTCACTAATGCCAAAGGGGGAGATTGTTGGAATTATGATATATTTATCATTAGTCACAACACTTATTCGATTTTGAATGCTTACCAAGCTCATCACCTAGTCTACAGTTCACATCAAGCATATAGTGATTACCTTATAAAATCCACAGGTAAACAATTGATACCGAACAGATAGTGATTACCGAGCAGAATAGTGTTCTTCGAGTAGATAGTGATTACCAAGCAGAACAATGTTCTTCGAGTAGATAGTGATTACCAAGAAGAATAGTGTTCTCCAAGCAGTTAGTGATTACCGAGCAAAACAATGTTCTCTGAGTAGTTAGTGATTACCGAGCAGAATAGTGTTCTCCAAGCAGTTAGTGATTACCGAGCTTCGCAGTATTTACCAAGCAGATAGTGGTCACCGAGTCATCAAAGGAATCAGTGTTTACCAAGTAAAACAAGGTAAATGAAGGAGTCAGTGTTTACCGAGTAAACAAGGTAAATGAAGGAATCAGTGTTTACCAAGTAAACAAGGGAATTAGTATTTACCAAGTAAAGAAGGTTATCAATGGATTTAGTTTCTACCAAGTAACACAACATTCACCAAGTCACCAATGGTTACCATGTTCCAAGCTACTCAGAATGATTAGTATGGACCATGCCTCTACTCTTACTGAGTGCATGACAATGTAGAGTATTGAAGTGGATGCTGAGTATCAGAAGGTCACCGAGTCAGTTTGTGGAACCAAAGTTTTCTACCACCTGGCCGACTCAGTAATGTTTGTTCACTTGTGTTTTGGCCAACCTTGCCAGTGTAAATATTGGAATGGTATATATCATTTGAAACAATGATATGCTAAATAGAGTCATCATTGGTTGTGGTATGTTGCAATATTTTAAGAAGAAGGAAAGTGAATCACTAGCAGAATGAAGGAATACAACAAGGTCAACATTGATGCAGAAAATATATATTTGTCACATCAAGTGATCAGAGCACAAGGATCTTATCAGCAATCAGTTGCAATTAGATTCATTGCCTCATCCTAACAAGTGAATCAATTTTCTAAATCCTTTAACCAGGTAGACTTAACAGTCTTTTGTATATCTCCAAACAGAGTGCATACTTCATTGTATGTTTGCAAATCCTTTAACAAGGTGGATCTAGCAATCCTATTTGCTCCTAATAGGGCAGATCATCATAAGTGATCATTGTAAGCCTTAACCAACCAAATTTATACTATAGTATTGAAGTTTTGTGGGTATCATCCCCACCCTAGTTTTACTTTCTAATTGGAAGGTTTCTGGGTCACCAAAATTTGTGTGTTCATGTGTTATAGATGTTTATCTTTTCATGCATACAGTAGATTAGATGGATGAATGGTAAAAATATTATTATGCAGAAATTGAATTAAAGTTTTAGAGTTACTAATTCACCCCTCCCCTCTTAGTAACCTTGTTAGTCTTGATTCAGACATTTATATGCTTTACTTTTGTTCGATCATCCTATGAATTTGCCTTCATCGTTTTTCACATCAAATTTTCCTTTCCTTATTTCTTGTAAGATATAACATTTTCTTCCAAATACTTTGAAATAATAGATATTAGGTTTATATCAATACCATAACTCAGTTCAAGGTATGAACTATTGTATTGATTGCTTCCTTCCCGTATTTGATTGCAACATTTTTCTCTATCATCAGTATTTTTACACAATCCATGCTAGATCTATTTCTTCTTTCTAATATGCCATTTTTCTAAGGTATACCAAGTGGAAATACCTATCTTTTGATTCCTCTTTTATTTCATAACTCATTGAATTTATTTGAGATGAACTCTCATCCTATGTCTGACCTTAGACATTTTAGTTTCTTTCCTATTTCTTTCTCCACTCTAGCTAGATACCACTTGAATTATTGAAAGGCTTTAGATTTATCTTTCAAGTACATTACTATCATCATCCTAAAATAATCATCAATAAATAAAATAAACTACTTATCGCCATAGTAGCTTTCTATGCAAATAGGTCCACATAGATGTATATGAACTAGCTCTAGAACTTCTTCAAAATGATAATTCTTTCTTTTGAAGTTTGTCTTTCCCATCTTCTAGATTTGACAATTCTTGCACATGCCCATATCACATTTCTTTAGGCTTGGAATGCCTCTTAGTATTTTATTCTTTCTTATGTTGACCAAGTTATCAAAATTCACATGACATAATCTTTTGTGCCATAACCAACTTTCCTCTACTTGTGCTAGGAAACATGAACTTTCAGTTAGATCTAGATAGAATAGATTGCCTTTTGTTTGATTGCCAATCCCAACTATATTTCCTTTCCCATCTAGTGGCTTGGCCTTTCCATTCATGAATTCTACCTTGAATCCAATGATTTCCACCTATGCCAAACTAAGTAGAATGTGTTTCAGTCCGTCAACCTAGTAAGCATTGTTACATCTGAGTTTGTTAGTTAATACAATACAACCTTTTCCTTTTACATAACATGGTTCATCATTCCAAATTTGACACTCCCACCATCACACTATACTAATTCTTAAATTCTATTTTATCACCAATCATGTGGCAAGAATAACCACGATTTATGATCCATGTGTCATTCTTGCTAATATGAGAAATTAGGGACATCTTATCATTTTCATCATCTAATTCATCTTTAATAGAAATATAAACCATGTCACCATCAAAACTACTATCTTTGGCTATGTAACAAGATTTATTACCTTTATTCTTGTTATCTTTTTATATTTTGAAAATTTTCTTGCCTTTGTACTTATTATGCTTCTTTTCTTCTTTTCCTTCTTTTTTTGGACACCTTGCAGCAATGTGACTAACTTCTTCACAAGAAAAATAGATAAGGGGCATTTCACTTTTGTACTTTCCTTTTCCTTTAGGGAATCTTCTTGCAAGTAGGGCTTCAATGGTTTAAATTTCATCATCATAATCATCTTCATCTTCACTATCAAACTATTTTCCTTTTGAATTTCCACCTTTCTTTTTGAGTGATAGTTTAGCCTAAAATGCAAACTCAATTCTACTAGAGTTAGGAACATAGTTATCAAAGTTTTCTAACTCAAAAGATGTCAATATTTCCACTAGTGCATCCAAAGTTATATCATTTTTGGATCACATCTCATTTGTTGAGTTGTTAAAATTATAATTGCATAAATAGGAAGAAGAGTTTTAAGTATCTTGTTACCACTATCACATCATCTATTTTCCCTTCTAAGGATCTTATTGCAGTCACACTTTCTTTGATTCTTTCACTATATTGTGAAATTTTTTCATCTTCTCTCATCTTCATTTGATCAAACTAACCTCTTATACTTTGTGTCTTAGCTCTCTTTAGATTTTCATCTCCTCAATAGATATCTTTTAGCTTGATACACATTTCATGAGTAGTAGGACGATCTTTGACTTCATTTAATTTAACATAATTGAGAGTAGAATCAATGTCAATCATCATTATGTTGTGCTTCTTTTTTTCCACAATTTGTTCCAAAAAAAAAGTTCTAGTAGGTGCCCCAAACTTTTTCTCTAGGTATTTTAGTCTTGTGTCTCCAATGGTTGCCAAATGCAACTTCATGTGTTATTACCATGCTTGGAAGTTATCTTTGTTCAACTTAGGAATTTCCCTTCTGAAAGACATCTTGATCTTTAGATTAGGTCTTTAAACTTTATTTGGAAACATCAGTAGCATTCATACCAGTTGTTGGAAACAAAAATGAGTAACTGAGAGGGGAGGGGTGAAATAGTTACCACAAAAATAAATCCTAGACCACTTAAGATGTCAATACAACTTTAAGCCTTTCTAAAACTCTATTAAAAGTGAATATATTACTGTCACTCGATTAATATAGAATATGTGGATCTTATGATATTAGATGTAATTAATCTTAATTAAATTAGTTTTATAAACATAAAGGAAATAGTATGAAGACATGAGAAACCAAGATTCAACATGGAAACCCAATTTGGGAAACCTACCAATTGCAACTAGTTACTATTTTTCACTCTTCTAAAATGAGTCATGTTAGGAGACAACCTTGTTAAGCATTACAAAACATACTGTTAGGTGTGACCCTATTAGAGGATTTAATTCATCTTATTAGGAGTGGCTTGGTTAGAGGTATTTAGAAACTTCAATGTAGAAATGTCACCATGTCAAAGGATTTTCCAAATAGCCATAGTGACTTGACCTAATTACTAATGCAAATGACTTTTTTGATTTAGATCTTTGTACTGGCTTGATTACTTGATCCTCCTTGATTAGAATGTTTTCTGTAGCTTGGTCAACTTGGATGCTCTATCCTCTTGCAAATATCCATCCAATTTTCTTTCTTAAATCATCTTCTTCAATTCCATAATTCAATCCTTAACTTGACCTTATATTTATATGATTCACCTTGTCAAGTTGGCTTGAATACTCTTTTAATCATAAAGCTATCATCCCTTAAGTTGGCTTACATTAACAAATAATTTTAACAAACTTAATTTACAAACAGTTAGCAAATATAGGATTGAGTACTTGGTTAACAAAGAGGATCCCTCTATTCATTGACCAACTCAGTTAAATAGGAGTCTTATGGTTAACCAACCCAAATTGGTCAATATTGTCTTCATGCTGAATTTCCTTTGATAACTGACTAAACTCGATTAGTACTAAATTTTCTTCATTAGCCTATTGAGCTTGGTCAATACTATTTCTGAACTTGGTTATTACTAAATGCTTAGGATATACAAAAACTACCTTCAATGTTTGAGTGAGATTAGTTACCACTGACTACTCAATAAGACTTGACATTTTGTGTAATATCAAAGACAACATACAATTGAATAATTATTTTCAACAATATCACTTCATAATTTTGAATAAATTATGAAAAGAATTCATTAGTCCAATGCTACATAGCACTATTGTTTATCTAGACTAAATTCTAATGGTTCCTATATGGAGAAGTATTTGGGATAAGAAGAATCATCTAGGACTCTTGGTAGTTGTTATAGAACAATATCTTTGGACACTTGAGCTGGTTGAAGACTTTGAGAAGTTGATTAATAATGAAGCCTTTGTCATTGATGTCAATGGGGGATAAATTTCATTAAAAAATCTCCTATGTATGTGGGAGAAGTGTTGCAAATGGAGAATATAATTTCATTAATGTAATGGTGAAGAGAGATTATAAAAATGGGGTAGAAATACTATTAAAAGTAATTGATGTCAATAGGAGAAACATTGAACTATATCAATCGGGAAGAAGTGTGAATACATGATGTTGATCCTAAGAATCAAAAAGCATAGACAAAGCAATTTTCCCATGTGTTTTAGATTTGATTGATGAAGAGGATTTGAAAAGAAGAGAATAAAAGCAATAACATAATTTGATTTGTTATTCTTGGAACTTAGATGTTTTCCATTTATGTTTCCATCAATTCCAAAGGGAGAGATTATTAACATGAATGTTACTGGTATTCCTTTGGGGGAGTATCCTAATAATTGGATAGATGTTTGATGAAGCATATAAGGATGGCTTTTAGATAAAAGCTATGAAAGAGGAATTAGAGAAGATTGAGAAGACTAAAAGTTAGGGATTGTTCCTACACCTAAAGAAAAGAATGTTATTGGAACTAAGTGGGTATTTAGAGAAAAGGTATATGAACAAGATAAAGTTGCGAGAAACTAAAAAAGACTAGTTTAAAAGGATATTTAAAATAAGAAGAGATTGATTTTGAGGGAAAAAAAAATTGTTTGTTGCTAGATTAGAGGTAGTAAAAATGTTTTTTGAATGTATAGCTAACATAATCTTCAAAATTTATCAAATGCATGCAAAGTCATCGTTTCTAAATGGATAACTTGAAGAGTAGTTACATATTGAACAACATGATGGTTTTCCTTTGAAAAAAGAAAAGGGTATCATTTGGAGAATGAAGAAAGGATTGTATGGACTAAAACAAGCACATAGAGCTTGATATGAAAGATATGATAAATATTTAACTAATTTGGGACTTATGAAAGGTAATGTAGATAGTAATTTGTACTTAAGAAAGAATGAAGATGGATTTCTAATTGTTGTAGTATTTGTGGATGACATTATTTAGAAGGAAATGATTATGCTAGCAAGACATTTTGAGAAGAAATGAAGAAAGAATTTGAGATGAGTATGATTGGAGGAATGAAATATTTCTTGGGATTATAGATCATTCAAAATAGAGATAGAATTTTAATATCACAAGAAAAGTATCTCAAAGAATTTTTGAAGACATTTGGATGGGAAAATTCTAAACCTTCATGAATACCTATGGTAACTAGATATAAGTTATCTATTAAAGATGAATCCCCTAGTATAGAAAAAACAAAGTACAAACCTATGATTGGTGGATTAGAATACTTGATGCATACTAGACTTGATATAGCTATTCTAGTTGGAATTAAGGCAACATTTTAAGTAAATCATAAATAGACACACCTAGTAGTAGTAAAAGAATTTTTAGATACCTAAAAGGAACTCCTAATTATATTTTTTCATATGACATATAACATGATTTTGCACTATGTGCATACACTAATGCTAATCTGGTAGGAAGTGTAGATGATTTAAATAGAATCAGCAATGGAGAATTCTTCTTGGGGGGAAGATTGGTTTCTTGGCTAAGAAAGAAATATTATTGCATTTCACATAGTACAATAGAAGCATATTATGTAGTAGTAGTAAATAATTAGATTATTTGGATGAACAAGATGTTGAAGAATATTAGAGTTGAGTATATTGAGCCTGTTATCATAAATTTTGATAACAAAAGTATAGTAAGTATTCAAAGAATCCAATTTTATGTTAACAAATAAATCACATTTAGTTAAGTAATACTTTTATAGAGAAAATTGTAGTAGGGAAAGATATTTTTTTGGAATATATAAGCACAAAGGAGTAGATAATAGACATATTTCCAAAACCTTTGCCTAATGATATATTTGAGTACTTGATATGTGTTCTAGTGGTCATTCCATAATGTTATTTAGAGTAATTAGTGTATAGATTGCATCAATCTAGTATGAATCAAAGAACTATTCCTTTTCTTAGACTAAAATCTTAATACTACTCTTATGGGGGGGTATTTGTACTTGCATTGAGTCATTAATGACTCTTGGTACTAGTATTTAATAGTGTCTTTGCACACTTTATTAGGAGACTTTATGTATTTTTTGGAAATGATTGAATCGACAGAATGATACTTTTTTCACAAATATCAATGGGGGAGAGTAAGACATGAAAAAGATCCTTATGGGAGAGAGTATCTAAACAATACACATCCTTTGGGAGGAGTATTGATATCTATATATGTGGGAGATTAGCACCTTCTTCATGCACACTTATTATCAATGTATTGCATGGTTGTGATTAAAACATGAAATCATCTCTACAACTTTTCTTAGAATAGTATGTATGTTTACATTTATGGGCAGTGGGAATAGGGAAGTAAAAGTAGATGAGGAATAGATATATTTTGGCATTCATGGTACGAGTATGTGTAGGATCATGGTGTGCCAAAACATGGTGATCTAAAAAAATATGTAGTTTTAAAATGGCTCAAAGCATTTCAAAATCTATTCTAAATTTTTCCCCACCCATCTAGATACCAAAAAAAAATATTAATACCTTTATAAGGCCTATTATTGTTTTGGATACCAATCCTACATGGTCAACTTTAAAAATGTCCTGAAAACATGTTTTTGGTTTGTTCTTGTGTGTTTTTTACTTCAAACATGTGTCTGTTGACTTATTTTCACCCCAATTTTATGAAATGAAAAGAGTTTCTTAAGAATGTTCTTATCTTTCCATAAATTTAATGGTTGTCAAATTATGAGTTCAGTAAGTAAATATTATTATTTTTTCAATGTAGTTTCTCATAAAATGTTGATTGACACACTGATTGAAAACAAAAATAACTATCAAACAATATAACATTTTTGAATTCCAAAAGATGTGCCCCATTATATACTTCATCTACGAAAGGGGAAATAAAAGAAAATTTAAATATATAAAGTTTT
Organism: Cupressus sempervirens; assembly: GCA_028749045.1. Lineage (NCBI taxonomy): Eukaryota > Viridiplantae > Streptophyta > Pinopsida > Cupressales > Cupressaceae > Cupressus > Cupressus sempervirens. The sequence continues at coordinate 127,735,631 of CM053785.1, read as the reverse complement.
GAATTAGTTAAGGTGGTCATACATGGGAGTTTTCTTATTACAAAAATATTATATTAGAAATTTTTTAATTAATTATTTATTTCAAATAAAAATATCCAAAAATAAGTGACACGTCTAGACATTAGTCTAGTTCTTATATATAAAATATTATTAAAAAATATTATCATTTGATTTTGATTAAGATGGTCAGACATATGCCTACTTCTTATGTTTGTCATGAAATTTTGCTAGTATTGCATTAAAATTCAAAATCTTGGCCAGTCATTGTTTTATTTCTTTAGATAAGGCCTAGTAGTTTAGAAACTAAATTCAATTTCCTACAAATTATTTTCTCACAACTTTTTGTTTTAAAGTTCATAAAAAGCATAAAATTGCATGTCAAGTTGACATAACCCTAATTCGCTAATTTTTCATTGCCACTTAAGGGCATAGTTTGGTTGACAATGATCCTGCACATACCCAGACCTAGATTTTTTTTATTACATTTTTACATAAATGATAAAGTGAAAGATGGTTAGGAATAAGTTATTGATGTAGTTATTTGTTGAGCTATCATTTTGCATGATGTTGAATGATAGAGATCCTTTTGAATCCCTCTTTTTGAAACTTGATCAAGGAGAAATTCCAAGCTTCTGGGTGGGTTTATCAACCTATTGGGTAACTCAATTTAAGATAAATCTATTTGTTCATGAGGAGGCATTTTATGGTTCTAACCAATTTACACAACTAATGGCTGAAATGTAACCACAAAAGAGATATATTTTTTATATTTTTATGTTTTTATGATGAATATAGTTTATCGATGCAACTATATGAATTCCTATTTTAACCAAGTGTTTGAAAATTAAATACAAATATAGATTAATGAGAGATTAAAGAAAATAAATGAAAGGTAAATTTCTAAGAGACATAAGCCAAAGTAACAACACATCTATTAATTAAATTATATAAAGGATCTAGTATGAAACCAATGAAATTAGGAGTGACACTTCGTCAACTCCACTGATCAATTCATCGATGGGACCTTCAATAATAACCTAAATATGTTTCACATTTCATCAAATCAAAAAGCAATAAGAAATATGCTCACACAAGACAAAATACTATGAAATAACAAAGATGACCCTTTCTCTAATTCGTCACAATAGCAAAATTCATTAACACAAGAGGAGCACTAGAACTAAAAGGTCACAAAATCATAACAACACAATAAAACCATTAGCTCCAATATTATTCATGAACATGCATTCAGAAAAATAACACACTTCTACAAGAATAACTACACTTAGAATGAGGTAACCAAATATAGCATATATTATTGCATCAAAATAATGGCCTAGAGTACATATTCCATCCATGCATTTATAAGAAATCATCTCCTCCATTTGTGTTAGGAGTGAGAGCTCTTTAAATGAAAAATTATGTTAATAAACTAATAAAACAAATCTAATTATATATAAACTAACTCTCTAAATGGTGCTAAGTAGGTCTTCACCCTTGTTTATATCCATTAATGGGTGCATGAGCCTTTACATGGCATAAAAGAATAAAAAAATATGAATATAAGAAGATCAAAGCTATGAAATGATTTGAAGGTCTTTGGAAGCTCCAAAAATAGAAGCTCAGCCTTCTTTAGAAATTTGTGGGAGTTGAACTACCTTCAAAATGCATTTTCAGTGAATGGAATGCTCTAAAATAGAAATTGGTAGTTAACTGTCAGTGCACTACTTCTTTTTCAAAATTGTTAGTGCACCTTTGTGAAAAGTGCACCTATGCACCTTGATGATAGGTTCCAAAAAACAAAATATCTTCTAAGTGTCAAAAATAAATTTCTAGCATCTAGATTTTCTTCTCCTTTAATACCAAAATGATGTCTAAATGTTTATTCTTGAATGAATGTATTATCTCTACAACTTTTCTAGCTTCTTGTAAATCTAATTCATCAGACTTATTCTTTACTACTTGTTAGTAGTTACTAACTTCTATACTTGTCTCTCAAAAATCCTCAAGCTTGGTGTCTAGTTCTAACAACACCTCTTCAGTTCTAAATGCTTGTCATACATCACCTTCTGATGAAGAATTTATGAATTTATCTCTGAATTGTTGAACTAATGATTGTATTGAAAAAAGTCTCATCATTGAAATTTTTCACTTTCAAAAATTTCTCTTAAACTTTGTTCTCTATCTATTGGATTTCCTCATCTAATTACTTCATTACTTTATTCCTTCAAGATATTTTCTTTATATAATCATCAAGCTTATCTAGCTCCTCTGCGGAGTATACTTCCACCAACATCCAAGCCCTTTGGCCTTTTATCAATCTAAGTGCTTACAAATCTTTAGCCCTTCTACACACTTCTTCCATTAGCCAAAAATCTTTGTTTAAAATGGAAAAAAACATGTTGACATGATTTTAGAAATGGTACAAAAGGTTCAAATTGCCATGTATTATTTGCTCTCCACTTTGTTCAAAACTTTGATGTGATTACTAATATGTGTCTAAAACTGAATCCATTTGTAATCTTGCTTGTTTCCTTCCAATGACATCTCCAAGAGTGATCTTTAGATTTCTAGGTCAATGGGTCCAACTATTTCATTTAAATAGCCTCTAAGTAGCTTGCTCTATTTTTGCAATGTTATCAATTCTCACTCATCACGATCCAAGTACATCAACACTTCCTTGAGCCTTTTTGTGATTAGTACTTTATTCATGTCTACCATGGGCTTTCCCAGTATGATTTCCTTCATTTGGTAGTCCTTAGGAGTCAGTTCTTTTATGTTGGCATGAGGAGGAGGAATTGAAATATAAGCTAGAAGGTCCTAATATTGATTCTTCATAATGAAGGCAAGTGTTCTAGCATCACCCTTATGTAGTTCAGGCTTCTTTATCACTTTTATGAATTCCTTCATTCCCTCTCAATGTAGGAGCATCTAGTGGTGCAATGGAAATCATGTATCACCCACAAATATGATTATTTGTAGTTTTTGTTTAATGTGTTTCTATTTTTGGATACCTATTTGGGCCAAATATAGATTCCAAATCTCATAGTTCTGCTATTGGTTTTTAGGGTTCGTGTTTTTTGGCACCTTGGGATATGTGCCAATGTACAAAAATAAATTGTTTTGTAATTGAGACATAATTAGGATAAGATAGAGGGTATAATTTGGAGGGATAATTTTAATTGTAATTTAATGCATTCTTAGAAAAGAATCAAGTCAGAAGGTTTTATGGTTGGAAAGTTATTGTAGTTTTAAGTTTCCTGCAGAACCCCAAAGAATGCTTCGAAGTTGGATTTGAGGAAGTTAGATACCTTGAATGGGCCTAAAAAATTCAAGATGAAAAAAAGAGTCCATGAGGCTATAGAGTGCTTGGATATATTTACAAAAATGTAAATGGTTGGTCAATTAGAGTCTTGAATCAAAATTTATGCCTCCCGAAAGTTGAACTACCATGTCTGGATTCTTCTAATTTTGCATCAAACTCTAACATGTCTTCTAGAAATTTCTGCTTTGTTGGTGGATTTGAAGTGGCATATTATAAAATTTATTCCTAACCCTAAACTTAATTTAGGTTAATTAAGGTCATTTCTTGCATTGTAAAGGTAGTTTTTGTGGAGTTTAGGAGAAGGTATTGTGAGAAGACTTTTTCTCCAGAATCTAATAATATTGTAAGCCCACAGGGCATGTAGTTGAGTCTATTTCATATTTAATGAATATAATAGCATATCATTTTTATAATAAAATTCAAATTTTCCTTGTGTCTTCATTTTGTCTTGGGTTGTGCCCTCATGAAGTGGTATCTGAGTGGGAGTTCCTTAGTTTGTAGACAAAGCATCAACTATGAGGCAACTTGCACTAGGACTACACGGTTGTGGGTTTTGAGATAGTGACAAGATGCCTCCATGAAGAAATCATGGTGGAAGGGCCAATGTTGTTCCCACTAAGGTTAGAGCCCTCCAGAGACAAGTTTACAAATTGCAAGTGCAAATCCATAGAGGGATGAATCTTGTTGTAAGGGATGAAAGTGAGGAGAAAAATGAAGAAGAAAGAACTATTATGTAGGAAGGGGAAGAAGAAGGATAAGTATTGAACTAGGAAGAGGAGAATATTTTTAGGGTCATTTTTAAGATGGGAAAAGAAACTAAACTTGAAGTCAAAATACCTAGATGAGTTGATTGACTAGATGAATGAGCTAGAGGAATATTTTAAGTATGGGGATATAGAGGACCCATATATGTTTAAGTTTGTGAAGGCTAGAATGAAAAGCTATGCAAAAATATGGTGGCAAGAGATTCAATTAGAAAGGAATAGAAGAGGAAAGGAGAATATCACAAGATGGGATTGCATGGTGGAAAAACTAATGAAGTAGTTCATTCATATTGATTATGAGCTTAATTCGTTGAAGAAGATGAAATGTTATAAGAAAGTGGGAAAATATATGCAAGAATATAAAGAGAAGTTTTACCAAGTACTTATTAAGATGGGTCATGGAAAATAAAACAAGGAGAAGATTTCCTATTACCTTAATGGGTTAAGACCTAGCATTCAAGAGGAGTTATGTCTAGTTGGAATGACCATCATTGAGGAGGCATATTAGTTTTCCTTGAAAGTTAAGTAGAAGATAAATTGATGTAGGAGCATCTTTAGTTGATGTGTTATCCAACTCATTTGTGCTCATTCTGGTAGTTGTTTCTAAGTTATAGTCATTGTTGAGTTGCAACAATTGCCAAGTGCGAGTAATTTTGCAATTTAAGCCGAGTTGAGGTTATCCCATGTCATGTTAACACTTGGGTTAGTGTGTTATCCCATCTAACTCTTTATTTCATTCCAAGTGACTTTTAATGTGCCAAGTGGTTCTTCATGTGCTAATTTTTCCTATTGATGTCAAGTTTCATCATTTTGGAGGTGTTTTTTGCATTTTTGGTGTGAGCCAACTTGCAAGATTTATTCCCCTCACAATGTTTATGATAAGATCTTTCCTTGGGATGTGTCCTAACCTTTTTTGGGTTGGCCTCTCTATTTTTTAATATGCTAGAATGTTTTCTAAAACATTTTGTTAAGTATAAATAGGGGTCTTGTGGAGTCTTTTGGTCATTTAATTTTAGAGGAAATAATATTCCATCTTGAGAAGGGGATGAAGAGTAGATGAAAATTTTTAAGAGCTAGCTATGACTTGAGAACCAAGGGATTGCTTGTTGGACTTGAGGGTACAAGTGTAGATTCTTCTTGGTGTTCTTATCTAGTTGTGTATCTTGACTAGCCGAGATTAAGGCTGTGAGTTGGATCTTGTGGGATCTTGTAGAACTAGTTTTGTAATTGTTGTTTGTGTTTGGTCCTAACCTGGAAGGCCTTAGAGCTAGGAATATTGTATCTAATTAGTTATATCTCTAAATAAAGAGTTGTGATTTGGTATCAAATCTTGCATTATTTCTTGTTGATGTTGTGTTTCCATTGTGTGGTTATTTGTTGGGGGCTAGGATATCTCCTTTAGGGATTCTCCTACCTTGCACTACATTAGGTGGTATCAAAGAAAAGGTTGTTCTTGAGTGTGTTGACAGAACACCAAAGATAAGGTAGTTTGCACTAGTACTTGGGTTGGAGAAGTAGATCTAAGAAGATCTTGATTTAGTTGTGGATTTTTCTTTCTGAAGTCCTAGATCTCTTACTAGTGAGGTGGTAGATCATGGTTCTAACTTGCAATTGCAGAGGGCTTGCAAATGGATTGATGATGCAAAGATGGATGACTCATCTTATTGAGACATGACCATAGAGAGCTTATGTATTGCAGATCCATATTCCTCTACTTGTGATTTGGTTCCTAATTGTTTGTGTGAGGTGGCAGGTTGAGATCTAACTTGCAAACTATTTAGTTTTATCATAAGGAATGTGGGAAGGATTGTTTGTAAGGAGTTTACAAAATCCTTGGAAGATGCCTCCAAGAAGATTCGACCCTAGGGAAATTAATGATCTTAGTGATGCTATGGAAGAATGGATCTCAGAGAAGGTTAAGGTAGATTTTTTATTTGAACTGTAGGTGGTTAAAGCCAATTTCAAAGTTGATATTGCATTGATGAAGAGTGGCATGATTTTTGAATTGATGAGTGTTTGAGATGGCATACCTAAGCATGTGGGTATTGAAGGTACTTATGAGGAACTTGCTGAAGACTTTGAAGTTGCTAGATTGAGTGGTGAGGATAGAACTGATCATGTGGAGAGACCTATTGGAATTAGGATTGGTCAGTTTGCTTGACCTAGATCTTAGTTGAAGCTAAAGCATAAGATGGAGATTCTAAATTTTTAGGTACTTTGAATCCTAAAGACCTGGTCGATTGGATTGGTTAATTGGAAGACTACTATGAGCTTGAGGATATTGAGGATTCACTCAGAGTGAGGTTGGCACAAACTAAGTTGAAGGGACATGTTTCTCTTTGGTGGAAGGAACTACAAAGAGACAAAGAGGAGTAAGGTAAAATGAAGATCTCTAGATAGAGACTAATGGTGACTAAACTGAAGGCTAAGTTCATTCCTATTGATTATGAACTTGAGTTGTTTAAGAGGTTGTAAAATCTAAAATAGAAGGACATGACTATGAAGGATTATACTAAGGACTTCTACAAGTTGACTATTTAGTCTAGAAGTAGAGAATTGTCAAAGGAAAAGGTAGCTCGATACATTAATGGTTTAAGATTCAATATTCAGGATGAGATTGGTATGTTGAATATTCCTTTAGTTGAAGATGCTTGTTAGTATGCTTTGAGAGAAGAAGAGAAGCTAAAAAGGAAACATCAAGGAAATCCTCGAGGAAAGGAGAAGTAAGATAGCTTAGCATAAACTAAAATGAGTGCAGAAGGGGAACAAAAACCTATTGATCAGAAAGGAGGATAGGTAGAGGTGTGTTTAGAGGTAATTATTTCAAATTTGGCAAAGAAGGGTATAGATTTTTTGAATGTCTGATTGGTAGGATAGCTACTATTGTGAATAAGGTTGAAGTCCGAGTCAATTAGCCTAAGCAAGGAGATAATTTTTTGGCTCAACAAGTACTGGTGGGTCAGAGGACATTGGATTTTTATCAGAGGACTAGTTTGTTTAGGACTTATTGTAAGTCTGGTGGAAAAGTTTGTAAGGTGATTGTGGATGGTGGTAGTACTAATAATCTTGTTGTTGAGGAGATGGTTCATAAACTTGGTTTGAAGAGAGTAAGACATCCTTATCCTTATAGGATTGTCTAGTTGCAAGGTGAGCATACTTTGGAAGTAAGGGAGCAATGCCTTATTGATTTCCAAATTGGGCAGTATAAGGATCAAGTGTTGTGTGATATTATGGATATGAATAGTTGTCATGTGTTACTTGGTAGACCTTGGTAGTATGATTTTAGGGCTATGCATGATTGTGTTAAGAATGTGTTTGTTATTGAGAAAAGTGGCATGAAGTTTTCCCTGATTCCTTTGTAGAATGAAGAGCTCAATAGGGGGAACCTAAGCATTGGCAATTGAGTTGAGTTGGGAAATTTTGAGAAGGTTGGAGATCAGCATTAAAAGGTTGTGCAAGTTGAAGACTTGGAGGACATGTATGTAAAGAACCAGTTTGGGATTTATGTGTTGAATCCTAGAATATTTTCTTGCAGCTTCTAGAACATATTTTCAAGCCTAGGGTGTTTGATGTAGGAGCATCTTGGGTTGACATGTTATCCTTCTCATTTGTGTTTATTCTAATAGTTGTTACCAAGTTACAGTCATTGCTTAGTTGTAGCAATTGTCAAGTGTTAGTATTTTTGCAATTCAAGTGGAGTTGAAGTTATCCCATGTCATGTTAACACTCAGGTTAGTCTGCTATTTCATCTCTCTCTTCAGCATGTGTCAAGTTCCATAGTGTGTGTTGAGTGACTCTTCATGTGATGAGTGACTCTTCAAGTGTAGAGTGGTTCTTCATGTGCTCAGTTTTCTTGTTGATGCTGAGTGTTAGCATTTTGGACACGTTTTCTACATTTTTGGTTTGAGCTAACTTGCGAGACTTATTTCAATCATGATTTTTATGATAACATCTTGCCTTGGGATGTGTCCTAACCATTTTTGGGTCAACCTTCCTATTTTTCAATGTTCTAGAATGTTTTGTAAGTTGTTTTGGCAAGTATAAAGAGGGGTCTTGTGGAGTCTTTTGGTCATTCAGTTTTGTATGAAATAATATTCTAGCTAGAGAAGGGGATGAAGTGTACATGCAAATTTTGAAGAGCAGGGGTTGCAACTTGAGAACCAATGGATTGCTTGGTGGACTTGAGGGTATGAGTGTGGATTCTTCTTGGTGTTCTTATCCAGTTGTGTATCTAGATTATCTTGGATTAGTGTTATGAGTTGGATCTTGAGGGATATTGTAGAATTAATTTTGTAATTTCTATTTGTGTTTGGCCCTAACCCAAAAGGCCTTACAACTAGGCATATTGCATGTAATTATTTATATCTATGAATAAAGAATTTTGATTTGGTATTAGATATTGAATTATTGCTTCTTACTATTATGTTTTGGTTGTGTGGTTATTTGCTAGGGGCTAGGACATCTCCAGGGATTCTCCTACCTTGCATTGCATCATAAAAAAAAAGTTTGATTGAAGGAAAAGAGAGCATAGTCAAGGAGAAAGGGGTGGTGGTTGGTTAGTTGGAGGCCAAAATGAGGACCAAAAGAAAAATGAAGATGTGGCCAGTAGCAACCAAAACTAGAGTAATGAGGGTTTCAACCACTCTAGTGACCAAAACTCTAGAGACCAAAGAGGAAGAGGTAGAGGGTGTGGAAAAGTTTTAGGAAGAGGAGGCTTTGATGGTACATGTTTTTACTACAATGAAAATGGCCATTGTGCTTGTGAGTTCCCTCAATGCCAAGGAAGGATAGATAGGAGAGTTTATGGTCAAGACAGGGTTAATCATCTAGATGATGATGCTAGGTCATCACATTCAAAAAATGTAGAAATAGGAGATGTTCTAGTTAATGAAATGGTCTTTCTAGGTGGTGAGACTAAATTTGGACAAAGGAGGAGTCTAATTTGTAGTAGGTGCAAGTGTGAGGGTAAATAATGTGATGCGATTGTTGATGGTGGGAGCACTAACAAATTGGTGTTAGACAAAATGGTCTCAAATCTAAAGCTAAAGAGGGAGATTAAACACCCCCATCCATATCAAATTTCTTGGGTTTAGGATGATCATAAGGTGTTGGTTAGATAATAATGTTTGGTAAACTTTAAGATTGGGAGCTATGATGATGAGGTTCCCTATGACATCATCCTGATGGATGTATGCCATTTATTGTTCAGAGGGTTGTGGTAGTTTGATAGGCATGATATACATGACAGTCATGCAAATACATATTCTCTAACGAAGGATGGATTTTGTGACAAGTTGAATTCCTCGATAAAGGAGAGATAAAGGTATGTTGTAGTGCTAGTGTTTTTCTTATTAATGGAAGTAAATTTCTAGATAGCATGAAATATCAACATATGTGTAATGACTTAATTCCTAGAAAGAATAAGGAGGGTATTAGTGAAGTTCCAGTTAAAATTTCAGATCTATTAAGTGAATATGGAGATTTAATATATGATAATGTACTAGAAGGATTACCACTAGCAAGGAAAATTAGTCATCGAATAGAGCAAGTTTGTGGAGCTAGTTTTCCTAGCAAGGCTTCTCATAGGATGACTCCTACTAAGACTAATGAGCTCAACAAACAAGTTTAGGAGCTATTGAGGAAAGGTCTAATTTGAGAGAGCTTGAGTGTAGTACCTATAGTACTAGTACCAAAGAAGGATGGAGAGTAGAGGATGTGTATGGACTCTCATGCTATAAAAAAGATAACCATTAAGTACTAGTTTCCTTTACCAAGGGTGGATGATCTTATGGACTGCTTGAGTGGAGCTCAAAATTTCACAAAGATAGATATCAAAAGTGGTTATCACTAGATACAAATAAGAGAGATAGATGAGTAGAAGAGTGCATTCAATATCAAGGAGGATATGAGTGAGTGGGTAGTAATGCATTTTGGACTGACCAATGCATTGAGAACCTTCATGTGGCTTATGAATGAGGTACTAAATATATTTTTGGGAAAATTTGTTATTATCTATTTCTATGATATTTTTATTTTAAGTCTCTAGATGAGCATTTAGTGCACATTCATAGTATCCTTGAATGATTGAGGGAAAGAGATATTTTTGATTAACTAGAAGAAGTGTAGCTTTGTCAAAAATTAGTTAGTCTGTTTGAGGTTTGTTATATTTATGGAAGTCCTCAAAATGGACCCATAGAAGGTGAAGTTCATCCTAGAATGGTCTACTCCAAGGTCTTCCACTAAGGTGAGGTCATTCCATGGTTTGGCTAGTATCTATAAGAATTTTATTATGAATTTTGGTAGTATATACGGACCCCTAGCTAAAACAATGAGAGAGAATAGAAAAAGAGTTCAAGTGGACTATGGGAGCTACAAGGAGTTTTGAGTTGTTGAAGAAGAAGGTGATAGAGGAACCTATGTTGGCATTTCCCTATTTTAACAAAGTGTTCTAGGTAGATTGTAATGCCATTGGTAGTACTATTGGGGCTATATTTAGCCAAGAAGGTAAGCCTATTGCCTATTTTAGTGAAAATTTGAATGATGCAAAGAAGATGTATTTTGTTGACGATAAGGAGTTCTATGCAATAGTTCAAGCCTTAAAGAAATGGAGGCATTATCTGTTACCAAAAGTATTTATCTTATACACTAATCACCAGGCATTACATTACCTAAATATCCAAGGTAAATTAAAATGAAGACATTTGAAATTGGTAGTGTTCATGGAAATCTATACATTTGTATTGAAACATAGAAATGGAAGGTCTAATGAAGTTGCAAATGCATTAAGTAGGAGACAATTGTTGCTGATAGATGTTTAGGTTGAAGTGGTTTGGTTTGATGAACTTAAAAATATGTATCCTGAGGATCTTTACTTTGTAAAGGCTTCGAAGGCTTGTAAAGAACTTGTTACTCTAGACAGTACTAGGTGGTTGGATTACATGATCTAGGATGGTATATTGTTCAAGGGTAGTCAATTGTGTATTCCAAGGAGTTCTATGAGGGAGAAATGTATCAAGGAGAAACATACTGGAGGGATGGCAAGACACTTTGGTCATGATAAGACCATTTCTATTGTTAGTGAACACTATTTTTGTCGTCAATTGTTACAAGATGTGAAGAAGTTTTTGCATAGTTGTCTGGTATGTCAAATAGCCAAAGGAGTGAGTTATAATACTAGAACCTATTAGCCATTGCATGTTCCATCAAAACCTTGGAAGGACATAAGTATGGACTTTTTTTGGATTACCAAGGACAGAAAGGGGTAATGACTCAATATATGTGGTGGTAGTTTCTCCAAGATGATGCATTTCATTTGATGAAAGGTGTTTCCCTTAATACCATAAACACATAAAAGAAACAAAGAAACAACAATAATTTATGACAGAAAATATAGGCTTCTTATTATCACTAAAAATGTGGCATCACTAAATTCATAAATACAATATGCCAACCCACATGGGTGCCTTCATTATAGTAAAATTCATGACAAAACTGTGAACTATCACCCAAAACTGTCCTAAACAATGTTTGAGCATTTCTTAAATAGCCAATTTTATGCCACCCAGGAAGGTTCTAGAGATCCAAACTTAGTACCTAGGATCAATATACCCTACCAATACATATAAAGTCAGTCAAATACACCTTTAAAAATTTATTTTGGATGTTTTGGTAAGCCCAACTTTGAAAGACCACAATTCTCGAACTGTTGCTATGATTGGCTATTATAACCACTTTTTGGAAATGCCAGCTCCTAATCTATAGATTTAGATTTGTACAAGCACCCATCCATCGAGTTTTTGGGCCTCATCTAAGAATTTTAATACCTCCAATGGTGAGCCTAAATTTATATACCAAAATTACAAACCAAAATCCTACAATAAATCCATGAATGTGTATGATATGGCACTAAGTCTCCACTAGTAGGATGATATATCCATGATGAATATCCACCTTCAAAATTAGGACATTATGATCTCATATGATTGACTTACTAAGTTGCAAGGCTCCACAAAGAATTATGCATTAAGACAACCCTTATTTAAATTACTAAAATGAAATATTTTTAGTTGATGAAAGATTGCTCTTACACATAACTTGATAAGTAACCTGACCATGTCTCAAGTATTTATTGGTAAATTAAGATGGTTTACCTCCTCCCTTACTAGCCATTATGAATCCTTTATTGGGGTTCCTTTCCATTTGACAAGGTATTCTTCATTTTGTTCCTTGTACTTTTTCTAACACAATTGTCTAGTATCTCCTCAATCTCCTTTGTAGTTGAGCTAGCTACTAGAATACTCCACTATGCTTTTGCAACTTCATCCTCATCATCTCCTTCATAATACTTTGTCAAATCTAAAATTTTGAATATTGTTGAAATATTTAGTTTACCAGGAAACTCCACTTCATAGGCATTTTTTCATACAATATCTTGCATGCTCCAAACTTCTTCATTTTCATCTTATTATATGTACTCGTTGGAAAATGGTCCTTTCACAAATGAGCCATGATGTAGTCTCCAATCTAAAATTCCTTATACCTCATTTTCACATCTACCTTAGCCTTGCACTATGAATTCATCTTTATAATGTGCATCCTCACCTCCTCATGGATGTTCTTTAAATATTCATCACATTCTTCTACTTCAACACAACTTATCTTTCATTTATTTAATTGCCTCAGTTCAGAAGTATTTCTGGGACTACTCTCATATAAAATCTAGAATGGAAATTTACTAGAACTCCTATTGATAGAATTATTATATGTAAATTTTTCCTATAATAAAATCATATTCCATCCTTTTGGTTTATCTCCTACCAAGCATCTTAGTAAGTTTCCCAAATTGTGATTCACAACTTCTATCTACCCATTAGTTTGTGGATGATGTGATGAACTAAACTTCAACTCTATCTTCAATTTCTTCAACAATTTATGCCAAAAATACCCAACAAATTAGGCATCTTGATCTAAAACTATACTCCTTGGTAGACCATGTAGTCTCACCAATTTGTTGAAAAACAACTATGCCACATGAACAACATCACTTGTCTGCATGTAAGGAATGAAATGTGCCATCTTTGAAAACCTTTCAAGCACCAAGTCCTCACTAATTCCTTGTTAATCCAAGAACAAAATCCATGCTAGCATCCTCCCACATCATCTCTGATATAGGTAATGGTTGATACAACCCCATATTCTTCTTAACTCCTTTTTCCATCTAACATACTTTACAACTCTGCACAAACTTCTTCACATATTGTTGCAATTGTGGCTAGTAATAATTCTCAACAACCAAACCAATGGTTTTACCTCTACCAAATTATCCAACCAACCCTCCGCTATGCTTCTCCTTGATGAGATTCACTCTCATTAAACTTCTAGGAATGCACAACTAACTTTGTTTGAAAAACATACCATTTGAGATTATAAAATCTAACCACTTTGTCCTATGAAGAGTAATAGGTTCTATACAAGCCTTCCAAGATTCACTAAAATTAGGATCGTCTAGATACAAATTACTGAGTTCCTTGAACCCAATCAACTCAATCTACATTTTTGTTAGCAAATTTTATTTTCTACTAACAACATCTGCAACTTTGTTAGACCTCACACTCCTACGTTTCAAAAAAAATTTATAGCTTTGAAAAAACTCAACCTACTTCAAATGCTTTTGGTTTAATTTTCCTATTCAAAAATTACAAATCTTGATAATTAGTATACAAAAAAAAAACTCCTTACAAAGAAGATAGTGTCACCACTTCTTCAATGCCTGAACTATAGCATAAAATTCTTGATCATTAAAATAATATTTTCTTTTTGCACCATTCTATTTCTCACTAAAATAAGCAACAAGCCTACCTTCTTGGCTCAAAACAACTCCTATTATAGTACCAATAGCATCACCGTCTACTTGAAACACCTTGTTAAAATATGGAAGTGCTAAAATAGACTGCTCTATAACTTTATATTTTAATAGATTAAAACTCCTAACTGCTCTTGCTATCCACTTAAATTCTTTCCTATCCCCTCTCACTATTTTTTTCAAGAGTCCAAAAATAGTGCTAAAACCTCTTATGCACTTTTTGTAAATACTAACCAATTAATGAAAAGATCTTATCTTGGTAGCACTCTTAGGAGTAGGCCATTCAAGGATAGCCTTCACTTTCTTTGGGTCCATTTTAAGACCTTCTATTGAGACTACAAATCCTAGGTACACTATCTCATTTTTCACAAAACCACACTTCTTCAAGTTTATCAACAACTTTTCTTTGCTTAACTTATCAAACACCTTTTGAATATGCATCAAATTCTCCTTTAATGTATTACTAAAGATCAAAATATCATCTAGGTAAACAATGACAAACTAGCCTAGAAACTCCTTTAGTACCTCATTCATGTGCTACATGAAAGTGCTTGGTGCATTGGTTAGCCCAAAAGCATGACTAACCACTTGTACAATCCTTCACTTGCCTTGAAAGTATTCTTCCACTGATCGCCTTCTCTGATATGAATCTGATGGTACACACTCTTCAAATCTATCTCTATGAAAAACTCAACCCCACTCAAATAGTCCATAGTATCAGCCATCCTCGGCAATGGAAATATGTACTTGATTGTAATCTTGTTGATAGTGCATGAATCTATGCACATCCTCCATTCGCCATTCTTCATTGGTGATAATATTATTGGTTCTAATACTGTTGGTGTCATTTTGTGTGCTGCCTTGTTTCAAAAATTAGCTCCTAGAATTAAATCCATCTACTGACTTATCTTCCTCACTGGGGGCAATCCACTAGGTACATTATTTGACACAATATTAGAAAAGTCTCCCAACAGATCTGCAACTTCTGTAGGTACCTTTTCCACTTCTTCTTCACCATCTTTTAGAATGATAGAAAAACACATATGCTCACACTTCATACCTTGGAGAAACTCCTTTCCATCTAGGAAACACATTCTAGTAGCACTATATACCTTTCCTTCTGC
Source organism: Cupressus sempervirens (assembly GCA_028749045.1). Taxonomy (NCBI): domain Eukaryota; kingdom Viridiplantae; phylum Streptophyta; class Pinopsida; order Cupressales; family Cupressaceae; genus Cupressus; species Cupressus sempervirens. Next base: position 127,720,556 of record CM053785.1, on the reverse strand, counting down.
ATCCTTTAATGGCTTCAACTTATGTTTCACTCCATCCTTGGTTAGAGTGTAGGTATTTTCTCGCCAATCATGTATAACATGCCTATCAAACTAGAATGGCCTACCTAGAAATATATGACATATTCCCATAGGTATGATATCACAAAGTACCTCATCCTAGTGACTCCTAATCTTGAACTTCACTTAGCATTTCTCATTGACCATGACCTTGTGGTCATCTTGCACCATAGCAATACGATATTGATGTAGGTTTTTTTGTCTCTTTAGCTTTAGCTTTCTTACCATCATTTCTAACACTATATTGTTAGTACTTCCACCATCAATGATCACATCACAATACTTATCTTCACATTTTCACCTTGTGTGAAATAAACTCCTTATTTGCTTAGGTTCATTCTCACCACTTAGTAGGAATCTTATGTTAACTAGGACTTCTCCTCTTTCAACATCTTCTAAATGTGATGATTTGGCATCTTCATTGACATGTGTAACTTTGGTCTAGCATTATATTCTTTGATTTTTCCTTCCTTGGCACTAGGAACATTCAAATGCTCTATGCCCTTCTTTTCCACAATGAAAAGATTTCCCATGGAAGCCTCCTCTTCTAGATCCTTTTCATCTACCTCTTCCTCTCTAATCTCTATTATTCTAATAATGGAATCACTTAGAATTGATTCCCCTCTAGATTTAACTTCTACTTATAGCCTCATCCTTGTTATTTTGATCATCATTTCAGCCTCCATAAGATCATCTACTAGATATTTTACCACAATCTCTACCACTATTATTGTTATAATTTTTTTTTCTTAACTTCTCCTCGACTCTTCGAGAAAATTGTTATGCCTCCTAAATATTGGTCACTCGAACAAGACTCATCTCCTCTTGAATACTTGGCCTTAACCCTTTAAGATAATGGGCCACTTTCTCCTTATCATCTTTTACATGGTCAAGAACTCTTTATTGTACTCTTGAATAGATTTTCCCACTTGCTTCAACCCTTAAATTTTATTCAATAGATCAAGCTCATAATCCATGGGAATGAATAGTTACTTCAATTTAGCTACTATCTGACCTCATCTAGTGATTTTTCCCTTTCCCCTTTTATTTTGATCCAACTACATTTCCTGCCACTAAAATTTTGCATGACCCTTCAGTTTGGCCTTCATAAACTTGATCCTATCAGAATCTTCAATATCTTCATATTCAAAGTACTCTTCTAATTTATTGATCCATTTGATCAATTCCTCTAGGTTGAGATTTCCTCAAAATGTGGGAACATCAAAATTAGGTCTATTTTCTAATACTAGAAATGGCCTTTAAAAGCTTCACCTCCTCTAGGTTAAGAAATTCCTCTACTATGGCTTGGTTTGTGTTTTCTTCTACTTCTCTTTCATCCTCACTTTCATCATCTCCTATGGTTGTGTTCATCCCTCTGCATATGTATTCTTGTAATGATTGCATTTTCCTCTAGAGGGTTCTACAATTATTAGGTATAATACCTTTGACTCTTCAACCCCACTCTCTTCATGGAGGCATTTTCATGCTTATGTTAAAACCATAATGCAAATTACCCAATAATTGAAAATCTATCTACATGCTCAGCCCAAACCATGGTCTTGATACAAACTACCTCAAAGTTAGTGATCGGTCTACACACTCAAGAACTCTAGTTCTAATGCCACTTGATAAAAGGTGCTCCCCTTAGTACCATGAACACATAATAGAAACAAGGGAACAACAAAAATTTGTGTCAACAAAATATGGCTTCCTTATTATTGTCGCAAATGAGAATTAAATAATTTAGAATTATAATATGCCAACCCACATGGGTGCCTTCATTATAGTAAAATTCAAGGAAAAGCTACGAATTATCACCTAGATGTTTCCTAAACATTGTTTGGACATTTCTTAAATAGGAAATTTTATGTTGCTTCGGAAGGTTCTAGACATTCAAACTTAATACCTAGGGCCAAAAGACCCTAACAATACATATTAAGTCAGCCAAATACAACTTTGACATTTATTTTGGACATTTTGGGTGGACCATCTTCAAAAGACCATGATTCTCAAACCATTTCTCCCATTGGCCATTATAACCACTTTTCAAAAACCTCAACTCTTAATCTAAAGGCTTGGATTTGTGCAAGAGCCCATCTATTGAATTTTTGGGCCTCATCTGAACACTTTAAGGCCTCCAACAGTGAGCCTAAAGTTTATATACCAATATTGCAAACTAAACATTCTTAATAAATCCATGAATATGCATGATATGGTACTAAGACTCAAATGGTAGGATGATACATCCATGATCAATGTCCACCTATAAAATTAGGACATGTTGAGATCATATGACTGACTTACTAAGTAGTAAGCCTCCATAGACAAAAACTCTATGTTAAAACAAACCTTATTCAAAGAACTGAAATGAAATATTTTTGGTTAATGCAAGATTTCTCTTACACCCAAGATGCTCCTACATCATCATTCCATGCCACAATACTCATGATGTAGTGCACATTGTAGATTTACTTTTTAGAGAGGTGGTGAGGTTACACAGTCTGCCAAATAGTATTCTTTTTTTATAGAGATACTAAATTTTTTGGGTATTTTCAGAGGACTTTTTGGAAGAAGTTGAAGAAAGAATTGAACTTTATTCTTGCACATCATCCATAGATTGATGGAAAAACACAAGTGATGAATAGAAGTCTAGACAATTTTATGAGGTGTTTAGTAGGAGAGAGGCCTAAGGGATGGGATTTGATTATACAATAAGTGGATTTTCTTAAAATAATTATTTTAATAGGAGTATTGGTAGATCACCATTCCAAGTTGTGTATGGGAGAAGTCCAAGGATTGTCCCATAGTTAAGGAAGATGGAGAAAGGAGTCTGAAGCAAAAGACTTTATTGAACATGTCAAGAACCTACATGAAGACATACATGCATGTAATGCCAAAATGAACCAATGGTACAAGGCTCGAGCATATCAAAAGAAGATACATGAGGAGTTCCGTGTTGGGGATTTGTTTAAGGTTTATTTGATAAAGAAACAATTTCTAGTAGGCACCTAGAACAAGTTAAAGATGAAGAAATTTGGTCACTACAATATTTTGAAGAAACATGATTTAGGAAATCCATACAAAGTGGAGTTTCTAGATTGGATCCATATTTCCCTTGTTTTCAATATTGTAGACTTAATAGAATATCATGATGATGATGTAGAGGAAGATTTGATGTTGGAGTGATGTATCATTCCTACTTTTGAGAAGGAGAAGATTGAAGAAATTTTGGATAGCCATGTAGGTTAGAGCACTAGAAACATGTAGTATGAGGAGTACTTAGTGAAATATAAGGGATAACCATTGGAAGGTTCTACTTGGTTATAAAAGACAAAGGTTTCCCATTTTAGTTTTTCTCTACCATCTATAAAGTGATAGGGTCACTTTTCAATTTATCCTAGGTGTTTGATGTAGAAGCATCTAGTGGTGTAAGGATATGTTAGAATATATATTCTAGCACTAATATCACAATTATCAACCTTATGAAACTTTAAGCATATGAGAAATATAATCATAAAGAAAAACAAGATACTCATGCACAACTAACACTCGATATGCTAACTAGTGAAACCCTTGATCAAAGGGAAAACCCTAGTGGGGATGATACCCACAAGATGATGTACTAATATAAATATTCCCTGTTAGAGTATAGACCCTTTTAGGAGTCTATATCAAAATTTAGTAAATATCAATCTCTATTAGGAGTCTTTGAATCCCTATTAGGAGATTCCAACCTTGTTAGGAGGTGTGCTAACCCTGTTAGGAGTTGTGGAAGACAATTGGACCCACTGCCCGAACAACTTCAAGGAAAAGATCTACAAATGATCTATATATTATTCCTTGCATAATAATAGAAATAAAATGTCCTTCCTTCCTCTTCTTCTATCCCTCAACCAAACTTCTACTCCTTTAGATCTTGTAACTAGATCTCAAATATCGGATCCAATAATACCTTGGATCACTTACATGCATTCAGTAAAAACTCTATTCCTTTTCTCACTTTCTGAGTTACTTCCCATACTTCGTATCTTAAAAACAAGGAAAAACATTTCCCTTATACTATATCTTCAAAATAATTCCTTGAGTTGATCTTGAGACTTTCTCAATTAATTATAATAAGATAATAAATTAATTATAATTATAGTGGCACTGTCAGCTCATAGTCTACACAACTTCTTGTTGGCATTAAGTTATTATTGCCATTAGTGACAATACTTATCTATATTAGTATAGCTACCAAGCTCATCACTTAGTCTACAATTTATACCAAGAATTCAGTGGTTACCTTGTATATTCATCACTTAAGTAGTTCACACCGAGCATTCTAGTGTTAACCAAGCTTCATAGTTCACACCGAGCATTCTAGTGTTAACTGAGCTTCACAGTTCACTCCGAGCATTATAGTGATTACCGAGTGATGGAAGCATAGTGCCTACCAAGTGATAGAAGCACAGTGCATACTAATTGATGGAAGCACAATGTCTACCGAGTGATGGAAGCACAATTCCTATTGAGTGATGCAAGTGCAGTGATTACCGAGTGATGAAAGTACAGTGTTTACTGAGTGAAATCAAGGTAAACAAAGGATTTAGTTTTTACGGAGTGACACTACATCTATGGTCACCTATGGTTATCAAGTTCAAAACTACATCAAGTAATTAGTATGGACCAAGCCTTTACTTCTATCGAGTAAATGACGATGTTGAGTATCAAAAGGTCACCAAGTCAGTTCAGTGAACTTGAGTTATTTACTATTTGGCCGACTCAATAATGTTTTGTTCACTTATGTTTTGGCCGACCTTGCAATTGTAATTATTGGAATGGTATATATGTAATTTATTATATCATTTGCAAGAAGAAGTGATATGTGATAGACATGTAATGTTTTGAGAACAATGAAAGTGAATTAGCAGTAGAGCAGAATATTTAGCAAGGTCTATAAGGAGTAGTAATGATTCATCAGTCATAAGAGGTGATATATACTTCAAGGATCTAATCAGAAAATCAAGTTTGTAAGTAGATCAACTGTTTCATCCTAACAGGTGAATCAATTTTGTAAATCCTTTAACAAGGTAGACCTAATAGTCTTTGTATAAATCTCCTAACAGAATGCATACTTCAGTATATGTTTGTAAATCCTCTAACAAGGTGGACCTAGCAGTCCTTTATGCTCCCAATAGGGAAAATCACAAGAAGTGTTCAATGTAAGCCTTAACAGGCCAACTTCATACTACAGTAATAAAGTTTTGTGGGTATCATCCCCACCCAGTTTTACTTTCTATTTGGAAGGTTTCTGGGTCACCAAATCACTGTGTACATGTGTTATGAATTTTTGATCTCTCATTTATGCAGTAGATTACATGAATGAATGGTGAACAATATTTATGGTTAAAGTGCTAAAATTATTTAAAGTTTTGAAGTTACTGATTCAACCCTCCCCTCTCAATAACCTATTATATCTTGAATATTTCCAACAATTGGTATTAGTGCTTTGTGGTTCTCAGGATAAAGTTTGACAGCTTGAGCAAAGATCAAGGACAATGGAGATATTTAGACTTGACAAAGCTATTAAAAATAAAAAGCTAGATCTGGAATTGGCCATGGCTCAACTCAAAGAAACAAAAGAGAATCTTTCTCAATCCCTGAAGAGAAGGAAGGAACTTGCAAGACAAATGAATGACCATTACTATGTTGAAGAAAAGATTGAAGACCTTTTACCATCAAGCAATTCAGATGAAGCTAATGAGGCAATCAAGAAACTCCTAGCAAAGAATGGTTCTCTGCAAGAAGAAGTAAGAAAGCTTAAAAGAGAACAAGAAATCCAATCAATCAAGCTATGTGAAGTTTTGGAATAGAGAAACAAGGCAACTAAAGACTTAGAGATAAGAAATAATCAATTCAATCAGCATGAAGATCTTGTGGATCAACTATCTAATGCAAATAAAGAAATCATGAATCTAAGATCTGAAAATGAAAGCCTAAGGAATGATTTAATTATTGAAAGACAAATCAATGAAATCTTGAAAAGCAACTTGAAATCTGAAACACAAATCCATGAAAGTTTGGCAAATGACTTGATCACTGAAAATAAAATCAATGAGAGAATGATGAAATCTCAAATAGACATGACCCAATTAAATCAACAAAGTGAGTAGAATCTTCATAGAAAAAAAAGTAAAGCTAGACTTGGTTACAAGAAAGAAGGTGAAACCTCCAAACAAGGTACCCAAAGGAATCAAAGATCTACTTGCAATCATTGTGCTAAGTTAGGTCACACATCAAACAAGTGTTGGAGAAATGGAAAAGGTAAAATCAATGGTAAATTCTATAATTGCAGTCAACATGGTCATAAAGCTAATGAATGCAAAGAGAAACCAAAATTTGAAGGCAATTGTCACAAATGCAAGAAGCATGGTCACAAGGCATTCTAATGCAAATCTAAATCATTTAATCTAGTTGAACAACTTGTCAAGGAAATCTTTGGATGGGACTACAACACCTGGTGCAGATGTCATTATTATGGAGAATATAGACACATTGGCAAACATTGCTCAAGGCATCACTTGAGGAAAAGAGACACAATAGTAAGATGTTATACATGCACTGAACTCAGTCAGATAGCTAAAAATCTCATGAATATAGGAAGAGTTGAAGATGAAAAGATAGCTAAAGCTAAAAACATTCAGAAGCAAATGAGGCAACAATGGATTCCAAAATCTACTTAGCAAGATAGTTCAAGTGATGGTAATGTCACTCAAGAAGTGGGTGACTCCATCATTTGCAATTAGATTCATAAAGAATCTAGAACTGTATCATCAAGCTATATCCAGAGTAGTTCCAAATGCAAGAAAGGAAAATGATCAAATCAGTATTCCAGATACACAAAGATCAAAAGAAGTGTATCTTTTCTCAAAGTTACGTCTACCAAGGAAAGATGGTTGAAGACCTTATAGAGCCAGATCGGGAATAACTAAAAGTTTTTGTTTGATCATCGAGTTACAAGCTTCTACCAAGCAAATGAATGATAGTCTGTGAAACACTCTATCATCTCATCTACCTTCATACCAAGTATTTATGATAAAAATTTTGTCAAAAGGGCAAAATTCAATTTTATTCTTCACCACGATTACAGAGCTAAGAAATTTCCTATGATTTCAAGCAATTTTTAAAGCGAAAAATCTATTAAAAATATTCTTACACTTACCAAGCAGCAATGGCATTCGGGAGTAGCCACGACACCAAGGCAAAAAGAGGTTTAGAAATGCTAGTAAAAGGTATAGAATGGAAAGTGCCCAACTTCAAAATTGTTCTGGCCATTGTAGAACCACTTAACCTGAATGGACCTCAATTGCAAATTCCACCTAAGTTACTTCTTATCAATGATATTTGAACTCATTTCAAATGTTCTATTTAGGAAATTGGAAACCTAGAGATGGATAATGCCCTAGGAGAAATGACTGTATATTTTGAGTCAGGTACACAATGGAAAACTATGGCTAGAGAAGCTAGTGTTAATTACAAAGAAGATGATTTACAAAATCACAGGTCTCCCTATGCTTAGTAAAGAAAACTCCACCAAAACACTAGGTCAGGAGGAGTTACAGAAGCATACCCTAGCTAAGTGGGATGGTAGAGGTTTAAAGGTTAGCACTGTATCAGATGTCGAACTAAGATTTGGCATTCATGTCATTGTCCAAAAAATCTATAGCTCTATTCGACTAAATAGTGTACCTTGTGAAGCTATGGATTTGGCCTTTAAAATTGTAAAGAAAAACCTTGAATTTGATTTGTCAAAATTATTGTTAAGACAATTGAATAAAAATATGGATAGTATAAAGACTTTAAAGAATAATCCTTCTAAATTCATCTCTTTATTGATCTATTTATTTTTCTATGTTAAAAAAATCTTTCCATCAAAAGGAACAGTAGTATGGAGAAAAGACATTCCAATTTTGTATCAAATAAATGAGTTTGTAGTAGAAATGGGTGGGAATTTTGATAGCATCATGGACAACTATTTTGAAGATTTCAAGGAGAGAATGAATAATAGGTTCCAGATTCCACCAAAATTAGTTGAAGATTATAGAGATGATGTATGTTTTATGGTTGACTATGATAAGGTATACATTCAGGCAGTTAGAGCCCGAGTTGCAAGGGTAAAAGCTCTTCCTTATGAGATAAACATTGATAAGGCCAGGGATATTATTGAAGCACTCATGAATGAGTCAATAGACCCAAGGCAACCAATCTTTGAAGCATATGATGAGGCAAAGGCCAAAATTAAGCTTGAAATCAAGCTACCTCGAGCCATAAGCAAAGGTAAGAGGAAGATAGCAAAATTAAAAACTGCTACTGGTCCTCTTATGCTTATCAAAGGAAAAGGTGAGGATGAAGAAGATTATGAAGAAGATGAAGGAGAAGAAGAAAAAGAAGAGCATGAATCTGAAGAGGAACAGCCATAGAAGAAAGGTAAGGTAACTATTACCAAACCTAAGAGAAATCCCACTGTAGTATTCACCAGAAGAACTAGAAAAGGCAAGCATGAACCTATACTGGTTAGGCCTTCACCCACATTTGAGGAAAGGCTTAAACAATTGGAAGAAGGAGGTGGCATCACAAATTTCAAGGCATTGAAATTTGAAACAAGAACTGATACTAAGAAAATGCAGATTGAGGAATTGGTACTCAATAAGATGGGTAAGTGGAAATACTCCCCAAACTAGCTTGCCTCTCAAATCTCCAAAGAACTCCTGGAGAGATTGCAACCAAGATGGGAGTCAGCCACCCAAATGGTCAAAGACATATATGAGCAATCTCTGAAGAATCTTCTACTGAGTCTCACTAGAGTAGAAATAAAGGTAGCAATGAAGAACCATGAAGGTAAAATGATGGTTAGACTTCACACATGCTTGATCTTAATTAAAGACATTGAGCATGTTGTAAATGATGCAACAAACATGTGGAAGAACATCTATCATCTACAAAAGCCCAGTGAAGACCTAGTTGAGATCAAGGATTATAGCAGTGATGGTGATGATTTTGATAGCACTCCATCCATCACAATTACTCCAGGAGAGCTACATGCACTTATAGAAGAAAAAGAGGAAGAAGACAAGGAGGAAGAAGCACATGAGGAAGAAGAAGATCCAGTTAAAATTACAGTAGAAGTAATTGCATCCCTTCCTCACTTTCCACCAAAGACTATTACATCCACTATGGAGATAGCTTCTACAAGTGAGATTGTGAGCACAATAGCTACATCAATTGCTTAATCTTCAGCAACCTCCTCCCAGCTCTAGGTATTTGAAATAGAGGTGCCAAGCACTTCATCTACCGAGCTATCTATCACTTCTTTAGCTACTGAGCCAGTCTCCTCAGTTCCTTCATCAAAAATGACTGTACAAGTAAGTTCCACAATTTTTTTTTCATTAGTTCCAACAAGTTCTACAATTTGGTCAGCATTATCTGCATCTACTTTAAATCCAATTAGTTTAGATACTACTATACCAAGTGTATCATCATTTTTGGGAAGTATTCCATTTTTTGTTCCGGTTAATACTCCTCTTGGCATTCAATCCTCAAATCCTATCCCAATTTTTACTGCTAGCCCTTCCATCTCCACTATTGTATCTATTCCTAAGGTCAAACCAGTCATCAAAGAATTCAAAAAAAAGCATGCATTAAAACTTCTAATTACTAGAAAGGAAATTGCAGAAGATATTGACTTAGACATAGAGATAGTGATTCCAAAGATTGACTATGAAAATGCTACCATTGAAGAGATGAGGTTAGCTAGTCAACTAATAGAGATGAAAGCTACGCAGAAGCAGTTAAGGTTTGAAAGGGATAAGGAATATAGAATAATTGAGAATGCCAAGAATATAATTATAGATGCTCTAGGTGTTGAAGTAGATTCTACTCAACACATTTTGATCCAATTAGAAGAGACTATACAAAAATTCAATGAGGATTCTTCTGGACAAGAAAAACTAATTAAGAAAGCAAAAAAGAAATTTGATAATAAGGTGCTAGAGCACATTTCTTAAAAGATAGCAATAAAGCAAGTTGAAATGTCAACATTTTTGGGAAACTATGAAAATTCTTTTAATAATATAGCATCACTTTTTGCTAAACTTCGTGATGTTTATGGTTTTACCAAAGAGATAAAAGATAAGTTGAATAAGATTGACATTGATATGCAATCAAGTGCCTCCAAGGTAAAGGTGGACTCCTCCTCCAAAACCTCCCATCACACTAAGATTAGATATTTGGTAGATGTTCAGGTAGAATTATTGAGAGAGGAAGCTAGGATTTGGTCACAACTCATAGACATCCAGAACATGATCCTTCCTATCATGGACACAATGCAAAAACATCTTGTACATTGCAAAAAATTTGTCCAAGATTAGAACTTCTCAGTGGCTGATCACTTGATCCAATTATCAGCAGAAGTTCAAATTGCCCTCTCCATCTGTCAAATTTTGCAACAAACTTGGGATAGTACATTTGCAACAATCCTTAAGGTACATCAAGAATTTCTATCTCACTTTGGTGTAGCCATATAAATTGTATATATGCAGTCCTTTGGCATTATTGTCAAAAGGGGGAGAGATTCTAGAGATTCAGGGGAGAGTTTTGAAGATTCAGAGATTCACCACAATAAATGAGGAGAGGTATCACTATAAGTGATAGAGGGAGTTAGCATAGAATAAAGTTTGCATGTGTACATAAGTATATTTGTATATGCAACAGTTATACAAAGATCAATTTTGAAAAACCTAAATTCATTTAGTCAGGCTGTGTATATATGTTTTGGCTTATAAGTGTTTTTGTCACTAATGCCAAAGGGGGAGATTGTTGGCATTAAGTTATTATTGCCATTAGTGACACCACTTATCTATATTAGTATAGCTACAAAGCTCATCACTCAATCTACAATGTATACCAAGCATTCAGTGATTACCTTGTACATTCATCACTTAAGCAGTTCACACCGAGCATTCTAGTGTTAACCGAGCTTCACAGTTCACACCGAGCATTCTAGTGTTAACTGAGCTTTGCAGTTCACTCTGAGCATTAATGTGATTACCGAGTGATGGAAGCACAGTACCTACCGAGTGATGGAAGCACAATGCCTACCGAGTGATGGAAGCGTAGTGTCTACTGAGTGATGGAAGCACATTGCCTACCGAGTGATGCAAGTGCAGTGATTACCTAGTGATGAAAGCACAATGTTTATCGAGTGAAAGCAAGGTAAACAAAGGATTTAGTTTTTACTGAGTGACACTACATCTACTAAGTCACCTATGGTTACTAAGTTTAGAACTACATCAAATGATTAGTATGGATCGAGCCTTCACTTCTACTGAGTGCATGATGATGCTGAGTAGTGTAGTGGATGCCGAGTATCAGAAGGTCACCGAGTCAGTTCACTAAACATGAGCTATTTACTATTGGGCCAACTTAGTAATGTTTTGTTCACTTATTTTTTGGCCGACCTTGCAATTGTAATTATTGGAATGGTATATATGTAATGTATTATATCATTTGCAAGAAGAAGTGATATGTGATAGACATTTAATGTTTTGAGAAGAATGAAAGAAAATCAGCAACAGAGTAGAATATTCAGCAAGGTCTACAAGGAGCAGTAATGATTCATCAGTCACAAGAGGTGATATATACTCCAAGGATCTAATCAAAAAATAAAGTTTGTAAGTAGATCCACTATTTCATTCTAATAGGTGAATCAGTTTTGTAAATCCTTTAACAGGGTAGACTTAAGAGTCTTTGTATAAATCTCCTAACAATGTGCATACTTCAGTGTATGTTTTTAAATCCTCTAACAAGGTGGACCTAGTAGTCCTTTGTGCTCCCAACAGGGAAAATCACTAGAAGTGGTCAGTGTAAGCCTTAACAGGCCAACTTCATACTGCAGTAATGAAGTTTTATGGCTATCATCCCCACGTAGTTTTACTTTCTATTTGGAAGGTTTCTGGGTCACCAAATCACTGTGTACATGTGTTATGAATGTTTGATCTCTCATTATGTAGTAGATTAGATGAATGAATGGTGAACAATATTTATGGTTAAAGTGCTAAAATGCTTTAAAGTTTTGAAGTTACTAATTCACCCCTCCCCTCTTAGTCATCTATCATATCTTGAATATTTCCAACACTTCTCATGTGTGGGATACTAGGAATTGCATAGTTGATGATGTCACCAAAATAATGTCTAATATCACTAGCTAAGTACACATCTCTCAATTACATCTTAGATGAAAGATATTAAACAAATATTAGAACATTGTTTTTAAGAACTTTGTTTTCGTACTACTCCCAATTAATCAGGTGCAACTTTCATACATCATTAACTTATGTCATGCGTATTTAACCATGTCATCAAGACACAACTTAGAACATGTCCTTGGCTGTATATCAGTAGAAAATCAAACTATTATTTGTACAACTAAGATCTATGTCTACTACTTGAGCAATCTTCATAGATGTACTACTATGTTGATATCAATGACAAATATAGTTATGATTTCAACATTTTTATACTCTCCAATGCTTTAGATACTACCCCAATGTAGTATCATCAGAATTCATGCTAACAATCTCCCTCTTTGGCATTGATGGTAACATAGATGAAAAAATCATAGTTCCAAGAATAGAAAACTAGTACTCTACTGCTACTATCATCTTCTCAAATCCTCTTCATCAATCAATTCTTAAATCCTCTGGAACACTGCTCTGTTATGCATCTTCTTAGGATCAAGAACAATTGTTCACAATAAAAAAACTAACCATAAATATCCCTCCCATAGATATATTCCTTCTTTCTTCTCCCATGAATATTTCTAAATCTCCCTAATAATGTAAATATTTCCAATCACTCTCATACATACTTAGGAGATGTTTTTCATGCATATTCTCCCCCATTGACATCAACGACAAAAGCCTCATCATGTCAATATACCAATTGCTAATACCACTTTTTAAAATACTACTCCAAGTCTTCAACCAGGTCAAGTGTCCAAAGACATTGTTCAATACCAAGTACCAAATACCAAGAGTTCTTAATGACTTAGCTCTCAATAGATACTCACTCATACAAGAAGTATCAACATTGAGTTGAGTAAAACAATAGTGCTCTATACCAATGGATTGATGCACTTACTACAACATCTACTTTGAAGTAGGCAAAGGCATATCCCTACCTCTCAACTTTTCAAATGCATCTTTAGGTAAGGGCTTCATAAGATATCTCCAATCTGATCTTTAGTGCTCATATACTCCAATTAATCTCTTTTTCTATTGCCTTCTCTCTCAAGACATGATACTTAATAGATATTTGCTTCTTCTTAGAATGCAATGCAAGATTCTTAGATGTACTCACTATACTTGTGTTATAATAGAATAAGATATCAGGTTTTGCAAACTTAATCCTAATGTCCTTCAGCATCTGCTTCATCCACATAACTTGATTATAGTTATTTGCTGCTGCTATATACTTTTCCTTTGCTATACTCTATGAAATTCAATCTTGTTTCTTTCTTATCCAAGAAACCAATCTTGCTCCAAGGAAAAATGCCCCACCATTGGTGATCATTTTTCCATCCATACACCCTATCCAATCCATACCAGTATATGTACATAAAGTGAAATCACTTGATCTATCATAGCATATTCCATAATTTGATGTTCCCTTCAAATATCTAAATATCCTCTTTACTACTGCATAATGATACTATTTAGGATCATCTTGAAATCTAGCTACAGTCACAACCACATTTTCTATATCTAGTTTGGCATGAGTTAGATATTGCAATCCTCCAATCCTAGATCTGTACTTCTTCTACTCAACTGCAAGTGTCATGTTTGCTAGATAACTTGTGAAAAATTATCATAGGTGTACCAATAGGCTTACAACTCTCTAGTCCAAATCTCTTCAAAATATCTTTCAAATACTTAGCTTGTGAAATAAAAATACCATCATTGTTCTACACAATCTACAATCTTAGGAAAATATTCATTTTTCCTATCATACTAATTTCAAAGTCATTCTTCATTTCTTTAGAAAACTTATCACTTTCTTCATCATTACCTCAAAGTATTATGTCATCAATGAATATTACTATGATAATTAAACCATTATCAACTTATCTCAAATACAAATTAGTACATATCATACCTTTAAAAAATCCAATCTTTGTCAAATACTTATCCAACCTTGCATACCAGGTTCTAGGCACTTGCTCCAAACCATATAGGGATTTCTTCAGTGTGTATACCATCTCTTTTTATTCTATCAGAAGGAATCCTTTAGGCTACTTAATGTATATCTCTTCTTCAAATTCTCCATTCAGGAAAGCTATTTTAACATCCATCTGATATACTTTGAACTTTTTATTCACTGCATAAGCCAAGAACATTCTTACTACTTTCATTCTAGCAACAAGGGCATAATTTTTCTCATAGTCTATCCATTATTTCTATCAGTAACCTTTGCATACAAGTCTAGCCTTATTTCTAACAACTTTGTACCTTTCTCATTCATTTTATTTCTAAATACCCTTTTGGTTCAAATCTTATTCTTCTCTTTAGGTCTAGGAACTAACTCCCATGTGTCATTCTTCATACTCTGGTCCACTTCTTCCTTCATTGCTTGAATCCAATGAACATCCTTACATACTTCATATACACTCTTAGGTTCAACTTGAGAAATTAGACATAATTATTCATTAACTTTGGTCCTTGTCATCACACCTTTGTCTTTACTTCCAATTATCTTCTTTGTAGGGTGATTGGTTGTCATGTTCCAATTAGAGGTAGGAGTTTCCACCTCAAATCTTATCCCATATCTTTGTTTAGACCTCTATTCTCCTCTTTCTTCAACACATAGCACATCATTCTACAGATCATTGTTAGTCTCAAAGAAAACTTCAACACCCTTCCTAACAATTCTAGATTATCTTCTTGTTCATCAGAGTTGTAATCTACCATCTTTTCCTTAGTTCCAAACTTTTAACCAATCTTTACAATTGCAAATTCAACTATAATCTTGGTTCTGTGACTAAAATGAATGTATGCCTTTCTTTTCAATGAATAGCCAAGAAATATGCCTTTATCACTTCTCAAATCAAACTGACTAATGTCATCATCTCTCTTAATGTAACACTTTCTTCCAAATATTATAAAATACTTTACTAATGGTGAGTGTCCAAACCATAATTCATAAGGGGTCTTTCTCATACCTTTTCCTAGATGTACTTTGTCCATATTCTACACTATTTTATTGAGTGCTTCTCTCCAAAATTTCTTGGATACATCATTCTCATACAACATTTATCTTGGTACCTTAGAAACTGATCTATACCTTCTTTTTGCAATCCCATTTTTCTTAGGAGTCTTGGGTGAAGATAATTGTCTTTTGATTCCATTCTCTTCACAAAACATGTAAAACAAATGAGAGGTGAACTCTCCTCCTCTATCTGATCTCAAACACTTAATATTAACACTAGATTCATTTTCAACTCTATTCATAAATATCCTTAACTTCTCAAAAGCTTTAGAATTCTCTTTAAAATATGCTACCCACATCATCCTAGTGAAATCATCAACAAAAATCATGAAACACCTTTCACCATAGAATCCTCTTATTCTTGTAGGACCACTCAAATTTGTGTGAACAATTTCTAGCTTCTCTATCATAGTGACATCCTTGCTAGGAAAATATCCTTTCTTTTTCTTAGCCAAAATGCACTCCTTGCAAAAAAAAATAGTAGGCTTACTTATCTTAGGCCAGTCTCTAACTGCAAATTTTGTACTAAATTTCATAGTATTATCAAAGATTATATGAAAAAATCTCATATTCCATAACCAACTATTATCAACTCTAGCTAGCAAACATGTCATTTCAATAGGATTCAACTGAAATACATAAGCTCGAAACTTGGTTCCAAATCCAATGATCTTACCATCTATATCCTTGACAATGCAATTCTTTTCTTTGAATTGCAATTCATATCCTTTGTCCACCAGCTATCCAACAATCAAAAAATTATTCTTTAATCCATCAATAAAATAAAAATTGTTAGTGTTAGTTCTTCCATCTAAAGTAATGGATCTAATCCCTATAATATGATAGGATACATTGTTACCAACTCTAACAATGCCTCCATCATAGTTCCTAAATTTAACAAACTTATTCATATCACTAGTGATGTTATGTGAGAAATCACTATAAATCATCCAAATATATTTCTTTCCAACTTGGGAAACTAGAGCTTTTTCTTCTCTAATTTCTCTATCAAGGTCATCTTCCTTAATAGCCACAAAACCTATCTCATCATCACTTTCACTTAGATCTCTTTCACTAGATTCCTAATCTTCAATAGCATATAAAAAATTTCTATCTCTCCTAGGCTTAAACTTTCCCTTATACTTTTTCTCTCTTTTAGGACATTTAGATACATAATAAAAAAACTCATTACATGTCCAACATTTAAAGATATTCTTACCATCATTTTATCTTCTCATAAGAAGTGCTATACCTTCTTAAATTTTCTTATCTTCATTAGATTAGGTTCTATTGTTACAAGAAAAATCTCTATGTGTGTGTTTACTTCTAGATAGGCTTGGCTGAATATTAAGGGCACTGAAGGCTATATCCACTCTTGTTAGTTCTCCAATTTTTCTCAAATCCACTTCTTCTACTTCCAATCTTCTAAAAAACATTTCTCTAGTAAATTCCTTAGTGCAAGGTATAAGTAACTAAATCATCTGAGCTACTTTCTTAAATGACAGTGTTAGAGTCTTCAATATATTCCATGCAATCTCATCTTCTTCCTTGGTTCCACCATGTGACTTGATCTATGATATCTTACCAATATAGATTCTTATAGATTCATCTTCCATCATTTTAGCATCTTGAAATGCACATAGCCAACTTTGTAACCTTACTCTCTTTTTATATGTATCACCTCCAAAAATGGATTCTAATGCTTTCCAAATTTCATGGGATGTTTGAAATGACTTTACCTAACTATATTCATTCTCTAGAAGATATGATACTAGAGCTTCTCTAGCTCTCATCTTATATTTGAACATATCTCTCTCTACTTCACTATATTCTTCAGGTTTCCCTTCTTCAACAATAGTCTTCTCATTCTTTGTCAAGACCTAATGTCCCAGGCCCATGCACAATGGATGAGTCTTCATCTTCTCCTTCCAAATTTTATAGTTTTCCCTATCAAATCTAGAACTATCCTTTCTAAAAAAATTCACCATCAATCTCTCAAACCTATTAAGCTTATCCTTGAAGGACTTGAGGCTCTGATACCAAATGTTAGAATATATAGTCCACCTATATAATAGAGGGGAGGGGGGGAGGGGTGGAGGTGAATTCGTTATCCAACTAACATCAAAATTCTCAACCTTATTAAAATTTTACAATATGAGCAATATAATCATAAACCACAATAAGATACTCATACACAATTAACACCAGATATATTAACTAGGGAAACCCTTGATTAGAGGGGCAAAACCATTGGGGATGATACCCACAAGATGATGTATTAATATGATTATTCCTTGTTAGATGATGGACCCTTTTAGGAGTCTATAACAACATTTAGCACATATCAGTTCCTATTAGGACACTTTGAATCCCTACTAGGAGATTCCAAACCTGTTAGGAGTTGTGCCAACATAGCTAGACCCACTACCCAAATAACATCAAGGTTAAGATCAATGAACCCACTATCTAAATGATATCTTTATTATTCCTTATAAAACAATAGATAAGAAATGTCCTTCCTTCCTATTCTTCTATCATGTCAACTAGACTTCTACTCCTTCAAATCTTTTAACCAAATCACAAATCTCACATCCAATAATCCCTATGATCACTTACATGCATTTATGACACACTATGCTCCTTTTCTCACTTGCTTAATGGCTTCGCATATTTCATACCTTACAAACAAGGAAAAAAAATTTCTTTATACCATATCTTCAAAATAATTCCTTGAGTTGGCCTTGATGCTTTCTCAATTAGTTATAATAAGATAATGAATTATTTACAATTATAGTGGCATTATCATCTCATAGTCTACACAACTTATCACACATGTGATACTAGGGCTTCTACACTTGCTGACATCATCAATAGACTATCTTCTATCACTAATTGACCACACATCTTTCAATTACATCTCAAATAAAAGATATCAAACAAACATCATAAGGCTATTCTCAAGCACTTTGTTTCTATACTTCTCTTAGTAAATTGGGTACAACTTCTATACATCATTGACTTATGTCATGCACACTTAACCATGTCATTAGGACACAACATAGAACATGTCCTTGGTTGCACATCATAAAAAAATCAAACCATTATCTGTACAACTTAGATCTATATCTTCTACTCTGGCAATATTCATAGACTTACTACTATTATGATATCAATAAAAAATATAGTCATGAATGCAACATGTTAATACTCTCTAATGCTTAAGATACTCCCCCAATGTAGTATCATTAGCATTAATGCTAATAGAGCAATATTGTATCACCCAATAATATGGTGAGCATTAGTTTCTCTTTAATGTGTTTATATTTATGGATACCCATTTGATCCAAATAGAGATTCCAACTCTCATAGTTCCACTATTGATTTTTTGGGTTAGTGTTTTTGAGCTCCTCAATATATGTCAATGTAAAAAATAGGTTATTTTGTAATTGAGACATAATTAGGGTGAGTTAGAGGGTGTAAATTGGAGGGATTATTTTACTTGTAATTTAAAGAATTTCTAAAAATGAATTAGGTCAAAAGGATTTATGGTTTGAAAGTTATTAGAATTTTAAGTTGCTCGAGACCCCCTACGAATGTCTCAAAGTCATATTTGAGGAACTAAATGGCCTAGTATGGGTATGAAAAATGGGGGACAAGTGAAGATGGTTTGTAGGGCTATAGAGAGCTTGGAGATATTTCTAAAAATGTAAATGATTCCTTAATCAGAGTCCCAGATCAAAAGTCATGTCTCCAAAAAGTTGGACTACCAATTTATGGATTCTTCTAATTTTGTATTGACTTCTAACATCTCTTCTAGAACATTCTTCTTTGGTAGTGGATGCCAAATATAATATTCTAAAATTTATTCCCAACTCTAAAACTAATTTGGGTTACTTAAGGTCATTTCTTGTAATGTAAAGGTAGTTTTTATGGAGTTTGGAAGAAGGTACAATGACAAGGGCTTTTCTCTTGAATCTAAAAACATTGCAAGCTCATAGTGCATGTAATTGAGTCTATCTTCTCTATAATGAATGTAATACCATATCATTTCTCATAATAAGATTCTCCTTTTCCTATTTTTTTTCATTTTGTCTTGGGTTGTGCCCTAATCAAGTAGTATGAGAGTGGGAGTTCCTAAGTGTGTAGAAAGAGCACTGATTATCAGGTAGTTTCCACCAAGGCTATGTAGTTGTAGGTTTTAAGATAGTATGAAGATGTCTCAAGGAAGAGAGTGTTCTGGAAGGGCTAGAGGGTTTCTCACTAAGGTTAGAGCCCTCCAAAGACAAGTTAAAGCATTGCAAGAGGAGATTTGTGAAGTGATGAATCTTATCATAAGGAATGAAATTAAGGAAGAAAAAAGAAGAAGAAGGGAATGTTGTGCAAGAAGGGGAAGAAGAAGAAGAAGAATTTCTAAACAAAATAGAGGAGAATCTTCTTAGGGCCTTTTCCAAGCTGGGAAAAAGACCCAAACTTGAAGTTAGAATGTTTTTAGGAAATCTAAACCTAGATGAGTTGATTGACTAGATCAATGAGTTGGAGGAATATTTTGAGTATGAGGACATAGAGGACTCTGATAGGTTTAATTTTGCAAAGGCTTGACTAAAAGGCCATGCCAAAATCTTATGGCAAAAAGATTCAGTTAGAAGGAGATGCAGGCAAGAGGATGAATAACTAGGGTCAAAGGCTCACCCAGATGCCCCACTATAAGGCCTTCTAGGTTATGGCCAATTAAAAATACATTCACATTAAAAGATCCAACTACAAATTCACACTTTCAATTTTTCTCTCTAATCTTCTTCCCAAAAGCTTCTCCCAAAACTTCTTCTTCCCCAAAAACTTACTTAACTCTAAGCCTAAACACTCCATTTATACTCACCAAAATAGCTTATAGAAAATTCTAGAATCATTACATAAGAGGAAGGCCAACCCAACAATGGTCTGGACTCATCCCAAGAAAAGATCTTAACATAAATGTTGTGAATGAAATAAATCTTGCAAGTCAGCTCGCAAAATCATGTCCAAATATTGACACTCAGCATACATAGGGTAACTCGACACATGAAGAAACACTCAACATGTACTGAGTAACTTGACACATGAAGAAACACTTGGCATACACTGGGTAACTTAGCACATGAAGAAACACTCAGCATACACTGAGTAACTCAGCACATGAAGAAACACTTGGTATATACTGAGTAACTCGACACATGAAGAATCACTCAACATACACTAGGTAACTCAACACATGAAAGAATGCTACAGTAACTCGACACATGAAGAGTGCTATAGTAACTTGGCACATGAAGAGTGCTACAGTAACTCAACACCAACTAAGTGCTATAGTAAGTCAACACATGAAGGGTGCTACAGTAACTTGGCACCAACTACAGAATGAAAAAACAAAATGAGTAGGATAATAAGGCAACCCAGGATGCTCTTGCATCAGACAACTAAGGTTGAAATAAATTATTCTCCTTAGTCATTGAGATGTCCCAACCTGAGCTAAATCCAACTCAAATTGAGAAATCCATGAAGCATCTTCAATAGGTCTATTCTTCCACTTCAACAAATATTCATAGTAATATTTTCCTCTTCTACTCTTGCCAACTCTCTGATCCAATATATGTTCAACTTCCTAAATCTATTTCTTAGGATAATCATTTGGTATAAAAACTTCATCCTCTGACTCATGATACTTATACAAATCAGCAATATTAAATATAGGAGATTATCCATGTCATCAAGTAACTCAACATCATAAGCATTACCACTGTCAAACTTCTTTAGGATTTTACAAGGTCCAAATTTCTTCATCTTCAGCTTACTGTATGTTCCAACTAGGAATCTTCCTTTCTTTAGATGAAACGTCACCTCATCACCAACTTGAAAATCATGGTGTCTTCTAGACTGATCAGCATTCTCCCTATAATTTTGATTACTTTGTTCTAGCCTCAACTTCACTTTCTTATGCAAAGATTCCATGGAATTGGAAAATTCTTCTCCTACAACACTTCTCTTTTCTTTACTAGCAACATCTCTCAAATCTGATATATGTCTAGGATACATTCTAGTAACAATCTCAAAAGGTGTCTTCCATGTACTCCTATTCATAAAATTATTAAATGCAAACTTATCTTGTGTCAATACCATCTTCCAATTAATTGGCTTATTCCCAACTAAACATCTCAACAAATTTTCCAAGCTTTTATTCACAACCTCTATCTGTCCATCTGTTTGTGGATGTAATGTAGAACTAAAGTTCAATTTAGTACCCATCTTCTTCCACAAAGTCTTCCAAAAATAACCAACAAATCTAAAATAATGCTTCTTGGTAATCCATGCAATCTCACAATCTTTTTAAAGAAAAGTTCAGCAACATGCTTAGCATCTGATGTCTTCTTACATGGTATAAAATGAGCCATCTTAGAAAATTTGTCCACTACAACAAATATGGAATCATACCCCTTCACTATTTTAGGCAATCCAAGAACAAAATCCATACTAATGTTAGTCCAAGGTTTCTCAGGAACAATAATAGGTGTATACAAACCAGTATTTTGATTCAATCTTTTTGTAACTTGACAAAATCCACAACTTTATAGCATTTTCTAGCCATCTTACATCTTGTCTTGAAAAGACTTCTACTTAAAATAGGTTCCTCATCACCTTCCTTATTACATAAGGTTCTTCTCACCATCAAATTTTCTCCAGCCTCAAGTCCACTTAGTGAACTCTCAATGTCTTCTTGAATCATAGCATTTCTATTTTCTACCCACCTTCAGAAGATCTACATTCAAAAGATCTATGCCCTTCTTTGTTACATCTAAAAAAATTACCATGAAATTCACCTCTAGAATAAGAATTACCTCTCCCTTGGTAAGAACTAGTGCCTCCTTAGTAAGAATTACCACTTTTCCATTCAGTCATACCTTTGTCATCATTCTTCCATTTAGATTTTCCTTTATCTTGCACAGAACTGTCAGATCTACCACTTTCTCCATAAGATCTACCTCTGCCTCTCTGGAATCTACCACCTCTACCTCTATATCTTTGTTCATGCTTCTTTGTCAAGATCTCCTCAGCTTTCAAGGCATATTGATATGTTTCTTCTACTCTTTCCAGCTCCACAAAACTTATTTCATCTTGTAGTCTAGATCTCAATCCATTAATGTACCTTACAATTTTCTCAACATCATCATCCACATGTCTATATTTGATGTCTAATCTATAAAATTCCTTGGTATATTATTTTACAGTGATGTCCTTTTGTTTCAAATTTTGCATCTTTCTCAACAAGCTAACTTGGTAATCAGTAGGAAGGAATTTGTTCTTTACCTTGTTCACCATCTTTGGCCAAGTTCTAATCTTCTCTTTTCCTCTACTTTGTCTATCAGTTTGCAAGTGCACCCACCATAGTGATGCATGACGTTTCAAGATAGTGACTGCAATCTTCACCTTTCTATTATCAAGAGTTTTTTCATACTCAAAGAACTTCTCCATATTAGAGATCCAATCCAACACAACATTGGTGTCCAATTTTCCATCATAAGGAATAACTTCTATAGTAGGTTTTAAATTTTCTCTAGACAATACTCTCAACAATCTTGCTTCATCTTGGTCTTCTTTAGGTTCTTGATTAGGGTTTGGTTTTTGCGGCTTCATCATCACCCACATCATCAAGATGTGCTCCTCTCCTCTGGGTTGTCTCCACAACATCTAGTCTGGTTGCAATCTATCTCAATTGATCCAATATAACATTATCAACATTATTTCCTCTATCATGAACCATCTTTACAAATTAGGTTCCTACAAGATCGTAACCCTCTGCAAGTTATAGGATCTAATCCATAGATCTGCCACCCTACAATTGAATCCAAATCAAGGTTCTACATGATCCAATTTACATAAGGACGAACCTCAAGCTCTGATACCAACTAAGGTAGGTAAGAGGATAAATAACTAGGGCCAAAGGCTCACCCAGATGCCCCACTATAAGGTCTTCTGGGTTACAACCAATTACAAGTAAATTCACATTCAAAGATCCAACTGCAAATTTGCACTTTCAGTTCTACTCTGTAATCTTCTTCCCTAAAAACTTACTTAACTCTAAGCCTAAACACTCTATTTATACTTGCCAAAATGGCTTACAGAACATTCTAGAATCATTACATAAGAGGAAGGCCAACCCAACAATGGTCTAGACTTATCCCAAGAAAAGATCTTAACATAAATGTCATTAATGAAATAAATCCCACATGTCAGCTCACAAAATCACATCCAAATACTAACATTTGATATACACTGGGTAACTTGACACATGAAGAAACACTCGGCATACACTGGGTAACTCGGCACATGAAGAAACACTCAGCATACACTGAGTAACTTGGCACATGAAGAAACACTCGACATACACTGAGTAACTTGGCACATGAAGAATCACTCAACATACCCTAGGTAACTCAGCACATGAAGGAATGCTAGAGTAACGTGGCACATGAAGAGTGCTACAGTAACTCAACACCAACTACAAAATGAACAAAAAAAATGAGCAGGATAACAAGGCAACCTAGGATGCTCCTGCATCAGAAAGGAATAGAAGAGGGATGGAGAAAATCACAAGATGGACAAATAAAGAAGTAGTTCATTCATTTTGACTATGAAATTGATTTGTTCAAGAAGATACAAGGCTTAAAGAAAGTACAAAAATATGTCTAGGAATAAACCAAGGAATTTTACTGAGTTCTTGTTAGGATGAGGCATCTCCAAGAGCAATCTACAAATTTTCCAAGTGATTTGGTCCCACTACTTCATTTAAGTAGCCCATTCTACTTTCACAATGTTATGAATTCTAACTCACCATGATCCAAGTACTTCAACATTTCGTTGAGGCATGTCATGATCAATACTTTAGCCATGTCCACTGTTGGCTTTGCCAACATTATCTCCTTCATTTTCTAATCCTTAGGAGTCATTTCTTCAATGTTGGGATGAGGAGGAATAACAATATGACTTAGAAGGTCCTAATATTGATTCTTCATAATGAAAGCAAGTGTTTTAGCATCACCCTTGGGTGGCTCAAGCTTTTTTATCACTTTTATTAATTCCTTCATTCCCTCCTAATGCAAGAACATCTAGTGTTGTAAGGGAAATCTTATATCACCCAAAAATATTCACGTTTTAGTTTTTGTTTAATGTGTTTGTATTTCTAGATACCCATTTGGGCCAAATAGAGATTCTAATTCTTATAGTTCCACTATTGGTTTTTTGGCTTAATATTTTTAACACCTCAAGATATGTGCCAATGTAAAAAATAGGTTATTTTGCAATTTAGCCATAATTAGAATGAGTTAGAGGGTGTAAGTTTGAGGGATGATTGTACCTATAATTTTAAGAATTCCAAAAAAAAAATTAGGTCAAAGGCTTTACAGTTTGAAAGTTGTTATGGTTTTTAAGATGCCTGGAGACCCCCTAGGAATCCTTCCATTTTAGATTTGAGGCACTAAACGGCCTCGTATGTGCCCAAAAAATGGGGGACAAAAAAACTAGTCTATAGGACTATAGAGAGCTTGGAGAGATTTCCCAAAATGTACATAGTTTGTCAACCAAAATCATAGATCAAAAGTTATGCCTCCTAGTATTTGGACTATCATTTCTAGATTCTTTTAATTTTCCACAAAATTTTGACATGTCTTCTAGAATCTTCTTCTTCGGTGTTGTATGCCAAATGGAGTATTCTAATATGTATTCCTAACCCTAAATCTAATTTGGGCTACTTAAGGTCATTTCTTTAATTGTAATGGTAGTTTTTGTAGAGTTTGGGAGAAAGTACTGTAAAAAGGGTTTTTTTTCACAATTTGATAACATTGTAAGCCCATAGGGCATGTAGTCGAGTCTTTTTTATTTGCGCTAAATGTAATAGCATATAATTTCTAATAATAAGATTTATTTTTTCTTGTTGTGTTCATATTTTCTTGGGTTGTGCTTCCATCACCTCCTCTTTTCTTAGTTACAATTGCTTACTCCATTGAAACATAACCTCCTTCTTTAGCCATGATTGTGTGGTCTAAATTGGTGACATGTACTTGGTTGATGAATTTGGTTCTGATGCAAGTTTATTTTCCGTATTACTCCTCTCCAAGGTATTCTCACATTGATGTAGATCTTCAGAAGGAGTTTCTATGTTTTGTTAGGCTAAGGATGTAGACTCTATATCTATGGTACTTTCTTGTGTTTCTTGTGATATTTTCCCCTCTTCAGATATGTCATCTACATTAGCATGTTGGTATTCTCCCTCATCGGTGTTCTAAGTCTTTGGTTCTACTTGTATAATCAAAGGAGGTGTAGCTACTAACCCTTTTTCCAATATGGTGGCTATATCCTATAGTGGTGGTGATGGGATGCCAAGAGTTCTCTAAGGATGAGGAGATAATTGGTTCCAATCCTTTTCTAAAGGCTCATTGGTGCAAGTATCTATTATATTCTTAGCCACCATCTTGGTGCCTATTGGACCAAAATCAAAGTCTGAGAGGTCAAAAATATATTTCCCTTCACTCTCCATCTCACCTATCCACTTCTATTGTTCATCTTCAGAAGTTTCAATCTTGATAGGATCTCTTAGAGTAGATGGAGGTGTTTGAGTACAGCTTCTCCTTCTCTGTTCCTCTTTTGCCTTGGCTGAGAAGGTTCTTTAACTTAAGGAGGAAAATTATTTTTGTTCCCCTTCTTCCTTTTCCTCTTCTTTAGGGATGTTCTCTAAAACCTTTGGGAAGGGAGTACTTTTCTTCTTTAATCTCCTCCTTCTAACACCAAACACAGTTGTTTCTATTCTATCTCTCTTTGGCATCAATGGGGAGGCTTCTTCCTTTGAAATTATTAGTGGTGGGACTCCTTGTTCCTCTAGCACTTCCTTCTCTTGTTTCTCTAGTTAAGCTTTCTGTAGTTAAGGTTGGTTATCTAGCTTTGGCTCAACTTGTCCTTGCTCTTATTCTACCTTAGGTTTTTGGGCTTGTGATGTTTATTTCCTTGCCTTAGGGGCTACCCTTTTTTTCTTACCTTTACCTTTGTCCACCTCAAAATACTTAACATCCCTCTCATGTTGATGCACCTTTTTTGGCTTGTAGAGTTATGGCCTTGGGAATAGGATCCATACAAAATGGCTTTTGGATCTATTCCCTTATTTACTCTACTACATATCTAGCCTGATGATCTATGTCATCATTCTCCTTGTACCCTATCTATGCATTCATAATGACCTTGTCATAGATTTTATCCCTATTATACAAAGGATCCATTAACTCTAAGAAATCCTTCTCTATGACCTTTAGGAGAATCTTCATTTTAAGAACATTTTATGCAAGATATAGACTCATCATACAATAGTCCCTAATGTAGACATCATATTCATCTAACATATTCATACAATTATCTTACAGAGATTCCTCGTGGATGAGCTATTTTGCCATAAGATATTGAACCATCCCAATGTTGTCAAAATTTGGGTGAGGAGCCTGATTTTCCTCTAAGGGATGCTAATCACATTCTAAATCAAAGGTAGTAATATCCTATATTTTCTTTACATTGAATTCCCCAATGGTGATTGGTTAGACCCATGTCTTCCTATATTATTTCCACACTCTGTCATATGTGAAGTGAGTTGGCAGGCTATCTCCAAAAGTATCATCCAATCTGACAAGTACCTTGGGAGATTTTTGGGGCACATAAGAGTGAATTTCTTCAACTTAATGTAGTGAGATCTTTCTTTAGTTATTCTTACTAGTGCCTCTACTAAAATTATTTTAGCATAATCTCCTTCAATAAACCTAATTGTGGAAAAAATGAATCCATCATTGACTACCTTGTATTCCACACTTTGTAGAGGGGGTTTATTCTTCACCATTTGTGGGTAAACCACATAGGGCCAAGAATTTTCATCTTGCATACTTTCCTTCCTATATAAAACTGGGTATTCAATGCTTCTAGTTGTTAATAGATACACCATGTATGATATCATATAGAAGTGAGGGTCTATCTTTACTATGACTAACTACTCATCCAAGTTATCACTTAGGATGGTGTCCTAATCAATAGAAATCTTTGTAGTCTTGATAGTCTTTAAGAAGTAAACCATCCACATTTGTAGGTGACCTAATACAAGGATTCTCATTTCACTATTGAGGACGACAATCAAGTATCTAATGTCATCCTTCATATATCCTCAGGTCATATCCACTTGGCCTACTCTTTGACCCAGTGGTGTGCTATCAATCAAGAATGAGGTTAGCGCTGATTCCTTTTCCTCTTTCTTATTTTCTCTTTACCACTTATTAGCTCCATTGTAAGAAATTTGAAGGTACTGAAATATCCTTGGAAGGTGGAACACTTTATCTATGTTAAATGGTTAGATGTCTAGGACTATCTCTCCTGTAACACTCTTAATGATATTCTCTTCTATCACATAATGTTCCTCGAGTATCATGATCAATTCAGAGGATTAAACTGATATAGGGTTTGATGTAGCTTTTATCAACCCACTCTACATCAAGGAAAGTATCATTTCTAACCTATCCTTTAGTTTTTTGTATATTGCTAAAAATTTATTCCAGTCAATGTGACCAAGTTCAATTTCTTGAATCTTTATGTGCTTGATCTAGAATCTAGATTTCTTAGGTGCCTATTTGTGCTTGAATGCAATTGGTTTAGATTCCATTTTATCTTCCATGGAAGACAATAATGATGTCATTTTATGTGCACAAAAGAGACAAATGTTAGTAATCTTATGTCAACATACCTGAAAGAGGATTTTGCAAGACTCAAAGTGATAACAAAATTAGCAAAAACTTATATGAGTTAACAAAAGTTTGGATCCCCGCAGTGTAAAGGTATGGTGTAGAAAGGGATGAAAAAGTGAATGATGAAGAGAGAGGGGGTTGGGGGTTTATATAGACTCCCTACCTCTAAGGTGTGCACCTCCAAGAGTGTTCACATGTGCATGTGCACATCCCTAGAGTAGGGTGAATTATGTGTGTATGCACATGCAGACATTATTCACTATGAAGGTCTATTTCATGACATTTACCTCTTTTTGACTACTAGAGACTTTCTAGTCAGAGACTAGGGTTTTAAGTAGACCTAGGGGAGGGTCAAAAATCATTAAGGCATATCTTCATCAACAAGAAATGACTACATCAAATAGCCCAAACAAAAGGGAAGAAATGACAAAGACATTTATTCATCGGCTAGCATTCTTCTAACATGTGCCAAATGACAATTGTAATTCCATTATTTCAAGAATCCTTCAAGTCCTTTGCAAGTTAGAACTTTAGAATCTCAAATATTTAGGCTTAGTGTATTTTTTTGTGCTTCAATTTCCTTTAACATGTCGAGGTGTAGTCTATCATGAGTATCTAGCAACCTGGGGAAAATATTTGGCTCCACTAGTCCATTCATCAGGATTGTTCATAAACTTATTTATCCATCACTATTTGACTAGGTAAGAAAATTTTTTCTAAGGGATCTTGGAAAGTTATCAATTCTATCTTTTTGAGTTTTTGGTAATCTTCTTTATCTTGCTTTGTACAACTTGCATGTTTCCACTTGATTGTTCCTTGAATCCTTTTCATTTATTCTATAGAATAGGATAGCCATTTTTGAGTGCATATCCCTATATATTTGATTACCTCTTGGAATCATCTCGAATCTTTAGACATAACACCTTTATTATTCTTTTCTTTCTTCTTTAGCCAAACTACGCTTAGGCTGTGTGGCCAAGGCATTAGTGTTCCTTTCTAGATTTGTACATCAATTTGATAACTCTTGCATTCCTATTTTAATGAACTTTTAGGAAACTCTCATGCTAAATAGTGATCTTAGAAATTCTTTGAAGAGACCCTTTTTCTGAACCTAAAAGTTATGAATGATCCCTTGCTACTATCAATCTAGATTCAAAAATCACCTAGATAGTCATTTCTTAAATTCATAAAGTGTTGAGAGCTATCAATCTACGATTATAATTTTAAATCTAGAATCCTCTACAACTATAAGCAACAACCATTTTTTAGTTGGTACAAGAAACAAAATCATCTAAATGATTTGACAAATAAATACCTGTCCCCTATAGTCAAAATAAAATGAGGTGTTCTATTTGTATGCATCAAGAAAGAATCTTTATTGCACCTAACCCTCAAACTGACACTAAGAGAAAGACACAACTTTAAAAGAAAACATATGACTAGAAGTAAACACACTTGTAGAAAATAATTACACTTTCATAAAGTAAACACATATTCAGAAAGTATTTTTTGAAAAAAATTGTTCTTTTTGTTTTATTGTTTTTTTTAAGGCTTCCAAATAATGTTTCAAAAACTAACCATTAACTAGAAATGAAACCAAATCCCATTGTAAAGAACTTCTAGACTAAAATTAATTTCTCCCAAAATATCCACAATTCGATAAGGACAAATCCACAAGCATTAAAACTTGGTATAACTACCTTGTTTTTCTTTAGCTCTACATTCTTGAGCTCTATGTCAATACTTCTAACAGTTATAGAAATGCCCTTCAAATCAAGGTGCAACAAATGTATTACTATCCTTTTTCCTACATTCATGTTATTTGTTCCTTGCATCTTGTAATTAAAATAGTATCCATTTAAATTTAATTTAGGATTTTTCTTACCATTCTTGGTCTTACAGATATTCTTTATATGTCATATTATCCCAGAGTGGTGACATGTAGGTTTTTTGTGCTTTGGATTTTCATTCCTCTATTCTACAACCTTTGATGGTTCTCCTTCTTTAGTAGATGATAGGTACTTGTTATATCTTAGGCCTAAGTTGTCACTAGGAATTCTTGGTGTTCTCATTAGTTCCTCAAAGTATTTCACAATTTATTAGATTTATTTATCCTCTCAATGAGTTCCTTTTTCGATCTTAACTCATTCCTCAAATTTTTGATTTCCATATCCTTCCTATTCATTTCTTGATATGAAAGTAGCAACTATTTCACCATAAATAGTTGATTTTTTGTGAGCTTCTACAAATTAGATGTCATTTCATTAGGTCTGGTTGCCATTTGTCTCTTTTCATCTCCTGTCATTGTTTTGTCTTCTTTAACTTTCCTTTTTAGTTTAATCACTTCACATAGTCT
Source organism: Cupressus sempervirens (assembly GCA_028749045.1). Lineage (NCBI taxonomy): Eukaryota > Viridiplantae > Streptophyta > Pinopsida > Cupressales > Cupressaceae > Cupressus > Cupressus sempervirens. The sequence continues at coordinate 127,690,046 of CM053785.1, read as the reverse complement.
TGGCAATTAGATTTCATGCTCTCTTATCAATTATTTAACTTCTTTATTAATTTTATTATTTTTCTCAAATAGGTTTTCAATTTCTACATCATTTTGACTATAATTCCCATCATTGAGTAGTCCTTGATCGTCTTCTTCTTGATATAGAGCATCATTCTATTGGATAGCCAATTCTTTTATTATCTTCAAGGATTTGTTCAACTCTTCTCTTATTGTTTCAAGCTATTGTAGTATGGTTTGTATGTTGAGCTTCTGATTCTTAATGATCTTTCCCAACTAATAAGCCTCCATCTCCAAGATCTCAACTCTCAAGTGGTTATACTTCTTCTAAGAGAACCTAGCTCTGATACTAATTGTTTGAAGTCTGTTGGAAAAGTAAGATACTAAGAAGAGGGAAAATGAGGATCTATAAAGATTTTGTCTACTTGAAATGAATCAAATGTATCTACCTTAAACCCATCAACATCATCTATCATAAATTGTAAGTCACTTAGTAAATTGTAAATACTACAGATGAAAATATGTACTTACTAATATTTTGACCATAGTAGAGTTGTAGTGATTCTCTTCATTCATACCAATTGAATGCCTCATAGAAATGAAAAGATAAATTAGACAATAAATGAGGAGCCAAAAAGATCCATAGTTAATGAGAGGAAAAGAAAGTTTAAATATAGCTACCAAACTAAAATATAATAAACACAAGCATCGAGTTTCATTTCTTAATACATTCTTTGTTTCTACCTTAATCCTATGCATAAATCATTGGAATTGTTGAAATATTGAATGTGGTAGGTTTTCTCTTGGAGCCAAATGCCCACCTACTACCCTAAAGGCGTTAGAAACATTTGAATGTGGGTAGGTGAGTTTGAAATTTGAAAAGAGACGGAACCATTCTTTTGGCTATAGACAAAAGGAATGAGTTTGGTTCATTCAATCAGTCAGTTGATGTAGTTGTAGGAGAGTAAAGAGAAGGATTGAATCAGTTGCAGAGAAGAAAATCAATCAAAAAATCAAAGTAAAGAGTTCAAAATACATAATGGTTTCAACACATTTTGGATCTTTTGTCATTCTATAAGTTATCATTGATTTGACCTGTGATGTAGTGATTGCTCTAGGCATTATTGAATGTAGCCATTAGAGCTATAAGTTTAAAGTTTAAAGTTTATCAATTTGAAGATTTTAAGGTTATCTGGTTGAAGCCAAATGCTCCCAGATTTTGTAATAGTTTATCATATTTTAATAGAAAGCAAGCAAGTAGGCATACATATCTTTGTTGTTCTTCTATTATTCATTGTTGCATGTTTTACATTTGAAAGGTTCCTTGTTGAAATCTTCATCCTTTAGCTCTTTGTGTTTTAATGGAATTTTTTTATTCTAGTCACTCGGTCTAGTCTTAGACTGAGTTCCCTCTGTACACTAGCTACCAAGCTCACTTGGCATCCTCTTCTACCAAACACCTCTCTAGAGTAGCTACCAAGCTCACTCAGTATCCTCTTCTACTAAGCACCACTTTTTTGTGGCTACCAAGCTCACTCAGAATACTCTTGTGCTAAGTTGCATGTTGTGTGCCAAGTTCACTTGGCTTGTTCTTATGCCAAGTTTACTAAGCACTATCTACCTACCACTTAGCATCTATTAGTGCTGAGAAAAACTGGCACTTAGTAGTAGTTGTTGCCAAGTGAAATTTTATGTGTTGTGAGAACATTTCTCACATGGTATCAGAGCTTTGAGGCCCCACATCCATAGTGAGTTAGGGCATTTTTTTTTTTTGGGATATCTGACGTGGTAGGAGATGTAGGAAAGATATAGCAGCAGCCACCATCCTTTAATGGATAGAACTATTATACATAGACAAAGAAGATGAAAACTATAATGGTTACAAATGATTTGTGGGAGTTTGTGATTAATAGATTTAATGATTTTATAGTCCTAGCAATGTATGTTGCCCTATCAAATCCACAAAAGACTTAGTTGAAAGAGTCAAGGAGAAAGGATGCAAAGGCACTAAGTCTAATTGAGGCAGCCATGACAAAGATAGTTTTCACCAAGATTGCAGTAGCAAATTATACAAAGGAAGTATGGGATATCCTTGAGACAAACTTCAAAGGGATTGATAAGGTCAAAGTAGTGAAGCTATAGATGATCAAAAGAGAGTTTGAGAACCTTTAGATGAGGGAAAATGGACCTATTGTAGAGTTCAACTCATGAGTCTCCACCTTGATAAACCAACTCAAGTCAAATGGAGAAGAATATGTAGAGTAGAGGCTTGTAGAGAAGATACTAAGGAGTTTACCTCAGAAATATGACAATCACGAGGAGGTAAAAGACCTCACCACACTAACCATGGATGAGTTGATGGAAAATCTTCAAACCCATGAGCATTGGGTTAACAAGTCATCTACAACTTCCCAAGAGTAGTCTTTCAAGGCTCAAAAGAATTCAGGAGGCATGGGGAGAGGTAGAAATGGCTCTAGTAGAGGCTCAAGAAGTAGAGTTCATGGAAGGAATGGTCAAAGGAATGCTAGTGTAGAAATCTTAGGAAGAGAAAACAACCAAGAGGGAGCAAGCACCTCTCAAAATATCTCTAGAGGAGGTAAAAAGAATGATATCTCTAACAAAAGAAGTGTTGAATGCTACTACTATCATAAGTATGGGCATTATGCAAGTGAATGCTAGAAGAAGCAAGTTGATCAATCAAAGTAGAATGCTATTGTGATTGATGTGAACATTGGAAATGCAAATAATCCCACAGCCTTCATCATGTGTAACATTGGTGAAGAAGGAATCCTTGAGGTATGGTCCCTTAACAGTGGATGTAGCAACCTCATGAGTGGTAATGAAAGTATATTCTCTTTTGTTGATAAGACTTTTAAGTCTTAAATTAAGATGGGATATGATGGAATCATTCCCACAGTGGGCAAAGGATCAATTATGGTCCACACCAAGTAAGGTGGCAAGAAGGAGATACAAAATGCGTATTTTGCCTCCAGTATGAAGCACAACTTGATGAGTGTTGGACAACTCATTCAAAATGGATACAAGGTGCTGATGGAAAATGACAAGTGTGTCATTCATGAGAAGGATGGAAGCAATAGATTACTTGTAGTAGTCCAAATGACAAAGAACCAAATGTTCCCCTTGAGGATAGAGACATGTTTCTCTTCTCAATTCAATTTTGTACCTCCCAAGCATGTAGGTATAGTAGTACACTAGAAATAAACTCTTAGGAGTGTGATTGAAGACCCCTCCAAGATTTGGCATCCCAAGTATGGACATCTTGGCTTTGTTGGTTTAAATTTTTCATCAATGAAAAGAATGGTAGATGGTTTGCTAAGCATAGTAGACTCCTATGACAAGTGTAGGCTTGTATTTTGGGTAAGCAACATAGGATTCCCTTTGATTTTAAAAATTCTAAAAGGGCTAAAGAACCATTAGAATTGGTGGATTCTAACTTGGTAGGCCCTATGTAAACTACTTCTATTGGGGGGAGTACTTATTTTATGACATTCATAGATGATTTTATTCATAGGACATGGGTGTATTTTTTAAAGAGCAAATCTATTGCATTTGATAAATTTGTTGAATTCAAAGCCTTGACTAAAAAAGAATGTGGACACTATGTTAAGATCCTTAGATCAAATAGAGGAGGGGAGTATACCTCCAACATGTTTGTAAATTTTTGTAGGTAGAATGGCATAAGGAAAGAGCTTACAACAAGCTATACTCTGCAGCAAAATGGAGTGGCCGAATGAAAGAATAGGACCATTGTTCAAATGGCGAGAAGCATGATGAAAAAAAAGGGACTCCCAATTGAATATTGGGGATAGGTTGTAGCAATAGTAGTATATTTGATCAACAGGTGTCGTACACAATTAGTTCCTGACAAGATTCCTCTTGAGGCTTGGTCAAAGGGTAGATGGACAATTGAGCACTTTAGAGTGTTCGAATGTGTAGCATATGAACATGTGCCTAAAGAATAAAGCCAAAAGTGGTGTGAAGTGAATCTTCATTGGGTATAGCTCAAAATCAAAGGCCTATAGGCTATATGATCCAATTGACAAGAAGATCATCATTTCAAGATATGTGGAGTTTCTTAAAAATTAGTCATGGGATGGCTCAGTAGATGAATCCTCAAGAATTTCAAACAAAGTGCCTACTATTGAAGATGAAGAAGATGACATTTGTGATCAGCAAGAATATGTAGTAGCAAACATAGAGTGCAAAAAAGGGCAACAAGGAAAGCAACCGTTAACATGTTGAACAATAGCTCCAAGCACATCAAGACGAGCTCGAGCTAGTATGCAAAGTAGTAGTAGTAACAATACTGAAAATTTAGATCCCACTCTCACCACCCTATTCCAAGGAAAGACCAAGAATCTAAGGGAGATATACCAAGATGAAAGATATGATGAAGATTATGATGAGATTGAAAATTTTGCATTATCTTCTCGTAGTGACCCAATTTATTTTGAGGAAGCTGTGAATGAAGAGAAATGGTGTAATGGCATGGATGAGGAAATAGATGCTATTGAAAGGAAAGAGACATGGGAGTTAACTACATTTACTCCCAAGAAGCAAGTAATTGGAGTGAAATGGGTATACAAGACCAAGTTCAATGCTGAAGTAAAAAATAGATAGGCATAAGGCACATTTAGTGGTCAACAGGTACAAGCAACAATATGTCAGAGATTATGATAAGACATATGCCCTAGTTGCAAGAATGGAAATTGTGCATCCTATCATAACCATTACAACCCAAAATAAATGGAAAGTATATAAAATGGATGTGAAGTCCACCTTCTTGAATGGTGTATTGAAAGAAGAGGTTTATGTGGAGCAACCATGTGGTTATAAAGTTGCAGGTGAAGAACATAAGGTGTGTAGATTGAAGAGAGTTGTATATGGGCTCAAGAAAGGTCCATGGGCATGGTACAATATGATTGACTCATATTTGATGAGGAATGGCTTTAGCAAAAGTGATGGTGAGCCCACACTATACATCAAGGCAACAAATGGTAATGTGTTGATTGTTGTCTTGTATGTTGGTGACTTGATCTTCACTGGAAATGAAAATTTCCTAATTGGTGAGTTCAAAGAGGCCATGAAGAATGAATTTTAAATGATAGACCTAGGTCTCTTGAAGTATTTTCTAGGCATAGAAGTAAAACAAATGCATGATGGCATTTTCATCTCTCGAGAAAAATATGAAAGGAAAATCTTGCAGAGATTCAAGATGTAGAACAACAAGGTAGCCCCAACACTAACGACAGTGAGTCTGAAGTTGAGCAAGGAAGATTATAGAAAAAGTGTGAACCCAACACTATACAAGAGTATGGTTGAAAGTTTTATGTATTTAATTGCAACTTAGCTAGACACAATGCATGTGGTAGGTATGATTTCCAAATGTATGGAAACACCAAAGGATTCCCAGTGGCAAGAAGGAAAGAGGATCCTAAGGTATATGAATTGTATGAAGGGATTTGGAATTTTTTATATTGCTGAAAATGATTTCAAGCTTTTTGGTTACATGGATAATGATTGGGTTGGAAGTTTAGATGATAGGAAGAGCACTTCTAGATACATGTTTCATATGCAATTAGGTGCAATTTCATGGGCATCCAAGAAGCAACCTATTATTGCTCAATCTACATCAGAGGCTGAATAAATTGTAGCAAATGCAACAATATGTCAAGCTATTTGGTTAAGGAGGATCTTGAAAAATTTGAATGAAAGGCAAGATAATGGAACCATAGTTTATTGTGACAACATCTCCTCAATTGCATTGTCCAAGAATCTAGTCTTCCATGGGAGAAGTAAACATATTGAGTTCAATTATCACTTCATCAGAGAGTTGGTGAAAAATAAGGATATCAAAATGAAATTTTGCAAGTATGAGTAATAGCTAACAAACATATTTACTAAGCCATTAGGCTTTGGAACTTTTGTGCACCTAACAGAGAGTCCTAGTGCAGTTTATTTGAACTAGGAGTGATCCTTGTTTTGTTTGGCTCTGGACAAAGGGGGAGTGTTGAAATATTGAATGCAGTAGGTTTACCCCTAGAGCCAAATGCCCTCCTACCACCTTGATGGCGTTAGAAACCTTTGAATGTGGGTAGGTGAGTTTGAAATTTGAAAAGAGAGGCAACCATTTTTTTGGCTGTAGACAAAAGAAATGAATCTTTTTCATTTGATTAGTTAGTTGATGTAGTTTTAGAAGAGTAGAGAGAAGGATTGAATTAGTTGTAGAGAAGAAAATTAATCAGCAAATCAAAGTAATGAGTTTAAAGGATAGAAGGGTTTCAACACATGTTGGATCTTTTGTCATTCTATAAGTTATCATTGATTCAACCTATGATGCAATTATTGCTCCAAGCATTGTTGAATGTAGCCGTTAGAGCTATAAGTTTAAAGTATAAAGCTTATTAGTTTGAAGATTTTAATGTTATCTGGTTAAAGCTAAATGCTCCTAGATTTTGTAATAGTTTATCATATTTGAATAGAAAACAAGAAATAAGGCATACATATCTTTTTTGTTCTTCTCTTATTCATTATTTCATGTTTTACATTAGATAAGTTATTTTTGAAAATCTTCATCCTTTGGCTCTCTACATTTTAATTGCAGTTTGTCATTCTAGTCACTCGGTCTAGTCTTAGACTGAGTTGCCTCTCTATAGTAGCTACTGAGTCTAGTCTTGGTTTAGTTTATTTGAATTAGGAGTGATCCTTTTTTGGTTTGGCTTAGGACAAAGGGGGAGTGTTGAAATATTGAATATGGTAGGTCTACCACTAGAGCCAAATGGCCACCTACCACCTTGATGGCATCAAAAACCTTTGAAAGTGGGTAGGTGAGTTTGAAATTTGAAAAGAGAGGGGCCCTTTTGTTTTGGCTATAGACAAAATGAATGAATCTAGTTCATTCAATCAGTCAGTTGATGTAGTTGCAGAAGAGTAGAGAGAAGGATTAAATTAGTTGTAGAGAAGAAAATTGATTAGCAGATCAAAGTAAAGAGTTTAGAAGATAGAAGGGTTTCAACATATGTTGGATCTTTTTTCATTCTATAAGTTATCATTAATTTGACCTATGATGCAGTGATTTCTCCAAGCATTGTTGAATGCAGCCATTAGAGTTGTAAGTTTAAAGTTCTAATTTTATCAGTTTGAGGATTGTAGGATTATTTGGTTGAAGCCAAATGCTCCCAAATTTTCTAATATTTTATCATATTTGAATAGCAAGAAAGAAAGCATACATACAAATCCTTTTTGTTCTTCTCTTCTTCATTATTTCATGTTTTGCATTTGAGAAGTTTTTTGTTGAAATCTTCATCCTTCGACTCTCTACATTTTAATGGCAGTTTTTCATTTTCTCACTCGATCTAGTCTTAGACTGAGTTCCCTCTCTAAAGTAGCTACTAATCTCACTTGACATCCTATTCTATCGAGCACCTCTCTACAATAGCTTCTGAGCTCACTCAACATCCTCTTCTATCGAGCACCACTTTATAGTGGCTACCAAGCTCACTTGACATTCCTTGCTACTAAGATCACTTAGCATAGTATTGTGATGAGTTGCCTCTTGTGTGCCAGGTTCACTGGGCTTGTTCTTGTGGCAAGTTTACTCAGTACCATCTACCTACCACTCGACATCTATTGGTCCCGAGAAAAATTGGCACTCGACAATAGTTGTTGCCAAGCAAAATCTTTATGTGTTGTGAGCACATTTCTCATAGAAATGAGCCTCAATGAAGAATAATGTGTTTTACTTTTAGCAAAATACTTTGAGAAGAAACTGTGCTTGATATTTTGTGCAAAACCCACACTCAATATTTTGTGTAGGAACCACACTCGATGAGCTTAATGGAAATCAACACCTCAACATACAATACATCACTTCAATGCCTCTATGAAAACATATACAGCTCTCCTTTTATCATAGGTGCATCATCAGTACACATCATCAATGCCTTCACATCATTTTCTCTATAACATGACTCTTCTACAAGTTACCACTAATCATTTCCTTAAAACTAGAGAATAACATGCCTCTGCTCTATTCAAATAATGACCAAAATTATTAGAGTGCCTCTTCTCTAATACCAAATATTAGAGATAACCAATGAACATTTAATAATTGTTTGATTAATGTAGACAACTTTTAATACATGGGTCATATGTCATTTTCTAAAAAAGCACCTATAAGTGGTATGTCACTAATTGTAATTGTTAGATAGTTACATTCAACGATATTAGGCCAATAGTCTGACCACAAATTTGATTGAGAATAAATTTTTACCAGAACATCATTTTGACTCAATTCAACTTATATCAAGACAATATCAATGGGCTCTAATAAATGATGTTGAATTTGTGAGATTTTGACACCAATTTTTTTAAGTTCACTTCGTCCGACTAGATCACTGTGTTTCTTTCATAGGAAATTTAAGTGATTTGTTTAATTACGATATTGATATATATTTTATAGATTATTGGAAGATATATCTACCTCACTCTTTTTCTTTTTTCTAAAGTCTCATGTTTTGAATCTTGACAATAATATGGAGGGGGCATATCATGTCTTATGTGATAGTTATAAAGATATTACAAAGTGTAGAGACACTTGACAAAAGACTATGAGAAATTCTTTGTAAGAATAATTAAAATGTTATATAGATTAAACCAGCATGACAATTTCGACATATAACTTCTTTTTATCTTATTCTTCATTGATTTCAACATGATATTGGAGGGTCAACTATTTAGAAGTTCTCCTTCTTTTTAGCATTATTATTGAGAAATATTATTAACATTGAGACTTGAAATATCTCCTTATTAATTTATACATTCTAATTAAGGGGAACTCATAAAGTTTTGAACTCAAGGTTTGTGTCTTTTAAAATTAAAATAAATCATTTGTTGATATTTGTGTTTTCTCAATTTTTTATTTTTGTAGAAGCACACATAGGGCCTATCATGTAGATATTTGAACACTACCATCTATGACTACTTCCCTTTGATATATCTTTAGCAACAGATGAATATTTGAATTTTTATTTTATTTTTATTTTTTCTCACAATATCATATTCTTTTTTCTATTTCAAGAGAGATTTTATTTTAGATGGATACATTGTTAGACCTAGTTGTTGGGACTAATATTCATCAAAGCCCACCTAAGCTATCCGTAAGCTATCATTTAAGTAGCTATATGCTTAGTTGAGGAGTTTGAGAAAATTTTCAAGCATATCTAACATAAACCATTGCTATTTCAAAGGAACAAACTTCCCTCTAGTATTAGTGTGTATGAGTAAATTTTTTATGCAACTCAACCACTTATCACTTTTTGTATATACATTTTCCATAATATTTTAATTGATTTGATTATTAATTATTATGTTCTTAATATTATATTTTCATTCCTGCTAAGAAGCATGACATTTTTTATCATTCGATGTCTATCAAGTAGCAATGGTATATCCAAGTGTTTGAGATTTTATTTAAATGTAGCAGAAACACATACAAAAATACTTACTGAATATTAATAGGTATATTAACTTTACTAATCTATTACCATTACGTCTCAAGGATATAAAGGTGAGTAATAAAAGAAAATTTAATAGTTATCTACAAACTATTGGAATAAGTATATGGGAAACAAGATACTGAGAGTGGGGGTGTGAATTGGGATCTTAAACTTTTGAGTTCAAAACCAAATTCATTCATTTATACCTAATTCATATCACGTATATATTATTAAAACTCAAATGCTAGAACATAAATGAAATACATCACATCCACAAATTGTTCAACACCTAACATAGTGATTTGGTTACCCATAAACACTTCAAGATGAAGGTAAAAATAGGGTGGGGATGAAACTTACAAATATTCACTATTGAAACAATAAAGTTTACCTATTAAGGTTGTAATGTTTCATCATAAAATATGATCTAACATGTGAGGGGTCTTCCCTATTAAAATTTTAAGAGACTATTAGGTCTCACCTTGTTAAAGGAGATTACACTCATAATGAAGTAAGGACTCTATTAAGAGGTTTACATATGTCTGTTGGGACCACTATATTAAGAGATTTACCTTGTCTCAATTAACAATAACTGATTCAATACTTGACCTGTTGGAAATGATTGAAAGTAAAGTTGTTGGAATAATATATGGAACTAGTAAAGAAGTCCTCAATCATTGTTTTGTCATTGATGTCAAACTTGCTACTTGCAGGAATGATAATTGCTTTAGTGATCCAAGTACTATCAATTAGTTGATTCTCAAGGACGAGGCAATCAATAAGATGTAACTAGAAAACCTAGAGAAAGGTTGAAGTTATGATGTTATAATGAAGTACAAGGATCAACTAAGCCATTGATGAAAAAGTGTATTTGATGACATACTATAAGATACAAAGAATGGGCACACTGAAACATATCAAAGATTTAAGGTTTTAGCTAAGTCTTTTTGTAAAGCTCAACTAAGCTCATTAGAAAGAAGGAGCCAAGCAAGCTAGTAAGTGCCGAGCAAATTATTAGTTGATGGTGAGTAAACTTCAGATGTTGAACAAGTTCAAATGTTGAGTGACACAAATTTTATCAAGTTTCGAGCAGGACCAAGTGCCGAGCAGAATCAACTGCCAAGCAGAATCAAGTGCCGAGCAGGTATAGGTGCTGAGTAACACAGAGGTGCCGAGCACCAGTAACTCAATAATGCTAAGTTGCTGCATTATTTTGGAAATCAAAGATTCACCAAATCTAAGCCGACAAGGTTGTTATCTAGAAATTTGTAAATTAAAAGGAGGATAAGAATGACGAGCTAGTGGCACATAACACCATGTAGAATGTTTTTAAGGATACAACTGATGAAGTTTCTAGAAGAGAACAAGATATGGGGTAGATACATTGTATCCTACCTAATCCATTTTGAAACCCTAAAATTGGAGAGGGAGAATTGAATGGAAAAGGAAAATCAATTTTCTATTTAAGAAGACACAAGTTAATGAAAAAAAAATAGAGAGAGAAGTGATCAAGCATAAAAGCATGAAGTACTAAAGAAGGTGCTAAGGAGAAGAAAAGCATAGAAACTGTATTTGGATAGATGACCACAAGGATGATTGTATTGGAAGAATGAGTAAGAAGACTCAAGGAGACAAAGCTTGAGAGGAAGACAAGCAGACAGAGCTGAAGTGATTGAAGCCAAGCATAAGAATTGAACTGAAAGTGTGATATGAAATCTGCAAAGTATGTTGTAAGTTGTATCAGATCAAGAGACCATTACCATTACTTTCTAGCAATTGTAACAATAAGTTTAAAACCTATGGACTTAGGTTGGTTTAATAGCCATTAGATAAATCCTTTAACAGGGTGACATTCCAAGTGAATGTTCTAAAGACCTTTAACCAGGCCCATTCCTAATAGTTTGGTGAAATCCTCTAACAAGGTCACATTTAACAGTGTGTTGTAAGCCTTTAATAGGGTAGGCTTTTAATAGGGCATCACATCAGAAGAGTGAGAATCAAGTAGCATGTTACTGGTGGTTTTTCCCAAATTGGGTTTCCACGTAAATCATTGTGTCATGTGTTGATCTCGAATGTTTTATCTTTGCATGTTGATTTACTATAACTTGCTTATATGATTGATAAAAGTGTATGGATCCATTAAAAGTAGAAAAAGGGATTAATAGGACATTTGGACCTTGAATAACTAATTCACCTACCCCCGTCTCAGTTATTCTAAAGAATTCTAAAAATTGGTATCAGAGCTGACCGCGGATTCAATTTAAAGGGACTACAAGCAAAAAAGATCAAAATGTCAAAGAGAGAAGTTCCCAAGCTCAACAAAGACAACTTTGTTGCATGGAAAAGTTTGATGAAGCTAAATCTTGGATCCATAGGAGATTACATCAAAAATTCAATTGTCACTGAACATGTAGATCCAACAGGTGCTCCTACTGTAGAAGACATGAAAAACAAGCAAGAACACAATTAGACGATGTTGGGAATTGCCTCTGCACTCAGTTATGCTAAATTTGATGATATCAAAGGATGTGACACTACATTCAAAATGTGGAAAGCCCTATCAGACATCTATGGAGGAGATCAAAATGTACAAAGAGCAAAAGGAGAAAGTCTCAGAGGAAAGTTTGATGACATGAAAATGGAAGAAAATGAGAATGCTGCTCAGTATGGTGCAAGAATAAAGGAAATGGTAAGTGCAATAAGATGCTTGAGTGGTCAATTGGATGAAGATACTATTAATAGTAAGTTCTTAAGAACCTTGCTCCCTATCTATGCTATTAGAGTATCAACAATACAAGAGCTCATATGTATACCAGGAAACAATCTAAGTTTTGAAGGTATAATAGGTAGAGTCACTGTATTTGAGTTATCTAACTTTGACAACTACAAACCTGAGAATGTTGAATCTTATTTTAAGGCCAAGTTATCACTGAAAGATGTTAAACAGGTGAAAACAAAGAAAGGAAGAAAAATGAAATATGTATCCAGTGATAGTAGCACTGATGAGGAAGATGTGGAACAATTGGAAGCATTGCTTGCTAGAAGATTCCACAGGGGCAAAGAAAAATTCAAAAGTAAGATGCCTATCATTTGTTTTAATTGCAATGAAGTAGGTCATATTGCTGCAAGGTGTCCATAGAAAAATGATCCCAAGGAAGGCAACAAATACAAGTAGAGAAGAGATGATGACAAGAAAGATTACAAAGAAAAAGGTAAGAAGTGTTATATTGTTGAATAAAATTCTGATGACAATGATGATGAAGTTGTTTATGTAGCCATGAAGGACCAATTTGATGAAGAAGAGACCACAACACTAGTAACATGTATAAACAAGAATGACAGATGGATAATAGACAATGGATGCTCACATCACATGATAGGAGACAAAAGTAAGTTTGTTAACTTTACTCAATATGATGAAAATAGTGTTAGATTTGGTAATAATGCTCCATGTCAAATCAAAGGAAAAGGTTCCATTAAGCTCACAGAACAAATTTCATGTGACAATGCATACTATGTTGAAGGATTAAACTACAATTTACTAAGTGTCTCAGAGTTAGGCAATACAGGTTGCAAAGTGAAATTTGGAAACAAAAGTGCAAAAATTTATGATACTGATGGTAAACTAATAGGAAAAGGAGATCAAACAAAGAGTAATTTGTTTTACCTTAATATGGATGATGTTTCTTGTTTATTTGAAAAATTTGATGATGAATGGTTGTGGCATAGAAGATTATGTCATGTCAACTTTGACAATCTAGTCAACATCAGTAAAATGAAGAAAGTCAGAGGTTTACCAAAATTGAAGAAGCCTGATAACATCATGTGCAAACAATGTTAGCTAGGAAAGACGTGTCATGTCCCCTTTTCAAATAATTAAAAATAATAATCTTTTCTAAGGTAGGCAGGCCCAAAAAGGTGAAGTTTCAAAAAAAGGGGATAATCTTTGGAACCTAATGGACTAATAAATGAAAATTATTATTAAAATATGTTTTATTAACCCCTCTTGGACGTGAGTTAGGTTTATTCCCTCTTTTAGGGAGTTTGGAGGCATTTTGGGCTCATTCCAGAACTTGATTTTTGCTCATTTCTTTGTTATTTTTCAGAGGCTGCCAAACGTGTGGAGAAGGAGACCCAAGAATGGGAGTTTGCAAGTTTCTAGGAAGGATAAAGAAATTATTTTGAAGCCATTTCATGTGCATGCTCATGCAGAGTTTGCCTTTGTGCTGAACAATGCAGATTTGTGGTTTTTTGGGTGTGTTTTTTTGTAAGAGTTTGGTGTTTCCGGTTGAGTATTTCATATCAGTTTGGGTTGCTTCTATATTTCAGACTTTTAGATGTTAAAATAGAGCTGAATATATGTATTTGGTCATGATTATACTTCTATTATAGATTATTAGTGTTTTTGTGGTGTTTTCGGGCTATTCTATGTTTTTTTCGGGAGCCCGATGAGCATTGTTTTTATCCTCTGTTTGGGAGCTGTTGTGTAAATTTTATACAGATCTGAAAATTTTATTTTGTAGGCTGTTATGCTGCTGAAATTTCTATAAAAATTTTCACTTTCAGATTTACTAATAATATGTGAAGCTGTGAAGTTTTTGGCACTATTTTCGGCATACCCGATTTGGAGTTTATTGACAAATTGGTGGATCTTTGAAAGATTGGTTGTTTGATCTTAAAGATCTGATTAGAGGCTTGAATATCATATAAAATTAGAAAAAGGGACATTTCAAGATGACAAATTCAAGTTTCAAAAGCAAAAACTATACATCCAAAGAGATACTTGAGTTAGTTCACACTGACTTATGTGGTCCAATGGAAATACAAAGCTATAAAGCAGATAAATACATAATGCTATTTGTTGATAACTATTCCAGGATGATGACTATCATGTTCTTAAAATAAAAATTTGATGCTTTTAAAATGTTTAAGTGGTATGTAGCTAGAGTTGAAAAGGAAACTAGAAAAAGCTTGAAATGCCTAAGATCAGATAGAGGTGGTGAATTTACATCAAATGAATTTGAGATATTCTGTAATGATAAAGGAATTAAAAGACAAACGTCAGCTCCTAGAACTCAACCACAAAATGGAATTGTTGAGAGAAGAAATAGATCTGTGATTGACTATGCTAGAACAATAATGATGGAAAAGACTATTGCTCTAAAATACTAGAGAGAAGTAGTAAGTGTAGCTATTCATACACTGAACTGAGTACAAGTCAAGAAAGGTACAAATACAACACCTTTTGAATTATGGTATGGTTACTCACCCAATGTAAAACATTTGAATGTGTTTGGTTGCAAATGCTTTATCCTTAAAGATGCTAGAAATGGAAAATTTGATGCAAAAAGTGATGAAGGTATATTTCTTGGTTACTCCACTAGAAGTAAGCCATATAAGTGCTTGAATATTAACACTAACAAAATTGTGGAAAGTGTAAATGTAAATTTTGATGAGCACACAAAAGTCCAAGCTGAAGTATCAAAGAAAATGGAAGAGTACAGAACCTTTGTGTATTCTTATGAAGGAATGACTAATGATAAGGATGATGTCAATCAAATTGAAACTCAAAAACAAATTTCAGTATCAACCGAGTCTCAACCAGTGAATGTCGAGTTGCATTCAGAAGCCGAGTTGCAGAATGAAGAAAATGCGCAATCTGATTTTGAAGATAGTACAAATGATGAAGAAGAACCTAACAACAAAGTGCATAGCGATCCTGAATATGAAAGATCAAACATGGAAACAAGGACAAAGCAAAGATTATCCAAATATGTAAAAAGACATCACCCTACTAAACAGATAATTGGTGACAAAGATGCAAGACCAATGACAAGGAAAGACTACGACAAGAATCATGTCTGATCAGCAAATCTAAACCCAAGATAGTATATGGTGCACTACAAGATGATGACTAGTATAAAGCTATGGAAGAAGAAATTGATCAAATAAGAAAAAATAAAACCTGGAGTTTGGTTCCCAGACCAACTAACAAGAATGTAATTGGCACCAAATGGGTATTCAGAAAAAAACTAGATGAGAATGGTGAGATTACCAAAAAAAAAAGCTAGACTAGTATGCAAGGGTTATGCTCAAGAAGAAGGAATAGACTATGGAGAAACATTTGCTCCTGTTGCTAGAATGGAAGGGGTAAGAGCTTTACTTGCATATGCTACCTACAAAGATTTTAAAGTCTATCAGATGGATGTAAAATCTGCTTTCTTAAATGGTATACTAGAAGAAGAAGTCTACATTGAACAACCAGAAGGTTTTGTTGATGAAAACAACAGGGATATGGTGTGTAAGCTACATAAAGCACTCTATGGTTTGAAACAAGCACCTAGAGTATGGTATGAGAGACTTCATCGGTATCTAGTGCAAATTGGATTTGAAAGAACTGATGATAACAACAACATGTACATCAAAGCAGAAGAAGATAAAGACATTATTGTATCTGAAATCTTTGTGGATGACATAGTGTTTGGTGGTAAGGAAGTACTTTGCAAAGGCTTCGCTAACAAAATGAAACATGAATTTGAGATGTCTATGTTTGGAGAAATCAAATTTTTTGTTAGATTGCAAGTACATCAACTCAAACATGGAATATTTGTTACACAATCAAAATACATCAAAGAAATTCTTAAAATGTTTGGATTGGAGGAATCCAAACCAGTCAGCATACCAATGGCAACTGGAAATAAGCTGTCCAAAAATGATGAGTCAGCTGAAGTCAATCAAATAATGTATAGATCCATGATTGGAAAACTACAATATGTTGTACATAGTAGACCAGACATAGCATTAGCAGTTGGAATAGTGGCTAGGTTCTCTACTAATCTCAAAGAAAATCATCTCATAGCACTAAAAAGAATGATGAGATATCTTAAA
The DNA here is from genome assembly GCA_028749045.1 of Cupressus sempervirens. Taxonomy (NCBI): domain Eukaryota; kingdom Viridiplantae; phylum Streptophyta; class Pinopsida; order Cupressales; family Cupressaceae; genus Cupressus; species Cupressus sempervirens. The sequence continues at coordinate 127,673,640 of CM053785.1, read as the reverse complement.
GGAACTGATGAATTTGGTCTATACTACAAAAAGAATGGAAAGTTTGAGCTCAATGCATAATACTGATGTAGACTCGAGAGGTAACATTGATGATAGAAAAAGCACAAGTGGAGGTGCATTACTTCTAGGCAAAAGGCTGGTCACCTGGACTAGCAAGAAAAAACCATGTACATCCCAATCCACTATAGAGTCAGAATATGTGGCAGCTACAGTCAATTGCACAAACATTGTATGGCTCACACATCTATTGGAAGGAATGAAAGAAGAGGTAACAAAACCTGTGATATTGTATTGTGACAATACAAGTGCTATAAACATATCAAAAAATCCAGTGATGCATGCAAAAACCAAGCATATTGCAATCAAGTATCATTATGTTAGAGAATTGGTAGAAGACAAACAAGTAAAGTTGGAATACATTCACACAAAGGACAAACTGCAGATATCTTTACCAAACCATTGCCAAAGGATGCCTATGAATATCTTAGAGGCAAGTTGGGGGTCATACCCCTAACTCAAGTAGTTTAAGGCAACATGGATGCTTCCTTGCATCAATATGAATAAATCATTGAAATATAAACAGTTTGATGCAAAGGATGACAGCAAGAACAGAAACTCCAAATCAGTTACAAGCATGGTGACAGACAGAGAAAAATCATCAAGAAGCCAAAACTTATATTTTGCATGATGAAGATGCTAAATCTTTGGCATTTATGTCAAAGAGGGAGAAATATGCAGAAATCTAATCAATACAAAGAAATAGGGAGAAATATGTGAAAGAGGGAGATATATGGGATCAGTATAGCAAGACAACGTATACAATCTTGGTGGTAACTAAGTTGATTAATTGATTTGTTTGGTTTGCCATCAATGCCAAAGAGGGAGATTGTTGGAAATGATTGAAAGTAAAGTTGTTGGAATAATATATGGAACTAGTAAAGAATGTCCTCAATCATTTTTTGTCATTGATGTCAAACTTTCTACTTGCAGGAAGGACAATTGCTTTAGTGATCCAAATACTATCAATTAGTTGATTGTCAAGGAGGAGGCAATCAATAAGATGTAACTAGAACACCTAGAGAAAGGTTGAAGTTATGATGTTGTAATGAAGTACAAGGATCAGCTAATCCATTGATGAAAAAGTGTATTTGATGACATACTATAAGATACAAAGAATGGGTACACTGAAACATATCAAAGATTTAAGGTTTTAGCTAAGCCTTTTTGTAAAGCTTAATTAAGTTCATTAGAAAGAAGGAACCGAGCAAGCTAGTAAGAGCCAAGAAAATTCTTAGTTGATGTCGAGTAAACTTCAAATGTCGATCAAGTTTAGATGTCGAGTGACATAGAGTTTATCAAGTGCAAAGCAGGACCAAGTGCCGAGCAGAATCAAGTGCCGAGCATAATGAAGTGCCGAGTAGAGTCAAGTGCCGAGCAGAATCAAGTGCCAAGTAGAATCAAGTGCCGAGCAGAATCAAGTGCCAAGCATAATCAAGTGCTGAGTAGGTATAGGTGTTGAGTAACATAGAGGTGCCAAGCACCAGTAACTCAATAATGCCGAGTTGTTGCATTATTTTTGAAATCTAAGATTCGCCAGATCTAAGCTGACAAGGTTGTTATCTAGAAATTTGTAAATTAAAAGGAAGATAAGAATGATGAGATGGTGGCACAGAACACCACGTAGAAAATTTTTAAAGATACAACTGACAAAGTTTCTAGAAGAGAACAAGATATGGGGTAGATACATTGTATCCTACCTAATCCATTTTGAAACCCTAAAATTGAAGAGGGAGAATTGAGCAGCAAAGGAAAATTAGTTTTCTATTTAAGAAGACACAAGTTAATGAAAAAAAAATAGAGAGAGAAGTGGTCAAGCATAAAAGTATGAAGTACTGAAGAAGGTGCTAGGGAGAAGAAAAGAATAGAAACTCTATTTGGATAGACGACCACAAGGATGATTGTATTGGTAGAATGAGTAAGAAGACTCAAGGAGACAAAGCTTGAGAGGAAGACAAGAAGACAGAGCTGAAGTGATTGAAGCCAAGCATAAGAATTGAACTGAAAGTGTGATCTAAAATCTGCAAAGTATGTTGTAAGTTGTATCAGATCAAAAGACCATTATCTTTACTTTCTAGCAATTGTAACAGTAAGTTTAAAACCTATGGACTTAGGTTGGTTTAATAGCCATTAGATAAATCCTTTAACAGGGTGACACTCCAAGTGAATGTTCTAAAGACCTTTAACCAGGCCCATTCCTAACAATTTGGTGAAATCCTCTAACAAGGTCACATTTAATAGTGTGTTGTAAGCCTTTAACAGGGCAGGCTTTTAACAAGGCATCACTTCAGAAGAGTGAGAATCAAGTAGCATGTTACTAGTGGTTTTTCCCAAATTGGGTTTCCACATAAATCATTGTTTCATGTGTTGATCTTGAATGTTTTATCTTTGCATGTTGATTTACTGTAACTTGCTTATATGATTGATAAAAGCGTATGGATCCATTAAAAGCAGAAAAAGGGATTAATAGGACATTTGGACCTTGAATAACTAGTTCACCCCCCCCTCTCCCCCCCCCCAGTTATTCTACAGGATTCTAAAAATTGGTATCAGAGCTGACTGCTGATTCAATTTAAAGGGACTACAAGCAGAAAATATCAAAATGTCAAAGAGAGAAGTTCCCAAGCTCAACAAAGACAAATTTGTTGCATGGAAAAGTTTGATGAAGCTACATCTTGGATCCACAGGAGATTATGCCCAAAATTCAATTGTCACTGAACATGTAGATCCAACAGGTGCTCCTACTGTAGAAGACATGAAAAAAAAGCAAGAACACAATCAGACGATGTTGGAAATTGCCTCTGCACTTAGTTATGCTGAATTTGATGATATCAAAGGATTTGACACTGCATTCAAAATGTGGAAAGCCCTATCAGACATCTATGGAGGAGATTAGAATGTACAAAGAGAAAAAAGAGAAAGTCTTAGAGGAAAGTTTGATGATATGAAAATGGAAGAAAATGAGAATGTTGCTTAGTATGGTGCAAGAATAAAGGAAGTGGTAAGTGAAATAAGATGCTTGAGTGGTTAACTAGATGAAGATACTATTAATAGTAAGTTCTTAATAACATTGCTCCCTATCTATGCTATTAGAGTATCAGCAATACAAGAGCTAAGATGTGTACTAGGAAATAATCTAAGTTTTGAAGGTATAATAGGTAGACTCACTACATTTGAGTTATCTAACTTTGACAACTACAGACCTGAAAATGTTGAATCTACTTTTAAGGCCAAGTTATCACTAAAAGATGTTGAATAGGTGAAAACAAAGAAAGGAAGAAAAATGAAATATGTATCCAGTGATAGTAGCACTGATGAGGAAGATGTGAAACAATTAGAAGCATTGCTTGCTAGAAGATTCCACAGGGGCAAAGGAAAATTCAAAGGTAAGATTCCTATCATTTTTTTTAATTGCAATGAAGTAGGTCATATTTCTGCAAGGTGTCCACAGAAAAAGGATTCCAAGGAAGGCAACAAATACAAGTACAGAAGAGATGATGACAACAAAGATTACAAAGAAAAAGGTAAGAAGTGTTATATTGTTGAAGAAAATTCTGATGACAATGGTGATGAAGTTATTTATGTAGCCATGAAGGACCAATCTAATATAGAAGAGACCACAGCACTGGTAACATGTATAAACAAGAATAACAGATGGATCATAGACAGTGGATGCTCACATCACATGATAGGAGACAAAAGTAATTTTGTTAACTTTACTTAGTATGGTGGAAATAGTGTTAGATTTGGTAATGATGCTCCATGTCAAATCAAAGGAAAAGGTTCCATTAAGCTCACAAAAAAAATGTCATGTGATAATGCATACTATGTTGAAGGATTAAACTACAATTTACTAAGTGTCTCACAGCTAGACAATATAGGTTACAAAGTGAAACTTGGAAACAAAACTGCAAAAATCTATGATACTGATGGTAAATTGAGAAATTGGTGGATCGTTGAAAGGTTGGTTGTTTGATCTTAAAGATCTGATTAGAGGCTTTAATATCATATAAAATCAGAAAAGGGACATTTCAATGGTATCAGAGCTATGATCTTGCTAGCCTAAGGGTTTGTAGAAGTTTGCATGTCAGTTTTGACAACTACCCAAATCTTGCATGTCAAAATTTATGGTTGCATGTTACTTCTAATTATTTGCATGTTAGTTCTTGGTGAATTTGGTGGTTGCATGTTGCTTCTAATCAGTTGCATGTCAAAATCTATGGTTGCATGCTACTTCTAATCATTTGTATGTTAGTTCTTGGTGAATTTGGTGGTTGCATGGTGCTTTTAATCAGCTGAATGTCAAAATCTGCGGTTGCATGCTACTTCTAATCATTTTCATGTTAGTTCTTGGTGTTTGAAGAAGTTATAACCTATTGGGGTTACACTCTACTTTATCCAAAATGGACAGGTATAGTACAGAGTCTTAGAGGACACGATCTTGGACAATTGATATCCAGAGTCAAAACAGTAGAAAGGATGGTTATTTAGAAATTCGAGATAAACTTAGGAAAATAAGCCATGACATGTCTAAACAGTTGGTTGAGCACCATTGTATGATGAATGACATGTTGTCCGACCCAGCTAAGGTGGATAAGTTGACCAAATCTCTATTTGGTAGATTTTCTCATAGGGCAGGTGACACAATTACCAAGAACTTGCATGAGGAGTTTGAGAAACTAGCTTATAGCCAGGTAGAGGCCTCAGATTCTACTCTGACACAAGAGGTAGTGAGAAAGGATATTACGTAGATTGATAGTAATGGTCAACTTAATACTCAAATTGAGACAATTGTATATAGGTCATTAAAAGGTGATATCACAGGTATTTAGGATGGTATAGTTACAACAGGTAGTGACTATAGCATAGTGGGTTCAGATGATGATTATGAGGATGTTGTTGTGCATGATGGTGAGATACCTAGTAGAGATGAGCATATATTGAGCATTCATGAATTTGCTGAGAAAGAGTACCAGGTACAGTTAGATTCATCATCACATGAGGTTAAGGCTAGTAGTACTTCACATGATTTGTCCAACCAGCTGAAAGTGAACAAAGATAGTATTGTGACTTCATTATCTCATCATGACAGCTATGTGGAGTTAGTTGGTAAATTGGCCATATTACTCAAGTGAGGATTTTGCTTGAGTTACCAGCTGATTCTAGTTTACAGATATGGACTCGAGATTGTTATATTGGCATTTGGGATTCAATTGACTGGAGATCTTTAACAATTTTTGGTAGCAGTGTTTGTTTGGGTGCTATCATGGATTTGATTAGCAGATTGCATGGTGTTTTTTTTTCTTGTGCTAGCAGCTTGTCCGATGTTGGTATTAGTTTTTATACACCGGTGTTGGGCTTTGTTCATATATCTAGTTGACCATACTTGCTGGAATGTGTTGATGATCTTTCATATTTGGCAATGTGTACAGATGAGTCCCAGGATCATATTGGCATTGATGACATCCAGGAGGATGCAATGGGAAGTTTTGAAGACTTAGTTTCCTTGGGTACAAAGGAGTTGGATAGAAGTGCTACAGTTTTTGATACTCTGTATGTTGATATGAGCTTTAGAGTTGATTCACAGGATATGGGTGGCAATACTCTAGAGACTAGTAGCTTTGAGGATAGTCCTTTAGACAGTGCATCAAAAGAGGTTTGTAGGAGACAGTCAAGCCAGTGCCATCATGTGTCTAATTAGTTGAGAGTTAGTGAGTGAGACATTGCTATCACTTGTCAACATTTCAATGCTGCTCATCAATTGTTTGCAATTTATGGATGGGGTTTTCCTACTAGTGATGAGTAGGGAGGCAATTATCTTTCCTTAATAGAGTTCCACTCTTTATGGGAGGCTATCCAGATTTTGAGACAGGATTATATGCAGTTGGTAGCTGACAGAGATAATCTTATGGAGTAGGGTAGTACAACATATGATGCATTGTTGGCCAAGGAAGATGAGGTGAGTGAGCTTACTGAGCAGCTTGAGGTGACTTCTGAGATTCTTGGGAGTACATAGTTGGCTTTCAAGGAGTCATAGTTTCATTTGGCTAAGGTGACCATGGAGTTAGAGCAACTACAGTCTTTACTAGATTCTATATAGTCACAAGCTATGGTTTCTGATGATTTGAGGATGTCCATGGTTAATATTGTCAAAGATAGTGGAGATGGGGATGCATCCATCCTTGATACTAACATTGGCATATCGGGTTCATCCCCACTAGAGTCAGGTTCAGTTGAGTTGGGTGCTGTAGCAGATTGTTGTGGTATGCCTGACATGGCGGTGACCTCTAGCACTAATGGCACAAAGACTAGAGATGATGTATCAAAGACCATGTGTGATGTTGGTGAGCCGATATTTGGCATGGTTCCTACTAGTAATACTACTCCCTTGGCAATGTCTTTAGAGGTAGTAGTCAATTCCAACTTGGCTAGTGATCGATTGTAGTTAGTGACATCTGGATTGCAATCTGAGCCACTAACTGAGATTGGCGCATTGTATCAGCATTACATTGTGAGGTATGATCATCAATTTAACTTTGATGACCATGTTGATGAGATGATGATACAAAGATGTACTTTGGTTCCTAGTGCTTATCATTAGTTATGAGATAATTTGATGCCTCAGGATGAGAGTTGTCATGGGCACGACATGGCGATAGGTTCTACAGTTGACAGCTTAATAATATGTGACTTAGAGAAAAAGTTTTAGAGTGATGCTTCAACGTGTGTTGTTATTGATTCTACTCCTTTGGCTATGACATCTCCTGACTTAGCTAGTGATCAGTCATAGTGGGTTGTATCACTTGTTCATGGTGAGCTATTGACTGAGGTTGGTTTTTTCTATCAACATTATATTGCAAGGTATGTACATCAGTTAGCAATTGATCCTTGTGTTGAGGAGTTGATGGCAGGTCAATTTGGTTTGGGTTCCAATTCTTGTTGTTTATCTTGTGATGGCTTTACACCATCAGGGGTACATGGGAGTTATAGTTATGAGATAGTGGTCGGTGATCTATAGAGTTGTGTTGACTGCAGGAGTTGTACAGTGTGTGGATTCTCCATAATTGGTACAGTTTCATTCAAGAGCATTCACCATTGTTGCAGAGTTGGATTGTACAATCCATATAGGCCAGTGGAATGCATTGATGGTATTTACTGTGTTGATAGTTTGATTTTTTCACTTTACTTGGGTTTTGATGTTCTAAGAGTTTGTGTCTCGTGGGTTTCTGACTATGGAAGTTGTGACTTTGGAGTTTGGTTGAGTAGTAATTGTCAGTTTGATTATGGATTCCTCTTGGTTATATTGCAGAGGATATTGCAGGATCTTGTGTTAATTGACAATAGTATAGTTCATGACTACATTTGGGATCCAGGTGGATTGATTTGTTTATTGTTTGTCCATTGCTTGAGGACAAGCAATATTTGGAAGGGGAGGACTTGTCATGTCCCCTTTTCAAATAATTAAAAATAATAATCTTTTCTAAGGCAGGCAGGCCCAAAAAGGTGAAGCTTCAAAAAAAAGGGATAATCTTTGGAAGCTAATGGACTAATAAATGAAAATTATTATTAAAATATGTTTTATTAACCCCTCTTGGATGTGAGTTAGGGTTATGCCCTCTTTTAAGGAGTTTGGAGGCATTTTGGGCTCATTTCAGAACTTGATTTTTTCTCATTTCTTTGTTATTCTTTAGAGGCTACCAAACCTGATGAGAGTTTGAAGCCATTCCATGTGCATGCTCATGCAGAGTTTTCCTTTGTGCTGAACAGTGCAGATTTGTGGTTTTCCTAGTGTGTTTTTTTGTAAGAGTTTGGTGTTTTCGGTTGAGTATTTCATATCAGTTTTGGTTGTTGTTGTATTTCAGGCTTTTAGATGTTAAAATAGAGCTGAATATATGTATTTGGTCATGATTATACTTTTTTGATAGATTATTAGTGTTTTTGTGGTATTTTCGGGCTATTTTGTGTTGTTTTCGGGAGCCCGATGAGCATTGTTTTTATCCTCTGTTTGGGAGCTGTTGTATAAATTTTATATAGATCTGAAAATGTCATTTTGTAGGCTGTTATGCTGCTGAAATTTCTATAAAAAATTCCACTTTCAGATTTACAAATAATATGTGAAGCTGTGAAGTTTTTGGTACTATTTTCGGCATGCCCGATTTGGGGTTTATTGAGAAATTGGTGGATCTTTGAAAGATTGGTTGTTTGATATTAAAGATCTGATTAGAGGCTTGAATATCATATGAAATCAGAAAAGGGACATTTCAAGATGACAAAGTCAAGTTTCGAAAGCAAAAACTATACATCCAAAGAGATACTTGAGTTAGTTCACACAGACTTATGTGGTCCAATGGAAATACAAAGCTATAAAGGAGATAAATACATAATGCTATTTGTTGATGACTATTCTAGAATGATGACTATCATGTTCTTAAAACAAAAATCTGATGTTTTTCAACTGTTTAAGTGGTATGTGGCTAGAGTTGAAAAGGAAACTGGAAAGAGCTTGAAATGCCTAAGATCAGATAGAGGTGGTGAATTTACATCAAATGAATTTGAGATATTCTATAATGATAAAGGAATTAAAAGACAAATGTCAGCTCCTAGAACTCCACCACAGAATAGAATTTTTGAGAGAAGAAATAGATCTGTGATTGAATATGCCAGAACACTAATGTTGGAAAAGACTATTGCTCTAAAATACTAGAGAGAAGCAGTAAGTGTAGCTATTCATACACTGAACCGAGTACAAGTCAAGAAAGGTAAAAATACAACACCTTTTGAATTATGGTATGGTTACTCACCCAATGTAAAAAATTTCAAAGTGTTTGGTTGTAAATGATTTATCCTTAAAGATGCTAGAAATGGAAAATTTGATGCAAAAAGTGATGAAGGTATATTTCTTGGTTACTCCACTAGAAGTAAGCCATATAAGTGCTTGAATATTAACACTAACAAAATTGCGGAAAGTACAAATGTAAATTTTGATGAGCACATATAAGTCCAAGCTGAAGTACCAAAGAAAATGGAAGAGTACAGAACCTTTGTGTATTCTTATGAAGGAATGACTAATGATAAGGATGATGTCAATCAAATTGAAACTCAACAACAAATTTCAGTATCAGCCTAGTCTCAACCAGTGAATGCCGAGTTGCATTCAGAAGCCAAGTTGCAGAATGAAAAAAATGCACAATCTGATTCTGAAGATAGTACACATGATGAAGAACAACCTGACAACGAAGTGCATAGTGATCCTGAATCTGAAAGATCAAACATGGAAACAAGGATAGAGCCAAGATTATCCAAATATGTAAAAGGACATCACTCTCCTGAATAGATAATTGGTGACAAAGATGCAAGACCAATGACAAGGAATAGACTAAGACAAGAATTATGCCTAATTAGCAAATCTGATCCCAAGACAGTATATGGTGCACTACAAGATGATGACTGGTATAAAGCTACGGAAGAAGAAATTGATTAAATAAGAAAAAATAAAACTTGGAGTTTGGTTCCCCGACCAACTGACAAGAATGTGATTGGCACCAAATGGGTATTTAGAAACAAACTAGATGAGAATGGTGAGATTACCAGAAACAAAGCTAGACTAGTATGCAAGGGTTATGCTCAAGAAGAAGGAATAGACTATGGAGAAACATTTGCTCCTATTGCTAGAATGGAAGGGGTAAGAACTTTACTTGCATATGCTGCCTACAAAGATTTTAAAGTCTATCAGATGGATGTAAAATCTGCTTTCTTAAATGGTATACTAGAAGAAGAAGTCTACATTGAACAACCAGAAGGTTTTGTTGATGAAAACAATAGGGATATGGTGTGTAAGCTACATAAAGCACTCTATGGTTTGAAACAAGCACCTAGAGCATGGTATGAGAGACTTCACAGGTATCTAGTGCAAATTGGATTTGAAAGAACTGATGATAATAGCAACATGTACATCAAAGCAGAAGAAGGTAAAGACATTATTGTATCTAAAATCTTTGTGGATGACATAGTGTTTGGTGGTAAGGAAGTACTTTGCAAAGGTTTGCTGACAAAATGAAACATGAATTTGAGATGTCTATGTTTGGAGAAATCAAATTTTTTGTTGGATTGCAAGTACATCAACTCAAACATGGAATATTTGTTACACAATCAAAATACATCAAAGAAATTCTTAAAACATTTGGATTGAAGAAATTCAAACTAGTCAACACACCAATGGCAACTGGAAATAAGCTGTCCAAAAATGATGAGTTTTCTGAAGTCAATCAAACAATGTACAAATCCATGATTGGAAAACTACAATATCTTGTACATAGTAGACCAGACATAGCATTAGTAGTTGGAATAGTGGCTAAGTTCTCTGCTAATCCCAAAGAAAATCATCTCATAGTAGTAAAAGGAATAATGAGATATCTTAAAGGAATTGATGACTTTGGTCTATACTACAAAAAGAATGGAAAATTTGAGCTCAATGCATATACAGATGCAGACTGGGGAGGTAACATTGATGATAGAAAAAGCACAAGTGGAGTTGCATTATTTCTAGGCAAAAGACTAGTCACCTAGACTAGCAAGAAACAAACATGTACATCCCAGTCCACTGCAGAGTCAGAATATTTAGCAGCTGCAGTCAATTGCACAAACATTGTATGGCTCACAGATCTATTGGAAGGAATGAAAGAAGAGGTAACAAAATCTTTGATATTGTATTGTGACAATACAAGTGCTATAAACATATCCAAAAATCTAGTGATGCATGCAAAAACCAAGCATATTGCAATCAAGTATCATTATGTCAGAGAATTGGTAGAAGACAAACAAGTAAAGTTGGAATACATTCACACAAAGGAACAAACTGTAGATATCTTTACCAAACTATTGCCCAAGGATGGCTATGAATATCTTAGAGGAAATTTGGGGGTCATACCCCTAACTCAAGTACTTTAAGGCAACATGGATTCTGCCTTGCATCAACATGAATAAATCATTAAAATATTAACAGTTTGATGCAAAGGATGACAGCAGGAACAAAAACTCCAAATCAGTCACAAGCATGGTGACAGAGGGAGAAAAATCATCAAGAAGCCAAAGCTTATATTTTGCATGATGAAGATGCTACATCTTTGGCATTTATGTCAAAGAGGAAGAAATATGCAGAAATATGATCAATACAAAGAAAGAGGGAGATATATATGAAAGAGGGACATATATGAGATCAGCATAGCAAGACAACGTATACAATCTTGTTGGTAACTAAGATGATTAATTGATCAATTTGGTTTTGCCATCAATGTGAAAGAGGGGGATTGTTGGAAATGATTGAAAGTAAATTTTTTGGGATAATATATGGAGCTGGTAAAGAATGTCCTCAATCATTGTTTTGTCATTAATGTCAAACTTGCTACTTGTAGGAATGACAATTGCTTTAGTGATCCAAATACTATCAATTAGTTGATTGTCAAGGAGGAGGAAATCAATAAGATGTAACTAGAACACCTAGAGAAAGGTTGAAGTTATGATGTTGTAATGAAGTACAAGGATCAGCTAAACCATTGATGAAAAAGTGTATTTGATGACATACTATAAGATACAAAGAATGGGCACACTGAAACATATCAAAGATTTAAGGTTTTAGCTAAGTCTTTTTGTAAAGCTCAACTAAGCTCATTAGAAAGAAGGAGCCAAGCAAGATAGTAAGTGATGAGAAAATTATTAGTTGATGTTGAGTAAACTTCATATGTTGAACAAGTTCAAATGTTGAGTGACACAAAGTTTATCAAGTGTCGAGCAGGACCAAGTACCGAGCAGAATCAAGTGCCGAGCAGAATCAAGTGCCAAGTAGAATCAAGTGCCAAGCATAATCAAGTGCCAAGCATAATCAAGTGCTGAGTAGGTATAGGTGTTGAGTAACACAGAGGTGCCAAGCACCAGTAACTCAATAATGCCGAGTTGTTGCATTATTTTGGAAATCTAAGATTCGCCAGATCTAAGCTGACAAGATTGTTATCTAGAAATTTGTAAATTAAAAGGAAGATAAGAATGATGAGTTGGTGGCATAGAACACCATGTAGAACATTTTTAAGGATACAACTGACAAAGTTTCTAGAAGAGAACAAGATATGGGGTAGATACATTTTATCCTACCTAATCCATTTTGAAACCCTAAAATTGGAGAGGGAGAATTGAGCGGCAAAGGAAAATTAGTTTTCTATTTAAGAAGGCACAAGTTAATGAAAAAAAAAATAGAGAGAGAAGTGGTCAAGCATAAAAGCATGAAGTACTAAAGAAGGTGCTAAGGAGAAGGAAAGCACAGAAACTCTATTTGGATAGATGACCACAAGGATGATTGTATTGGCAGAATGAGTAAGAAGACTTAAGGAGACGAAGCTTGAGAGGAAGACAAACAGATAGAGCTAAAGTTATTGAAGCCAAGCATAAGAATTGAACTGAAAGTGTGATCTAAAATCTGCAAAGTATGTTGTAAGTTGTATCAGATCAAAAGACCATTATCATTATTTTCTAGCAATTGTAACAATAAGTTTAAAACCTATGGACCTAGGTTGGTTTAATAGCCATTAGATAAATCCTTTAACAGGGTGATATTCCAAGTGAATGTTCTAAAGACCTTTAACCAGGCCCATTCCTAATAGTTAGGTGAAATCCTCTAACAAGGTTACATTTAATAGTGTGTTGTAAGCATTTAACAGGGCAGGCTTTTAACAGGGCATCACTTCAGATGAGTGAGAAACAAGTAGCATGTTATTGGTGGTTTTTCCCAAATTGGGTTTCCACATAAATCATTGTGTCATGTGTTGATCTTGAATGTTTTATCTTTGCATGTTGATTTACTATAACTTGCTTATATGATTGATAAAAGCATATGGATCCATTAAAAGCAGAAAAAGGGATTAATAGGACATTTGGACCTTGAATAACTGATTCACCACCCCCCAACACCCCCCCCCCCCCCACTCTCAGTTATTCTAAAGAATTCTAACATGACCCTTAGTTTTCTCTGCAAGATTATATTGCATTTCCTCTTTACCGCACTGAGCTAATCTCCTTATCTAATAATTCTTTTAGTCCTTTAGTGATCTGACTTTTTTTTTTCTATTCTACTTTTAGACTTTTCCTTCACTCATTTAAATGTGCATAAGGATAGTTATCCTTGTCTCTTTTTCCTTCTTCATACACTCACATGTTTAAAAACTAACTCTAGGGTTAGGATCCTCCTTAAATAGATATTCTATGAAGGTTCTAGATCTTGATCAATGACTTACACTTCATCATCTTTTGTTGTTTCTATCCCTTTTTGTAATTGGTTGAATCACATGGCTTGCAATCATTAGATTCTACAATGATGGATGATCAACATCTTAGCTAGCTCTTCAAATATTAAATATTATAGAAAATTTATCTAAAATGGTTTACATATGACTTTGTGTCATTACAAACTTATATGTCAAAACTAAACTACTTGACACTTGAGTGTTTTGATGCTCAGTCATGTATAAACATTCATGCTAATAATTGGCTTCTATATACCTATTTAGTTGGTTAGTCTTGATAACTTTTCAACATGCTCAATCTCTACTATATTGTTTGGATTGTTCATCTACTTGGTCACTACTAAATAATTGACAACCACTATCTTTCTTGGTATAAGTGTTGTATGCTTAGCCTTTACTAGATAACCCGATCACACTGATGACCTTGTAATCTTTCCTAGTAAATAACTAAGTGTTTCAAAACTAATTGTGAATATAGGCTTAGAGATCAATAATTTCCCCCTTTGACATTAGTGGTAAAAACACTTTGTCATGAAATCATATATTGCTAAAAAATGAGTATGCCCCCTGAGACCATAATGTGATCCTATAAAATCTTATATCTAATCTTTGATCTACATATTGACTCTCCTTGTCATATTTTTTCATATCCTCATTTATCATCTTCATTCCCCCATCATATTCATTCTCATTCCATCTTGTTTTTGTCACTAATGGAAATTGGGGCTATTGGGGTGAGTTGATATTTATCAAAGAATTGTTGATAATTGGTCATAATATTGGCATAGCCTTTACTCCATCTCTCCTATATTTGTTCCAAATTTTGAAACTAAATCTCTAGCTTGATAGCTACATCAATGAATCTTGCAATGTGTGATCAATTCATCTCTTTCTTCAAAATATCTCTAGCAATAGAGATTACCTTCTAAATTATCTCTATATGTGGCAATAATTGAAATTAAATGAATGTCAACTTATGCCTTGTCATTTTATCTCTAGTTGTGAGCTTAGCTAACCTCTTGCAAGTAAATGTAATTTCACTTTAGGAGGGTGAGCTTGAACTTGCGTTCTTGCTCAATGTGATAATATTAGCTCTAATTTTTGCATAAAATAGCTCTAATGAACATGTAGTATATGTTGTAAAGAATTCTATATCACAGAATTTCAAGTATAAAGAATTTATGGATTTTAAAATTGTTTCCAACTTAGTGATTGCTAAAGAAATCTCATCTTATCTCTCTACAAGCTCTTGTGAGAGTTTTTGTAACACTTTATGCTCCATTATTCTCTCAGACCATTGTAAAAATTTATTGGCATCTATGTCAGCTGGCCAGATTTTATCAACTAAATACACTATTTGATCTATAATTGGCTGTTGAATGTTCACACCTATGATTCCAAATGCATCTAAAAAAATATTGTTGACAACATGACAAACATATCTCCTTTTATTCTCTCTTAATTTTTTTCCTTTATGGATCAACAAGATTTGTAACTCTTGCATTTTTTTCTAATGTAAGATTATTCAAATCATACTTAGGTAATGTAATTACCTCATCAATGTTTAGTGAATCATCATCTTCCTCACCTACATGATTCATATCCTACTATTGTGAGGGTGTATAGTTAGGTAGTGAAAATTACAGTTGTTTCCCCTATTCACTTCTCAGCTTTGGCTTCTACACTAGTGTAGAAATTACCTATTACATAGGTGTCACAATTTTTGGTTCTATAGCCTTTTCACTCAGAAAATGAATAAGAGCTTGAGTAGCCTCTTACTCTTTTTGTGTAAATTCATCCTCTATAGTTTTAGTGCACAAAAATTTCTCAAAATTTGCTTCCTTTTATTCAAAATTTGCATACAAGTTGGTGGTGTATATACAACAAATACCTTACCAAAATGCTTGACACTTGTATCCTCTATAACTGATGTAACATCATCGGACTTCTTGACTTCAAGCTTTGGATATTCAAAAATTTGTAGAAAAATTGGATTAGTATAGAGTGTGCTTGGGTCATTCATTAAACCTTGAATTTATTCTCCATTTGGTATATTTGGATTGGATGGAGTGGTGTCAATGTCATCATTAATTGTTATAGTGTCTTTCTTCTTACACTTACTAACAAGTTGTTCAATCTTTTTTGTCACCTTGGCCATTTGTTCCTTATATTCATCTTTGAATTCAATAGCATCTCATCCTTCCCTCCTATCAAAATGATTCTTTCCATAACCGAACACTATCTTGCTCAACTTCATGAGATTTATTTTTCAAACCTTCATATGCCCTATCCCTCAGCATAAACTTCTTAAAAAAATCTTTTAGGGCTATAGACATATGAGTCTTCCCTTAATCTAGCATAAATAATGCCAATGTTGTCTCTCTTATTTTCTTTTCATTGGATAACCACTCTTTTATATAAGCCCACTAGAAATCCATTTCCTAGTTTTATGGTTGTGCACCTAAACTTGATCATCATATCAATCATTATTCCTTCAAGCTAAACTTGATCATTATTGTTTAAAGAATCATACTGAATTTCTTTGAATCCTATTATGATTTTTGATTTTATCATTTTTTACATACCTAATCCACAATCATTGGATGGAGTCTCTTTACTACTTGAAGTTTGATAGTCTCACCAAACTTGGTCTTTTCTTCATCTTCCTCCTTCTCTTGTGCAACTAGTAGCTTCCTTCTTTACTTTTCTTAAACTTTAACTAGTTTTTCCTTATTTGATGGATTTTCTATTAATATCTTGGTAGGAGGCTATGATGACCTTTTTCTAGTGATAATCACCTTTCCATTTGGCCTCTAAGGTGTCACCATTTCTTGAATGTCTATCTTCAAGTTGGCCTATACCTTAGGGTCTATTATAACAACCTTCTTCTATTTGGTGGTCCTTGGCTTGACAATTCCTTTTCCTTCCTTAGCCTTTATAGGTTTTCCTGACCCTTCTCCATGTTACCTTCTTTCCATCCTTGGTAATCGTTCTTTTCCTTTTCTTCCCTACCTTAGGTGTGCTAGATTCATCAACTAGCTCAAAAATCATAGTTTCATATGTGCCAAACTACTGGGCACTAGCATCAATATCCTCTACTAAGAGTAAAATAAGTACTACCTATGCATACAAAAAATCAATGTCTATAATGAGACATACTTCGCCATAGTATCTATCCATAACTAATTTTGGAATTCTCATTTTTTTCTTCATTCTAACTTGAAATTCTTCAAGGTAATTGTCAATCACCGCTTCAAAATTATCTCTGATTCTACTAATTAGATCATTTAGCTACTCCAGAGTGGTTCTATTTGTATCCCATCCTATCATCATAATGGTAGGAAAATAATTTTGTACATAGAAAATAATACAAACTAATTGGGAACCACACTTATAAGATTTGTTCTTTGTTTTTCTCACCACCTCTAGGTTCTTTGTATGTTGGTGCAGTTGTAGCTTGGAAAGATCATATGAATGATATTTCTTCACAATTTTGTATCCCAAAACATCTGCAACATAGGGCACATTATTCAATCTTCTTGATTCATAGAATTTTTTTGCAATCACATGAATATCAAATTTAATTATTGAGTCCTCAGTGCCATCAATTGACATACCATTACCATCCCACTTAGCCTTGGTTAGATTTTCAATCTCATTCTTTGTTCCACTCATTATGCTCTTTGGTCAATCCAATTTAGGGTACCTAGTTACCTTGTGAATGATTGCCTTATTGATCTTGATCGACCAACCTTCCAACCAACTTTTTTAGATCATTAACTTGGCTAACTAAAATCTTGATACATTCAACCTTGAAAACTTTAGGAAATCCTAGGGCATGGGTAAGCCCTTTCTCTGAAATGATCTTGTATTTGTTTTTTAGATTTGCATCAACACATAGCTTCTTATATGCTACCCTTATTTCAAAATCTTTTATTTATCCAACCTTACATTAATAACATGATCTTAGATCTTGCACAATCAAAACTTTGGGTACAATTGATGATAACACTCCAATATCATCAATAATGTTAGCAATGTTAACTAATTTGATGAAGTTGAGTCGAGGACTTTGATCATTCCTAATGATTTGAGCACTCATATCCTTCATCATTCCACTTCTAGATTCCCTTTCATACTAGGGTTTTAAACAAAAACTTTCTTAAATACCTTTATTGGATATTTTACTTAGCACTAAGAGTGATGCTTACTTTGCTTAATGAATTTGCTTATAATTTACTTAGACTATTTGCCTTGGTTTCTAAAATTTCTTTGATTTCTTGGAAATTTTCTCATCAGATCTCTGATTGCTTGGTGAGTCCAAATGAATCACCAAATTTGATAAATGCCTTCAATATTTCATTTTTAGGTTTGCAATTAATGTCTTTATACTTGGTTGGTGTATGACATCTAGCTTAGTCTTCATTTATCTCCATCAAAGTTATCCACTTGGTCATAGCCAATTCACTTAGTTAGTATGTTATCTTCCTTGATAACTCAATTTATACTAAAAGGCTCAGTCAATATATATCATACTACTGATGCTTGGTAATTTATGATTTTTAATTTCTAATATTTCTTAATGCATCTTTATTTATATAGATATGAACTTTTTATTAGGATTAAAACATGGATAGAAACAACAATTAGATACAAATATAACCAATAACAAAAAATAATTGATCGCACAGAAAAAGAACACAAGGCACCAAGATTTAACGAGGTTCACCCAATCCTTGGGCTATGTCCACCAAACATCAAGTTTGATATTATTACAATCTAGTGATTATAACTTGATTACAATTTGTAATCCCTTACAACTCAATATTTCCACAAGAACCAATTTTTGCATCACCAGTTAATGAAAATACCTAACCCTAAGCCCTTTTATACAAGTAATTTTATATCATTTTAGGGTTACAACATTTTAGCCATATGTCAACCACACATTGACCACAACATCGGTCATGGCCCAAAGAATTTATGAAGTATGTACAGTACTTTCCTAATTAGTCACCACAAACTATCAATCTCCCACTTGGGGATTGATTAGGCTCCACACTAAACAATAATCTCCCACTTGGAGACTGATCTTGTAGCTATGTGTCTACTCTATGAGGCTCCCACTAGATCAAACCACCCTAGACTCTGCTATTCTTTTATTCATGTCTAGTTTAAAAGACCAACCGAAGCTAAAGAGGAGTTCAACTTCTTCCTTGTTACTACCTTTGTAAAAATATATACTGGATTGTCATCTCTATGTATCTTATCCATCTTTAACTGTCCATCCTCCAAAACTATGGTGCAGAGGCACCTAAATTTCAAGAATACAAAGATATAAAAGCTAGAGAAGCCATTTGTAATAAGTTGTCAAAGGAGGTATTAATATGATTTAATTGGTGAATGGATCTATTGACATCCATCTAAATTCATTTGAGTCATAATGTTTGTCTAGGTTGGGTTTGTATGAAAGTTGTAATGTAAAAATGCATAAAGTGCGTAAAATGTTGTCAAAAATGCAAAAGGGTTAAAGTAATGTAATGGGTTGGTTGAAAGGGTGGTTTGGAAGTTATAACCAACCAAAAAATCTATAAAACTATATGTAAGGTCGAACCAAAGCATTGAAGAAAGGAAGAGATACATTTTGAAAGAAATTTGGTAATATCCTAAGTTGTTATTTTGATTGGTTTTCAGTTTTAGTGTTGGTTCCAGGTCTTGTACGACCATGTACAGCCTGGAAACCATGTAAATTTTGTATATGTGGATAGAGAAGTGAATAATATTTCTTTTGGCTTTGGTTTGGATTTTTTTCATTTAGAAATGAAGAAGTTATGCAGGTTTTGGCAGAGCTTGTAAATTGCAGATTTGAGAATGACCAACTACAGTCAGATTGAAACGTTTGGTACAGGAATATTTTGAAAAATAAAGAACTCTAAAAATATTCATTGGAAAGATACATGAATTAACTTTCATTTCCTTTTGGTTTGGGTTGTTTTTATACAGATTTGTGAAAGTTATGAATATTTGAGTGAAAACTGGTTTTTAAATGCCTTCAATGGTGTTGCAGGCAAATATTTGTGCTTATACATTGATTTATGTATTGGAAAAATTAATGGCTTATAGATTTGGAAACTAGACTCAGAGATGGATAATGTGGAATTCGTTTGAGATTATTTAAATTTTTTTTGTGAAAGATATTTGATGCCCTAGGCAGGGTTACCAGTTTTGGTTCTAGTTTATGACAGAGAAAATGGGTCTTGGTTCAGAGTATGTAATTTATAATCTGTTTATTGGATTGGTCTTAGATTTGGATATGTTTTAGAATTACTAATTTGGAACAATTACTCCTAAAAAATTTTCAAGAAGACGTTTAGAACAGAAGTTATGAACAATGGAATCAGGCATAGCAATCTGATTGTGTGAGTGAAGATGTTGTCTTTATCAATGTATAATGTCAGGGTTCGTTGTTGTAATCTTTGAGATGTTCTTGGTTCCTTGAGGGTGTACCAGCCTATTGTGAATCCCTTGAGTTGAACTAAGATTCCTTGAAGATAAATACAGAGGGCTCTGCATCAGATTGGTATCAGAGCTCAGAAGATTCTGAGCGTGTAGATGGAAGATGATCTACACCAGGCAGTGTTGGGTTGTTTTGGATTCTTGTTTTGAGGTTTGTGGTTGCAGAATGGTGGTAGTTCACTCGCTGCAATGGGTGGACAGGAGAGGTCTACCAAAGGATCATAGGAGATGATCCAGGGCTAGAGAGGATGGTCCTTTGTGTGTTGCCAATAGACTGGGGAGAGAGGCATGATGGGACTCCCAGGTGAGGGACAAGAGGTTGTGATGTAGCATGGAGGAGTGGACTGAGGAATGAGAAGCACCATAGAGGCAACCAGCATAACTCCATTGATGGGAGTCATTAGTGAAAGAGATAGGAAAGTGGAGGAGGCATCAATCTAGTGATGATGGTGAAGAGGCAAAGGAAAAGATGAGGATTTTGATCTAATATTTTTTCTTGCAGGTTATTGATTCCATGTTTCCAAGGGACTTGGAAACTTTTCAAGGTTGGGAGTATGGTGCAGAGGCACCTAAATTTCAAGAATACAAAGATATAAAAGCTAGAGAAGCCATTTGTAATAAGTTGTCAAAGGAGGTATTAATATGATTTAATTGGTGAATGGATCTATTGACATCCATCTAAATTCATTTGAGTCATAATGTTGGTCTAGGTTGGGTTTGTATGAAAGTTGTAATGTAAAAATGCATAAAGTGCGTAAAATGTTGTCAAAAATGCAAAAGGGTTAAAGTAATGTAATGGGTTGGTTGAAAGGGTGGTTTGGAAGTTATAACCAACCAAAAAATCTATAAAACTATATGTAAGGTCGAACCAAAGCATTGAAGAAAGGAAGAGATACATTTTGAAAGAAATTTGGTAATATCCTAAGTTGTTATTTTGATTGGTTTTCAGTTTTAGTGTTGGTTCCAGGTCTTGTACGACCATGTACAGCCTGTAAACCATGTAAATTTTGTATATGTGGATAGAGAAGTGAATAATATTTCTTTTGGCTTTGGTTTGGATTTGTTTCATTTAGAAATGAAGAAGTTATGCAGGTTTTGGCAGAGCTTGTAAATTGCAGATTTGAGAATGACCAACTACAGTCAGATTGAAACGTTTGATACAGGAATATTTTGAAAAATAAAGAACTCTAAAAATATTCATTGGAAAGATACATGAATTAAATTTCATTTCCTTTTGGTTTGGGTTGTTTTTATACAGATTTGTGAAAGTTATGAAGATTTGAGTGAAAACTGGTTTTTAAATGCCTTCAATGGTGTTGCAGGCAAATATTTGTGCTTATACATTGATTTATGTATTGGAAAAATTAATGGCTTACAGATTTGGAAACTAGACTCAGAGATGGATAATGTGGAATTCGTTTGAGATTATTTGAATTTTTTTTTTGAAAGATATTTGATGCCCTAGGCAGGGTTACCAGTTTTGGTTCTGGTTTATGACAGAGAAAATGGGTCTTGGTTCAGAGTATGTAATTTATAATATGTTTATTGGATTGGTCTTAGATTTGGATATGTTTTAGAATTACTAATTTGGAACAATTCCTCCAAAAAATTTTCAAGAAGACGTTTAGAACAGAAGTTATGAACAATGGAATCAGACATAGCAATCTGATTGTGTGAGTGAAGATGTTGTCTTTATCAATGTATAATGTCAGGGTTCTTTGTTGTAATCTTTGAGATGTTCTTGGTTCCTTGAGGGTGTACCAGCCTATTGTGAATCTCTTGAGTTGAACTAAGATTCCTTGAAGATAAATACAGAGGGCTCTGCATCAAACTAACCGAATGAAATGGTACTACAACTATATGTGTTTGGTCTTTGAATGTAGAGCTGAATTCTTTGCAAGATGAATGGCACTTTGACTATCTATAAAAAAATAACTATCCCTCTGAGGGTGTCTTGATTCTTCCAAGAATAACTAAAGCCATATCATCTCCTTGGCTACCTCTATAGCAGCTACATACTTTGCCTCTATAGTGGATAAAGCATTAACCTTCTCTAACCTAGAAACCAAGCTCATGGCTGCCCTACCAATAGTAAAGACATAACCTATAGTACTCTGCCTGGTATCAATATCCCCTACCAAATTTGAGTCAACATAGCCCTAAAAATCAGTAGTAGAGCCCCCAAAGTGTAACCACTTATTGGATGTTCCTCTCAAATATCTGAGAATCTGTTTGACAATATTCCAATTCTCAATTCCTGGATGACTCATATACTTGCTAACGACTCCCACTGCATGTGCAATATTTGGCCTAGTACATACCATAACATACATCAAGCTTCCTATAGCTAAAGCATAGGGTACCTTGGACATCTCATCCTCCTCTTCTTGTGTCTTGGGACACATCGCCTTAGTCAACTTCAAATGACTAGGTAAAGGTGTGATGATAGCTTTAGCATTCTCCATAGATAAATGTTGCAACACCTTCTCAACATAATTAGCCTCAGATAGTGTTAATTGTCTATTTTTCCTATCTCAACAAATCTTCATACTAGGGATTTGTTTTGATGCCCCCAAATCATTCATAGCAAATGCATGTGCTAATTGGAATTTTAGCCCCTTAATATGATCCATGTTAGACCAAGCTACAAGCATATCATCAACATATAAGAATAAAATAATGTAGCTATCATCATTCAACTTCTTAAAATAAGCATAATGATCTGAATGACACCTATGATATCCATGCTCATGCATAAAATTATCAAATTTCAGATACCATTGCTGAGGTGCCTGTTTCAAGCCATATAAACTTTTCTTCAATTTGCACACTAACTTCTCCTTACCTTTGACCTCAAATCCCTTTGGCTGAGCCATACATATCTCTTCATCCAAATCACCATGAAGGAAGGCTATTTTAACATCAAGCTACACTAAATAAAAATCTTCAGTAGCCACAAGACTGAAAATAGTATGATAGAAGTCATCTTAACAATAGGAGAAAATATCTCATCAAAATTAATGCCTTTTTTCTGTGCAAATCCTTTCACAACTAACTAGGCTTTAGATATTTTCTTACCTCCTTCCTCTTCTTTCAACCTATAAACCTACTTATTCTATAAAGCTCTTTTACTTGCAAGAAACTTGCATAAATCCCATGTCTAATTCTTTAGCAAAGAGTCTATTTTGTCATTCATTGCAGACTCCCATTGAATCTTAGTATCTAGCTACATAGCTTCATCATTACATTAAGTTTCAATAGCATTAGTAAGTAAAATTGAATACAAAGAGAGAGATAATCTTTCTGGAGGTATAATTTCCCTTGTTGACCATCTAACATTCACTGGTGTGTGTGTGTTATTTGTTGTTGTGTTTGTTGCACATCACGAGGAATGGCTGGAACATCAACTTTTGAGGTATCATCCAGCACTACATAATCATCTTCTTTCTTCTCATGTTGCTGAAACACATCTTTGTACAACACTTTCTCATTGAATATGACATCCATACTTCTTAAAATTTTATGATTTTTAAAATCCCAAAGCCTATAACCAAATTCATTGATGTCATATCCAATAAATACACATTTCTTTGACTTAGCTTCCATCTTGGTTCTATGTTAAGAATCTATGTGAGCAAATGTTTTAGAGCCAAAGGTTTTTAGAAAAGAATAACTCACCTTCTTACCAGTCCATGCTTCCTTTGGAATACCACAACCAAGAGGAGTAGAGGGACCTCTATTAATCAAATACACAATAATATTGATAGCCTCTGCCCACATGTGTAAGGGCAACCCAACATGCAACCTCATGCTTCTTCTGCACTCCATTATAGTCATGTTCATGCATTCAACCACTCCATTTTCCTATGGAGTCCTTGGAATAGTTTCTTGTCTATGAATACCATTAGTGGAGCAATACTCCTCAAATTTATGACTACAATACTTACCACCATTATCAAATCTGAGACATTTTAATTTCTTACCAGTCTCATTTTCAACCAAGCATTTCCATTTCTTAAAAGTTTGAAATACATCAAATTTTTGTCTAAAGAAATAAACACATACTTTCTAGTTGCATCATCAATAAATGTAACATAATAATGAGATCCACTAAGAGAAGATACCTGAGCTAGTCCCCATACATCTGTATGCACAAGCTCTAATTTCTCCTTTTTGTTTTCCTTCCTAGTCTTTACAAAACTCACTCTCTTTTGTTTTCCATATAGACAACTTTCACAAAAATACATATTAACACATTTTAGACCTAGTAAATCTTTCTCTGAATGAAGTACTTTCATACCTTTCTCACTCATGTGCCCAAGCCTATTATGCCACAACATTGTATCAGAATTTACAACAGCTATTTGTTTTCCCTACTCATCTATAGAAATTGTTCCTAAACATTCATTTTTCTCTGAAAAAATTAAAGTAGAAGGACTAATATTACCTGTACAAGGATATAAGGTGCCTACTTTCACACCTTTTTCTACTACAAGGGAACCTTTTGAAACCTTCCAATTTTTATCATTAAAAGTAAATACACAACCCTCATCACCGAGTTGCCCTGCTGAAATTAAATTCCTACTCAACCTTTGAACATGTCTTACCTC
Source organism: Cupressus sempervirens (assembly GCA_028749045.1). NCBI lineage: Eukaryota > Viridiplantae > Streptophyta > Pinopsida > Cupressales > Cupressaceae > Cupressus > Cupressus sempervirens. The sequence continues at coordinate 127,649,168 of CM053785.1, read as the reverse complement.
ATGTAGTAGCCAATGATTCCCATTTGGAAACTTAATCTTAATTTTTCCCTTTCTAACAATCTAACTGGGTTCATTATCCACAAAATAAACAAGCCCAAAATCCCCTTGGACATAATCAATGAAATAACTTCTATGATGTGTAGTATGAAATGAAGCACCAGAATCTAAAACCAATGAATCATCAACACTTTCTAAAGATAGAAGCAAAGCATCCTCTTTGGATTTTTTACTTACCACATTTGCCTCCTTGTCTCCATCTCGTTTATCTCCTTCATTTTTCTTTTGATTCTAACAATCTTTCTTTTTGTGCCCTGGTTTCTTACAGTACCAATAGTCATTTAGTATTCTCGATTGAAACCTCCTCCCCTTTGACTTTCCTCTTGATTTCTCATGATTTCTAGAGTTACTTCCTCTCTCAATCGTTTTGCCCCTACTTTGTGCATTTAAAGAACTTCTTGATGTAGATCCACCTGAGGTTTTTCTATGAGTTTCCTCACTCAAAACAACATTGATCACATCTTAACATTTTAGGGTACTAGATCTAGGAATAGAATTACTCTCAACCATTACCAAGCCATTCCATCTTTCAAGAAAAGAACATAAAATCAAGAGAGCCCTAATTTCTTCATCAAAATTGATACCCATAGAAGATAACTAACTAGTAATAGTATTAAACTCATTTAAATGATCTACAATAGATCCACCTTCTTCCATTTTCATATTAAATAAATGCTTCATAAGAAATACCTTGTTTGAAGTGGAGAGTTTTTCATATAGTTTTGCTAGGGTTTTCATCAATTCTTCTGTCATCTTCACTTTTGTAATATTAAATGCCACTGATGGTGCCAAGCATAATCAAATTCTTCCAAGTGCCTTTCTATCTAAAAGATCCCATTCATTATTTAACATAGATCCCTGATTCTTGGCTTTTCCTTCCAATAGCTTCCATAAATCCTTCTGCTAAATATAGTCTTCCATTTACATCTTCCATAACTAGAAATTCTGCCCATTAAACCTATCAACCCTTAGTTGACCATCATTTTCCATTGCTCCTACTCAACTATGAGTGTCCCACACAACTATGAGACTTTCTTGGAGAGGATAATTGGAAAGACAAACTCGCTCTGATACCACTTGTTCAGATTAAACCATGGATAGAAACAACAATTGCATGCAAATATAACCAATAATAGAAAAGAATAGATCACACAAAAGAATAACACAAGGCACAAAGATTTAATGTGGTTCACCCAATCCTTAGGCTACGTCCACCAAACAACAAGTCTAATATTATTATGACCTAGTGATTATAACTTGATTACAATCTATAATCCCTTATAGCTCAATACCACAACAAGAACCAATTTTTGTATCACCACTTAATGAAAATACCTAACCCTAAGCCCTTTTATACAAGTAATTTTATACCATTTTAGGGTTACAACATGTTGGCCATATGTCTGCCACTTGCCGACCACAACGTCAGCCACGACCCAAAGAATTTATGAAATATGTATAGTACTTTCCTGATCAGTCACCACAAACTAACACTTTCATCACTTTTAATGCTAGGAATTGATGTAAAATATAACATTGAGTATATAGTTCCTACATACGTTCTTTTCTTTAGTGAGATGTGGTGTGATCACTTGATCCATTAGATTGGATGATCATAGTTTACTCTACTCTAGTGCTTCTAGCTCTTACTATTTCTATTTATATTTTCTTTCCTTCAAGTTCTTCAATTCTATTAATCGGTGCTGGTGTTGGTGTTCTAGTTTTGTACATCTTACTGATGTGTTCAACTTTGAGACAATTGAAATGTACTATCTCTCCATTTAACCATTTCTTGTAATTTCCTTTGAAATGTATTTTGATTCAATTCTCTAGAATGTATTCATATTCTCCACAATAGTGACAATTGTACCATGTATTGTAATCACAATTATAGGAATTTCCTTTCCTTGTTGTCTGAGTTTGTTTGTCAGGTAATTAATTTGACTTCTTCTTAAGTTTTCACTCATGAGCTCTATTTCCATACTTTTGAAAATTATAGAAATTAACTTGCAATTTAGATACCTTTTTAATTGAATTATTTTTCTTTGATCTACATTCATCTACTTGATGTCCTGCTTTCCCTCAATATAAAATAATTACCACTTGATTTTGGTTTAGGAATTTTCTTGCCATTTTTACTTCTGTAAATGTTGGATACATGACCAATTTTCCCATAGTAATAACATGTAGGTTTTCCTTTTGATTTTTAATTCCTTTGTTCTCCACTCTTGGATAATTCTCCTTCTTAAGTTGGTAAAGATTTCTTATTGTACCAAAGTCTAGAGGTGTATTTTGTTCTAGGTGACTTCACCATGTCTTCAAAGTGCTTGATTACTTTGTTTGGTTTGTTCAATCTCTCCATGAATTCCTTTTAAAACCTTAACTCACTTTTTAATTTCTCATTCTATAGCCTCATATTTGTAATATCTACATAATTTCTATTTGTTTCCTAATTTGGAATTAATAACTGATTTATCATGTCCAACTAGTTGTTTGTAAGCTTCTATACTTCAAATGATCTTTCTTTAAGTCTACTAGCCATCTTCCTTCATCTTCTTCAGCCATGATCTTTTATTCCATTTCTTTTTTATTTTTTTCAATTACTTCACATAGTGCCACTAGCTGAACTTCTTGTTCTCTCTTGAGATCTTTTACTTTTTTCACTAGGGCACTATTCTTCTCTAGAAACTTTGTCATTTCTTCATCATTGTTACTAGCCTTTCCACTATCTAGCAATCCTTTAGTGTCAACTTCTATGTATTGAGTGTCATTTAGCTAAATAGCTATCTCTCTCCTCTTTAGGGTTTTCCTTAGCTCCTCTTTTGCTGCTTCTAATTGTTGCTGTAGACACCTAAATCTTAGTACACCATTAGGTAATCTTATTTAGTCATCTTCTAGGACATTATTGAGTAAATATTTATTATTTAATTAAATAATTGTCATCCCCTAGTTATTTAATTAATTTAATTAACTATAGTTATCCTTGTGCACAAGGTTTTTTTTTGTATCATTCTCCCACAGTGAGAGTATGAGCTTCCTTAAAAAAACCCCTTATAGACCTTTGATGACAATCTTCACCCCTCTCTGCATCCTCGCGCCCCCATCATTTCCTCCCACCCTATTATTTTTATCATTCCTTATTTTTTTCCTACTCATTTTAGTCTTCTACATCCCCCCATATTTCCTTTTCAATAAGTCATCGAGATTCATTTTCTCCCCCTATTGCCTTCTTGAAGGGGCATTACGCAATATAGTCTATCTTCTTCTATCTAAAACTAGGACAACCATGTTACTTTATAAAAAATATTCTTCACATCATTTATATTCAAACTTCTTTGAAATAGTGTTGTCCCAACACTATATCAAAGAGGGGCAAAATGTAGACACCTAAATCTGATTACACCATTAGGTAATCTTATTTAGTCATCTTCTAGGATATTATTGATTAAATATTTATTATTTAATTAATTAGTTATCATCACCTAGTTAGTTAATTAATTTAATTAATTATATTTCAACTAATAAAATCAAATGATAACCCAAAATCAATTTATCAATTAAAACCCTATTCCTCTCTTAAATTAAATAAATGTCCAATTATATTTAATTTAATCCCACAACCCTTATTTATTAAACCCCTAAACCATCCCCAAATGTTATGATTACACCTAATCTAACCAATCCACCCATACCAACCTCACTTGGCTTCATAACCAACCCATCCCATCAAAGCTAAGCCACTTGCCCCTTAACCCCCTTCCTAAGTGTCATGTCCCCTTTTCAAATAATTAAAAAATAATAATCTTTGCTAAGGCAGGCAGGCCCAAGAAAGTGAAGTTTCAGAAAAAGGGGGTTAATCTTTGGAAACTGTTGGACTAATAAATGAAAATTATTATTAAAATATGTTTCATTAACCTCTCTTGGATGTGAGTTACAGTTATGCCCTCTTTTAAGGGGTTTTGGAGGCATTTTGGGCTCATTCCAGAACTTGATTTTTGGCTCATTCTTTGTTATTCTTCAGAGGCTGCCAAACCTGTGGAGAAGGAGACCCAAGAACGGGAGTTTGCAGGTTTCCAGGGAGACCCAAGAACGGGAGTTTGCAGGTTTCCAGGAAGGCTAAGGACGGGAGTTTGAAGCCATTCCATGTGCATGCTCATACAGAGTTTGCCTTTGTGCTGAACAGTGCAGATTTGTGAGTTTCCGGGTGTATTTTTGTAAGAGTTTGGTGTTTCCGGTTGAGTATTTCATATCAGTTTTGGTTGCTTCTGTATTTTATACTTTAAGCTGTTAAAATAGATCTGAATATATATATTGGGATGTGATTAAACTTCTGAGATAGATTATTAGTGTTCTTGTGGTGTTTCCGGGCATATTTTGTGCTATTTCGGGAGCCCGATGAGCATAGTTTTGGTCTTACATTTTCGAGCTGTTGTGTAAAGGCTATACGGATCTGAAAATGTCAATTTGTAGGCTGTTATGCTGCTGAAAGTTCTGTAAAAATTTCCATTTTCAGATTCATTAATAATTTGTGAAGTTGTGAAGCTTTTAGCACTATTTTCAACATACCCGATTTGGGGTTTCTTGAGGAATTTCGTGGATCTTTGGGATATTAGCTATTTGATTTTAAAGATCTGATTAGAGGTTGGAAATATGATGAAAAATAAGAAAAGGGACATTTTAGTGGTATCAGAGCCATGATCTTGCCAGCCTGAGGGTTTGTAGAAGTTGCAGGTCAGTTTTGACAACTACCCAGATCTTGCATGTCAGTTTTGACAACTAACCAGATTTTGCATGTCATAATTTATGGTTGCATGTTTCTTCTAATCAGATGCATGTTAAAATTTATGGTTACATTCTACTTCTAATCATTTTCATGTTAGTTCTTGGTGAATTTGGTGGTTGCATGTTGCTTCTAATCAGCTGCATGTCAAAATTTATGGTTGCATGCAACTAAGTGAAAGAGAAAAAATATATTTGCAGCGAGAAAAGAATAAAGAAATTTTGATCAAACCTCCAGTTGAAAGTAAAAGTACAAAATCCAAGGAAGGGAAAAGTATGGCTGATCCAGATGAGATGGCAAAGAAATTCTTCCAAGACATCCAAAACACTCAGAAGCAAACAGTGGATAGTTTGGCAGAAACTAGAGAGGCTTTGCGAATATTGACAGAAAAACTACAAGGAGTTGCATCTATTAATGAGAAAGGGAGCACTTTAGAGGAGCCAAGAAATCTGAAATCCACACCATCTAAATCAACCAAAACTATTTTCTTGCCTGCAGATGAGCCACCAGTACCAAATCTAGCCATTAATCCTATGGAAGAGGTTACAGGTAACTTGATTACATTAAGAGCTACTTATAATGGCTTAGATGATGACTTTCGTAGTTTAGTTCCTTTTAGAGAATATGTGGATATGATGAACACTTTGATGCCCAAGAAAGAATATAGAAGGGAGCATGACATAAGTGGAAGAGAGCTCAAAAATAAAATAAGCAAGTTTATAGCACCTACTTTTGATGGAACAAATAAAATTTCAGCTAGAGCATGGCTACAAAAATTACAGACCTTCTTCACACTTAACCCCATGAAGGAGAGTGATTTTGTTCAAATTGCAAGTCTACACTTGGAAGATGCAGCCTATGATTGGTGGTATCATGGAATGACTACTCAAGGTCATGATCAGGTAACTACATTTGATGATTTTAGTCAAAGAGTGATAGATAGATTTGACCTCAAGGATGATGATTATGAGGGTGTTGTTGTGCATGATGGTGAGATACCTGGTGTAGATGAGCAAACATTGAGCATTCATGACTTTTTTGAGAGAGAGTACCAGGCATAGTTAGATGCTTCGTCACATGAGGTTGAGGCTAGTAGTACTTCACATGATTTATCCCGCCAGCTGAAGGTGTGTGAAGATAGTATTGTCACTACATTATCTCATCATGACAGGTATGTGGAGTTAGTTGGTATTGGTCATATTACTCAAGTCAGGATTTTGCTTGAGTTACCAGCTAATTCTAGTTTACAGATATGGACTCGAGATTCTTATATTGGCATTTGGGGTTTAGTTGACTATAAATCATTAACACTTTTTGGTAGCAGTGATTGTTTGGGTGCTACCATGGATTTGATTAGCAGATTGCACGGTGTTGTCTTTTCTTGTGCCAGGAGCTTATCCGATGTTTGTATTAGTTTTTATACACCGGTGTTGGGCTTTGTTCATATATCTAGTCGACCATACTTGCTGGAATGTGCTGATGATATTTCATATTTGGCAGTGTGTACAGATGAGTCCCAGGATCATATTGGCATTGATGACATCCAGGAGGATGTAGTGGGCAGTTTTGAAGACTTAGTTTCCTTGGGTAAAGAGGAGTTGGACAGCAGTGCTAATGTTTTTGATACTTCGTATGTTGATATGAGCTTTAGATTTAATTCACAGGGTATGGATTGTAATACTCTAGAGACTAGTGACTTTGAGGATACTCCTTTAGACAGTGCATCAGAGGAGGATTGTAGGAGACAGTCAAGCCAGTGCCATCATGTGCCTAATCAGTTAAGAGTTAGTGATCAAGACATTGTTATCGCTTGCCAGCATTTTGATGCTGCTCGTCAGTTGTTAGCAGTTTATGGATGGGGTTCTCCTACTAGTGATGAGCAGGAAGGTAGTTATCTTTCCTTGATAGAGATCCACTCTTTATGGGAGGCTATCCAGATTCTGAGACAGGATTATATGCAGTTGGTAGCTGACAGAGATTATCTTATGAAGTGGGGCAGTACAGCATATGATGCATTGTTGGCCAAGGAAGATGAGGTGAGTGAGCTTACTGAGCAGCTTGTGGTGACTTCTGAGATTCTTGAGAGTACTCAGTTGGCTTTCAAGGAGTCACAATTTCATTTGGCTAAGGTGACCATGGAGTTAGAGCGACTACAGTCTTCACCTGATTCTATATAGTCACAAGCAGTGGTGTTTGGTGATCCGAGGATGTCCATGGCCAAGATTGTCAAAGACAGTGGAGATGGGGATGCATCCATTCTTGATACTAACATTGGAATATCAGGTTCATTCCCACTAGAGTTAGGTTTAGTTGAGTTGGGTATTGTAGCAGATTGTTGTATGCCTGACATGGTGGTGGCATCTAGTACTGAAGGCACAGAGACTAGAGATGTATCAAAGATCATGTGTGATGTTGGTGAGTCGGCAGTTGGCATGGTTCCTGCTAGTAATACTACTCCCTTGGTGATATATTTGGAGGTAGTAGTTAGTTCCAACATGGTTAATGATCAATTGCAGTTAGCTCCATCTGGATTACAGTCTAAGCCACTGACTGAGATTGGCGCATTCTATCAGCATTACACTATGAGGTATGCTCATCAATTTACCTTTGATGACCATGTTGATGAGATAATGATACAGAGATGTACTTTGGTTCCTAGTACTTATCATCAGTTATGGGATAATTTGATGCCTCAAGATGAGAGTTGTCATGGGCATGACATGGCAATAGGTTCTACAGTTGAAAGCTTGATAATACATGACTTAGAGCAAGAGTTTCAGAGTGATGCTTCAGTAGGTGTTGTTATTGATTCTACTCCTTTGGCTATGACATCTCCTGACTTAGCCGGTGATCAGTCACAGTGGGTTGTATCACTTGTTCATGGTGAGTTGTTGACTAAGGTTGGTTTTTTTTATCAACATTATATTGCAAGGTATGTACATCAGTTAGCATTTGATCCTTGTGTTGAGGAGTTGATGGCAGGAAGATTTGGTTTGGGTTCCAATTCTTGCTATTTATCTTGTGATGGCTTTTCACCATCAGGGGTGCATGGTAGTTATGGTTATGAGATAGTGGCCAGTGATTTGCAAAGTTGTGTTGACTACAGGAGTTGTACAGTGTGTGGATTCTCCATACTTGGTACAGTTTCATTCGAGAGCATTCACCATTGTTGCAGAGTTGGATTGTGCATTTCGTATAGGCCAGTGGGATGCGTTGATGGTATTTACTGTGTTGGTAGTTTGATTTGTCCACTTTGCTTGGGTTCTGATGTTCTAAGAGTTTGTGCCTCATGGGTTTTTGACTGTGGTAGTGGTGATTTTGGATTTTGGTTGAGCTATAATTGTCAGTTTGATTATGGATTCATCTTGCTCATATTGCAGAGGATATTGCAGGAGCCTATGTTAATTGGTAGTAGTATAGTTCATGACTACATTTGGGATCCAGGTGGATTGATTGGTTTATTGTTTATCCATTGCTTGAGGACAAGCAATGTTTGGGAGGGGAGGACTTGTCATGTCCCCTTTTCAAATAATTAAAAAATAACAATCTTTGCTAAGGCAGGCAGGCCCAAGAAAGTGAAGTTTCAGAAAAAGGGGGTTAATCTTTGGAAACTGTTGGACTAATAAATGAAAATTATTATTAAAATATGTTTCATTAACCTCTCTTGGACGTGAGTTACAGTTATGCCCTCTTTTAAGGGGTTTTGGAGGCATTTTGGGCTCATTCCAGAACTTGATTTTTGGCTCATTCTTTGTTATTCTTCAGAGGCTGCCAAACCTGTGGAGAAGGAGACCCAAGAACGGGAGTTTGCAGGTTTCCAGGGAGACCCAAGAATGGGAGTTTGCAGGTTTCCAGGAAGGCTAAGGATGGGAGTTTGAAGCCATTCCATGTGCATGCTCATACAGAGTTTGCCTTTGTGCTGAACAGTGCAGATTTGTGAGTTTCCGGGTGTATTTTTGTAAGAGTTTGGTGTTTCCGGTTGAGTATTTCATATCAGTTTTGGTTGCTGCTGTATTTTATACTTTAAGCTGTTAAAATAGATCTGAATATATATATTGGGACGTGATTAAACTTCTGAGATAGATTATTAGTGTTCTTGTGGTGTTTCCGGGCATATTTTGTGCTATTTCGGGAGCCCGATGAGCATAGTTTTGGTCTTACATTTTCGAGCTGTTGTGTAAAGGCTATACGGATCTGAAAATGTCAATTTGTAGGCTGTTATGCTGCTGAAAGTTCTGTAAAAATTTCCATTTTCAGATTCATTAATAATTTGTGAAGTTGTGAAGCTTTTAGCACTATTTTCAACATACCCGATTTGGGGTTTCTTGAGGAATTTCGTGGATCTTTGGGATATTAGCTATTTGATTTTAAAGATCTGATTAGAGGTTGGAAATATCATGAAAAATAAGAAAAGGGACATTTCACTAAGCTAAGCCTAATCCCTGTCCTAAACTTGTGCACAACTTTAACCAAGGGTTAGCAAGGGTTAAGACTTGCTAACCAAAGCCAAAGTCAATAAGTCTCCTTTGTCCTATTCCATCCCTATCCAAGAGCATTAATTGATCTTACATGCCATGAATTTCTCTTACATCCCTCTTACACACTCATCCCCCCTCATTACCCCCTTCAACCAACTATCTTTCCCATCTCCTCACACTCATCCTCCTTGTGAAAAGTGTCACTCCCTGATTGGCTACAAACAAGAAAAATCCATGTGCTCCCCTTTCAAAGCATCCTAGCCCTTCCTCACCATTCTTCCATCCTTGCATCCTAACCCTCCATCTCACTACCTCTTGGCCTATAAATAAAGCCCTTCCCTATCACAACAAATGTCAACTTTCATGCAAATATATAATTCCCCACTAACCACTATAGTATAGTTATTTTACACCATTTCCATGTCAAAATATATCTTCACCTCCATTGTTGAAACCTCCATCCATCCCCATTCTTGATAAACACCCCATGTCTTAAAACTTGAGGATAATTGAACAGATATCCCTCATCACTGGACACATCAATTTCATCATGGGAAAAAACTTGAGGAGCTTACCATTTTTGGTCTGCTTTTCTCCATGGTGTCTTCCTTGGTCTTATTATAAGTGTTAAATTGTTTTGTATTGTGAATTCTTTGTTAATCTTAGTATTCAATTTTCACTACTAAAATAGGTGAGACATTTTGGCACACCTGGTGGGACCCTGGATTCAGGTCACTATAATCATGACTTTTTCTTGTTTTTATTAACTAACCGACCAAACATTTTATGCTTGATTGTATAGACAGGTGGTTTTCTAACATCTTTTGTAGGCTTCAAAGTCTCCATTTGAGAAGCATGCTTCCAGCCATACAATTAAATCCTAGTTTAAACACCTTACAAACACCTTTTATTCATGAACTCGTAGTCACAAATTCATGATTTTATACCGATAGGATTGTGAACCTGCATGGGTAGGATCGTGTTTTGACATAAACCCCTCCACCATGTAGTAATAAAAACCCTCCCCATAATTCTTGCTTACAAATCCTCCCATGGGAACTCATTTTTTTACTAGAGAGATTGTTGTAGAAACTTGTTAGAATGCTTGACCAACATAGCCAAGACTAGAAATCTAGTTATACCTTTTCACCCACAAACCTGTGGATACACCAACTAGTGGGAGCACCTAACACAATCCTACTGGATCAATTATTTGTGAGATTTCATTATGAGTACTTTACCATGGATTTCTTTTTAATCTATTTTCACTAGTCTATGTACCATGATCCTATGCTATTTGACTATATTCCCATACTATAGGATTGTTGTTTGACTTCTATGGAAATGTTTTTTACAAAAAAAAAGATTAAAAATAAAAATTTTTGTTTTAGTTATTCCATAGGATATGGACTATTCTGAGTTGATTTGTGCATATCAAAAATAACTAAAAAAGTTAAAATGAATTTTTGTATGGTTAAATATTCATTTTAGGGAATTTTTTTAGTCGCTAATCCATTAATTTTTTTTGCAACATTGTAGCTTGGAGCATCTAGATTACACCTAACAATGTTTTTTGTAGGTTTTTTTTAGGAATGAATTTGAATGCTTAAACACCTATCTTTGAATGCATGTTACACTTAACTTGAACAATCAAACAAAATCTTGAATAGCTAAGATCGACAAACCATTGCTATGATTAACACCTCAATTTGGGCACTAAACACTTTTATTCAATCTTCAATGCCTAAAAATCAATGAACATTGCAAATTAACACACTTCAAATTTGGGGCTTAGAAAGAATCCTTTCAATCTTAACATTCCCTCCTTTCAAAAGATTTCATGCTTGATTTTCTTATGTTGATGTCAATCGATTTTTTTTCTTGATGAACCCTTAAATTATTATGTTGATGACATTTTCAAATTGGAAGAAATTTTTGCATGATTAAACATAAGTGTCTACAAAATTAGATAGAAAATCTAAAGCTTCAATTAGAAAAGAACAAGTGTGGTCTTGTTTTACTTCTTAGGAGGCCTGCTTTGGGATTTCATCACCCCTTGGGACAACCTCAACTCTAGCATTCTAGCAAAGTATGACTATTAGGAGGTGAATCGAAAGACACCTCTCTTGGAAGCATAATCTTGCCACTCTTGGCTAAGACCCAAAGAAATTTATACCTTTGGGAAGTGAAGGTGGAAACTTGGCTTACTATCTCCTTTTGACTATGTGGCATTATTTTCATTCATCTTCAGATTATGGCCTCACATCCCTTGCATATATCGAGGACACCCCTAGCTAAGCTTGTATATCCTAGACAAAATCTAATAGGATTATTAGTGTGTTTCATGTGCTTGAGTATTCAAAACTTCCCCCATGTCTTAGAAAAATCCAAAAACATCATATAAATATACATATTTTTTGCTTACTATCAAATCCTTTTGCTAAAAGAAATCAATTGTCTGTCTCTCTTAAAGTTTCTTTCTCCTTTGAGAGATTATTGGCTAACAATACAAAATATCCATTTATGAAAGAGTCATATCCTTGTTGTTTCTGAAATAGTTGTTAGCAAGTCCATTCGCAACAACCCTTAGTCTACTTTGCTCCACTTTATATTTTGTATTATCCATTGCTAAAATAATTCAACCCAAATGAAAGGCATACATAGTGTAGCCACTGCCTCATCAAAGATTCATTCAAACTTCCAAAAACATTGTCATCGTAATCACATCTTTTCTTATTTCATTCTAGTCTTCCATCAAGTCTGCCTTATCCTAACATAGATAAGCCTTCTTAGTCATCCCCACCCCATTTCCATATCTTTTGAAGTCATTCTTTTCTTCTATCACAAGCCTAATCCAAATCTAAATCCAAGACTACATACTTATCCTAATCTACATTTTCCTATTCATTTGTATTCATCCTTAATCCCCAAAACATAATGTCACAATCCTATTATGATAAGTTTGGTCATCCCACCTCTTTTCCCACTCCATCCTATTCCAATGATGATAAATATCTTGTCAACTATGACGGGTATATTGAAATCCTTAGAGATATTGCTCCCACCATCCTCCAACATCCAAATATTCCTCCAAACTACTCTATCATTCCTTCATGCATATCCAATAACTAGTACTCCTTACCATGCCTTTAACAAGGAAATTCATTATTAAACTCATCTGCACCTCCTTCCTACATTTTTCCCACATATTCCTTGTACACATCAGTGATATCTCCATCTTCCTCCACCCTCATATCCTAATCTCCACCCTTCCAGAATAATTCTAGTAGCTACATCCATAGTCCAAGTCCACCAGCTCAATATCCTCCAACCAATCCTAGTTAAAAAATGCATCACCTTAATCCCCTTACTCTTCCCAATCCAACACATACATCTCCAAAGAGTTTTACAAGGAAACTTAAAGAAAATACATCTACCAAACTCATCATTCCTCTTACATCATCTTATCACTATCATACCTATTTCATCCACCCCACTTATCAAACCCCTTCCATCTCCTACCTCCCATCCATCAAATCCCTCTAAATCACCTCCATATCCCCTTCTCCTAGTGTTACCAAAATCCCATGTAGTAAACCTAATGAATCCATTATCCATCAACCCATCCCCATTGAAAACCTTCCCACCCATTCACCTAGCTCACTTAAAGAAACCATTTATACACCTCCTATCGCATCACCCACTCCAATCCAATTCTGTCAAGATCTTATCAAAAATCATGTTGAAATATTTGACAAAATAAAAGAAGATCCCACCATCCCACTTATTCCCCTAGATAATCCACTTTTACCATTCACTCCATCCAAAGAGTAGTCACCATCCCCTCCATCCCTAAATTCTACCTTCATACCTACTCCATCTCAAGCTCCATTTCCATCAACCCATCCAAAGCAAGACCCTATCCTTCTATCCCCTCTTCTTCATGATCATACATACCCTGTAAACCATGATGATAGATCCATAGAAGAAGAACTAACTATCATATCCAAAGCTTTGACTCCTTCACCTAGTAATGGACCCACATCTTCTGTTCAAAATAATGAACATCATTCTGAAGAAAGAAATAAAAGTGTATTTCTAGATTTTGGTATCCCTTTTATCCCCACATGGTCCCAATTCCTTCCATTTTCACCCCAAACTACCCATCCATATTGTTCTACATCTATTTTGGACCCTTATCCTACTCTTTTCTAGCCCTCCATTTTGGGTCCATATATCCCTTATCTAAATCCCCAACCTTTCCATCCATTTTTTGTCTTTATATACCTAATATGAATCATTTATCTCCTCCATCTATTTTGGAACCTACTCCTTCCTCATTTCCATCTATTTTAGGCCCATATCCTTCATTCCCTCCATCCATTTTAGGCAATTATATGCATCCATATCCTATATTCCAATTTATCATTCCATCCCCTCAAATCCACAAGCTAGATTATAAAAGGAAGTCATCCTTGAATCCCTTCCAACCTCCAAACTCTATCTTTCTATCCACATTCCCTCCATATCCTCCATGCTCTTTTTCCCATACATTGGTCGATAGGAAAAAATTGGATGCCAAAATTAAAAAGCATAATTCCAAAAATCCACAAAATTCCAAGTATCGACATATTGCTTCTAAAACAGATGTTCTAGAGGAGAAGCATTTCATCCAAATCAAAGAAAATGACAAGAGGCCACAAAGGTCCAAGATCAAAAGGTCAAAAACCATGTGGATACCTAGGATGCTATAAAAGAAATGCATCTCAAAGAAAAATATCAATTGGCATCCATTTACACTACTCAAAAAGCCTCATATGTTCATGCTTTATCCAAATCTCCATATATCCATCCTTCATCCCCCCAATCCACTTTTGGTCCGTATGCTTCATATCCTACATTTCCAATCCTCCATCTTCCAACTTTACTTTTGGCCCTTATATTTCTCCTACTCCATTTTTCTCCTTAACCTTGCTCAACATCATCTTTCCCACTACTTCATCACCTTTTAGGGTGTGTACCAATGATGATCTTTCAAAAATTCTCATTCATTTATCCACAAGTCTTATGTCTTCCCATCCCTTATTATGCCAACTCCCACACACCATTTTGCCTAAATATAATCCAATCTTTTTCAACTCCCTCCCTTCTTACCAACATCTATGAGTAAAAATGCATTAAAAAAAAATAAAGAAAAATAAGCATCCACTGGTGAAAACTTGGCAATACAAGCACCTCGAACAAGTACCATAATGAATACTTGGTAAACAAGAATCATGTGTAATCCCTCCATCCAAATTCTCTGTACACCTAAGGGCAAGTTCCATCACCTACCATATCTAACTCAACCCACCATACAAATCATATCTTATCCATTTTACCCATCATTCTCCCTTGGATCTTGATAAAAAATATGTCTGCCACTAGATACATGCTTTTGGTCATCCTTTTGACATACATTTCCCATCAAATTTTGTCTCCACCTATGCTTTGTCCACCCACTCTTTCTTCCATATAAACCCTCCACCTCCTCTCTTTTAAAAACCATAACATATCCCCTATCTCCCTTGTTTACTCATCTTTCCTATCCTAGCTTCCCTCTACCTTGTTATCCTCTTATCATCCAACCCTCTATCCTATCACACCCCTCATAAAAAAATTCACCTTGCTTCCCTCTATCTCCCTCATCCTCTTGTTGACCAATCTTCCATCCTATCACATCCCTCATAAAACCTTCACTTGAATAACATTTGATAATTGGGGGCACTATATTCCTTGGAGTCTATTTTGTCTTCATCTTTCCATCCCCCATTCCAACCCCAGTTTTCATCTTGTCACCCCCAAAACCATTAATCTCCCAATCCCTATCTTTTCACATTCCTCTACCTAAACCTTCTATCAACTATACCCTTTTTTTTAAGCCTTGTATTTCTCACCATCTATCCATCTTTCCATCACCTAGTACATCCTTTGTCATTGGTATGTAGCTCTAGGCTATTACCATCTACCCCATTGTCATCCATTCATATTCTAACACACCTGGAACTCTACCATCCCATTGTACATCTTTCAACTCATCCCATTTCATTCTTAATGTTCTACCTAGCCTTGTTGCAAGCTTTGTTCACACCCCAATCATCATCATTGGGATACCTCTTTTCCACTCCTTGTCTTCAAGTATATCATTCCCTTATTCACATCAACTTATCCACCCTCCATCCACTATCTTCCCATCCCAAAATTTTCATCCCCTTTATCTACTCATTCTAAGGATTCCCTCTATCTCCTTATCCCATGTTTAATCTACTATCTCCTCATCCAAAGCTTTTCATTCTCTATCTTGTGCTTTTTATCGGCTATCTCCTCATCACAAGATTTTCATCCTCTATCTTGAGCTTTTTATTTGCTATCTCCTCATCCCATGCTTTTCATCTACTATCTTTAGTTTTTTATCTGCTATCTCCTAATCCCAAGCTTTTCATCCACTATCTTGAGCTTTTTATCTGCTATCTTGAGCTTTCTATCCACTATCTCCTCCTCCCAAGATTTTCATCTGCTATCTTGAGATTTTTAGCTACTATCTCCTCATCTCAATCTTTTTATCTGCTAATCTTCTCAATCCAAAACTTTCATCCATTGTCTTCTCATCTTTATCTTTCCTACCATTATCATATCATGTTGAGATATTGTATATAATACTCCCTTGTAAATACTTTGGTATGTCAATTGTATATTCCTTACATGTCATTTCTTAGCTTGGTACCATTGTATATCTCTCATCTCTTCATGTCAGTTCATGTTTGATCACAAATTGTAGTTCCCTTGGTTAGGTGCTTTAGTGAATACTTGTACAAGATCCCTTATCATCAAAATGTTATCCCAAAAAGTTCTAATTCCTATCTCATCCTAGTCCTCAATAATATGGATAGATCCTTGTAGGATGCATCCTTCCTCTCATTTTATCTTGGTCTATCAGTATCTAGTCCTATTGATCTCTTTGGCAAAAGGTTGATTTTTTCATGGATTTATATTTTCTTTCAATTTATTTTCTTTTTAAGATTTGAGGTTTGGTTCTTAAAGTATCTCTTCGAAGTGATTTGGGTTATTCCCTCCTCAAGGTCACCACAATCTTTTATATCATGGTGTGTTACAAATGGGACAATTTGAGAGCAAGGTTTTGATCCATCCTTTTTCATCTTATTTTTTGCTTGTGCATCCATCAGAGATGACCCTCACAAATTCCAAACATGTGATCACATGTGGTTACATGATGCACTTGGGAAATATCATTTTATTGTGGGTTACCCAATATCATTTCCACTCTGATTCCTCAGGGATTCATCTGTGATGCTGGGGAAATCCTTGTGTGTTTATTTCACATCAGTCCTATGTAATATTGGTGCAAAGGCCTTATGTTCATAGTAACATTGGCATATACCCAATATTTCTATATCAAAATAAGTGCTCAACTATATGGTGGTGCTCCCCTTTGGAACACCCCCATGCTCAGGCTTAAATGGACACCTTGATACTTCCATCCTCTCCAAACAACCCATTCTATTGAAGCATCCCATCCAATTAGTCCTACAATCATGATCTAGCCAATCAATCAATCTTATTGTATCCAATCCTACCTTAATCATAATCATAGCTCATGCATTAGTCATAATCATAGCTCTTGCATCAATCATAATTATAGCTCTTGCATCAATTATAATCATAGCTCCTACATCAATCATAATCATAGCTCCTACATTGATCATAATCCTATAACCATAATTTCCTCAACCTAATATCTTCTAAATCACTTCCCTAGGTTCAATTCTAAACATCTTCTTAAACCTTGGTTATCCTTGTGCACAAGGTTTTCTTTTGTATCATTCTCCCATAACGAGAGCATGAGCTTCCTTAAAACTGCCCCTTATAGACCTCCAGTGGTACCCTTCACCCCTCTCTACATCCTCCCACCCTATTATTTTTAGTATTCCTTGTCTTTTTCCTACTACTTTTGCTCTTGTACATCCCCCCATCCTTTTGTTTTTTCCTTTTCAATAAGTCATTGAGATTTGTTTTCTCTCCCTTTCGCCTTCTTGAGGGGGCATTACACAATATAGTCTATCTTCTTCTACTCAAAACTAGGACAACAATTTTATTTTATAAAAATATTCTTCACATCATTTATATTCAAACTTCTTTGAAATAGTGTTGTCCAAACACTATGTAAAAGAGGGGCAACATGTAGACAGCTAAATCTAATTACACCATTAGGTAATCATATTTAGTCTTCTTCTAGGTCATTATTGATTAAATATTTATTATTTAATTAATTAGTTCTCCTCCCCTAGTTAGTTAATTAATTTAATTAACTATAGTCCAACTGATAAGATCAAATGATAACCCAAAATCAATTTATCAATTAAAACCCTATTCCTCTCTTATATTAAATAAATGTCCAAATCTATTTAATTTAATTCCACAACCCTTATTTATTAAAAATCATTTAATAAATTATCATAAACTCCTAAACCATCCCCAAACCCTATCATTACCCCTAATTCAACCCATTCACCCATACTAACCTCACTTAACTCCATAACCAATCCATCCCATCAAAGCTAAGCCACTTGCCCCCTAAACCCCTTCCTAAGCTAATCCTAAACCCCCTCTTAAACTTGTGCACAACTTTAAGCAAGGGTTAAGACTTGCTAACTCAAGGTAAAGTCAATAAGTCTCCTTTGTCCTCTTCCATCCCTATCTAAGACCATTAATTGATCTTACATGCCATTAATGTCTCTTACATCCCTCTTACACACTCTTCCCCACTCATTACTCCCTTTGACCAACCATATTTCCCATCCTCTCACACTCATCCTCCTTGTGACAAGTATCAGTCCCTAATTGGTTACAAACAAGAAAAATCCATTTTCTCCCCTTTCAAAGCATCCTAGCTCTCCCTAACCATTCTTCCATCCTTGCATCTTGACCCTCCATCTCACTACCCCTTGGCTTATAAATAAATCCCTTCCCTCTCGCAATCCATATCAACTTTCATGCAAACTTATAATATCCCACTAACCATCGTTGTATAGCCATTTTATACCATTTCCATGTCAAAATCCATCTTTGCCTCCATTCTTGATACCTCCATCCACCCCCATGCTTGATAAACACCCCATCCCTTGAAGCTTGAGCACATATCCCTCATCATTGGAAACATCAATGTCATTGTAGGAAACACTTTAGGAGCTTCCCATTTTTAGTCTACTTTCCTCCATGTTGTTTTCCTTTGTCTTATCTTAAAGTTTTGCTCAATATATAGATGTGAATGAACATTAATTTAATCTTTGATATTCTTAACACACTAGGTTTTATTGTATTATAGTTGCAACATGATCTAGATTTCAATCATCTGATTCTCAATAATTTTTCCCATCTTATATACTTCCATCTCCATCATCTGATCCTCTCAAGTTGTTAGGCTTCCTAACAAGAAGCTAAGCTCTGAAACCTATTGTTCGAATATGTATATGGGAAATAAGATAATGAGAGGGGTATGGTGGTGGGGAAAATTAGGAACTTAAAATTTTAACTTCAAAACTAATTTCATTCATTCATACCTAATTCATCTTATAGATCTATTATTAAAACTAAAATGTTGAATTATAAATGAAATACATGACATCCACAAATAGTTCAACACATAACACAATGATTGTGTTACCCAGAAACACTTCAAGATGAAGGTAAAACTGATGTGGGGATGAAACCCACAAATCTTCACTATTGCAATAATAAAGTTAACATGTTAGGGTCACAATGTTTAATCATAAAATATGATCTATCTATGAAGCGCCAACCTTGTTAAAACCTTAAGAGACTATTAGGTCTCACCTTGTTAAAGGATTTTACACTCACAATGAAGTAATGAATCTATTAGGAGGTTTACATAGCTCTTTTAGGACCAATCTATTAAGAGGTTTATCCCATCTTAATTAACATTAAATGATTCATTTCATGACCCTCAATTTTCTCTACAAGATGATCTTGGGTCTCCTCTTTATTCTATTGCTGATCTAATCTCCAAGTTATCTAATAATTCATTCAATCCTTCATTCCTTTGATTTCTCTCTATCCTCTCTACTTTCAAACTTCACTATCAATCCTTCATATGTGCATAAGGATAGTTGTCCTTATCTCTTTTTCCTTCTTCATAAACTCACATATTTATACACTAATTCTAGGGTTAGAATCCTCCTTAATTCTATGAAGGTTTTAGATCTTGATTGATGGTTTACACTTCATCATCTTTTGTCATTTCTATCCCTTTTTCTGATTGGTTGAATCGCATGCCCTAGGATCATTACCTTCTACAATGACAAGTGATCAACATCTTAGCTAACTCTTCAAATATTAAATATCATAGAAAAGTCAACCAAAATGGTTTACATATGAATTTTTTGCATTACAAACTTATATGTCAAAATTGAACTACTCGACACTTGAGTGTTATAACACTCGATCATGCATAAATTTTTGTGCTGATACTCAGCTTCTATATGCCTATTTACTCAACTCTTGATAACTTGTTAACATGCTTAGTCTCTACTATATTGCTTAGCTCATTCATCTCCTTGGTTACTACTAATAAATACTCGGCAACCATTATCCTTCTTGGCGTAGGTGTTGTATGCTTGGCCTTTACTATAACTTGGTTTCCGTGATGACCTTGTAATCTTGCCTAGTAAATGACTAAGTGTTTGGACACTAATTGGCAACAAGGCTTAGAGATCAACATAAACCAACTACCATTAGTTTATGAAGAAATTTTTGAAAAATATTTTAATGCTTTAAATAAAAGTTAACAAAAAATGCATGTTGCATATTTAAATTGGAGTTCCATGTTGAATACATTGATAATGGTTTTCTTTTTGTTAATAAAAAACTATTTGTAAGAACATATTGTTCAATTTTTAATGTACAATGTAATATGGAAAAAGGAAATTATCTCACTTGATACTATCAAGGTGCTATATAATTAAAGAGTCATCAAATATAGCTACTATTTCCTTATCGATTTGATAAGGTCATTCTTGTCATAGATGTCACCAGATTGTTTTGATATTCTAGTGGTGTTGGACATGGAAAAGGAGAAAATAGGCTGAGAAAGAAGATAGTGTCATGAGTTTGGTGTTAGAAATAGAGAAGGTGGTGTCAATAAGCAGTTTGACATGTGGGTGCTTTTGTCATGTTATTTGGTTAGAGCTACGAAGCTCCTTGAAATCCATATATACTATTTTAATGGATATTTAGAAAGGACACAACTATCATCCTTGCAAATCGCACCATTGACTAAATTTCAAAAAAATAAAAACACAACGAATTTTTTGAAATTTTCAGCATTTGATCTTCATGATCTATAAATTTTGTGATCGAAAACAATAAAATTGTTGAGAAAATTTCACTAAGCTTTTAGGAATCTAAAAAGAATCATGTTTGACTCTTTTTTGTGTGTCTTTTGTGCATTTTGTCTAGAAATTATCTAGTGTCATTTGGAAATATTTTCTGAATTGAGGGACATCTTCAATTACAAAGGAAACGGGCACAAGCATTAGGATTTAATTTATATTTTAATTTATACTCTTTTTCATGGAATTTACTCTTTGTGATCTATAATAGATATTTTCTCATCTAACAGATTAGCCATTTTAGAGAAGTTGTTATTTCCTTAGGGAGATTGAGTAGTCTTTGGCTACGTAAATTTCTTATGCTTTTTGATGTCTGGTACTTAAATGAAATTTAATTTCTTCTTTGTCTTGAATTCTTTTTTAATGTTCATTGAGGAAAATTCGACTCGAAGCTATAGTTATTTTTTTCTTATTTTTTTTGAAGAATCTCTCCACACAAAGAACTCTCCAAGAAACAATATTGATAGTTTCAATGTGTCTATTTTAACGTCAACCACTCCAAAGATCTAATGTATGATAAGGGCCTTTTACATTTTGGTTACATTTTTCATAACTATTATCTCTCAGTTTAATAAAATTTTAAGTATGTTAAAAGAAGTTAAATTTTGCAAGTTTCAAAATTGTTTTAAATGTATGATATGAATATCCTTAGTTTTATGTATCCAATTTTTAAATACTTTTAAAATTAAAAACTATCCAAATCCTTTGATTTTTTATTTTTTATCAGTAAAACACCGAAGCTTGGATTAATTATTGTTATTAATTATTTTTATGTGTTAAGTGAATTTGAACCCAAGACCTACCACGTGAGAGGCTCACAAGTTACCATTGTGTCATAGGCTCTTGCCTAGAAAATTATTTGATTTTATTAAGGCTTGAATTTGTGTAATTTACAACACACTCAAAGGCATTATAAATCTTTCATATATAGAACTTCCAAGAAAAAGAAGAAAAA
This sequence comes from Cupressus sempervirens, assembly GCA_028749045.1. NCBI lineage: Eukaryota > Viridiplantae > Streptophyta > Pinopsida > Cupressales > Cupressaceae > Cupressus > Cupressus sempervirens. The sequence continues at coordinate 127,627,433 of CM053785.1, read as the reverse complement.
CTTTCACTGCTAAAGGAAATTGTAGCAGGGAAGATAAATATCAATATTTGAAACAAGTTTTATAAATTAATAAAATATTATAGTTTCTTATCTTAAAAAAGTAATACCTGTGCTAATATTAAAATTCTTATTAATATCAAATATCTAGTAATTGATAGTAGCCAACAAGATGAGGGGCTGATCTCAAAGTACAGAAAGATTGGATAAATAGCCAGAGTTATCCTCCTAGTCAACTAACCAATACCAACTTTAAACTTCAAAAAATAATATATATACATAGCCAACTTAATAGTACTAGAAATATTTAAACTAATACATATAATAGATTGTAAAATAAAACACTAACACTTACAAAAATTGCTACTATAAGTCTCCTTAATTGACATAAACATAAAGACATCGTGTGTGCCAAGTTCATAGACGTAATCATAAGCACAAAAAAAAAAAAAAAAGACATGGGGCTAGCTACCCTTTTTGAGCCCATGGCTATCATCCTTCTTAGGCATATCCTTGTCCTCATCCTCTCCTTCCACTTTAACCAATTTGTCCAGGATGGTCTTTAATGAATCCTCAATCAAGAACCCATAGATGGATCAAGTGGTCTCAGTGACTTTGTCCATGACCTTCTCCTCTTTGTTTGCCTACAAAAAATATAGGGTGGTGGCCACAGAGTGCATGACCTTGGTGGAGAACACCACCAAGGTTTCAAACCTCTAGCAAATAGTAGTATGGTTGTTAGCCAAGTCCCTCATGAAATTCTCCAGCCTTTCCAATCTCACCTTCCTATATGGCTATGCTTTCCTTCTCCCCAACACATTTGGGGTTTCTTTTCTCAGGGTGGTAATATTTTCCCCCCACTCCTAGCTAAGGTAGCCTTGGGGGTGTCAGAGACATGGGAGGGACTTATAGGGCTTGGGATAGGTTTTCTGTCCCAAGGCATCCTCTTCTTTTAAGCAGATTTGGCATCACTTTCAGAGAAGTCGAAGCTAGAATCATGCATGGGGGGTCTTAAATTTTTCCATCTAGAGACATTTTCTAGACCTCCTAGCACTTTTCTTACCCTTCCTAGTATCTAAATCTAACTTAGTCAAGCTTATATTAACCTCAAGGTTAATTTTTACATTCAGGACAAGGATTTTCTTGAACTTCCTATGGCTAGGCCTAGGGCCAAGGTCAAGGGAAGCTTGGGGGTGATAGAGGCAATAGGGTTAACCAAGAGCGACATATTCAAGGTAAGATGTTGCATATAAATTTTATTCATCGGCCCCTGGTGGATGAAGTAGAAGGCTTTCCCCTCCTCATGTTTCCTCCTAGACTTAAGGATACAATCATCTAGTGAATCCATTAACATAAATAGGAAGGAGATGTGGAACAGATTCCTAAAATGTTATAGGATGGGGAAGAGGTAGTAATATACTACCTAGAAATGGTCCTCCAAGTGGTGTACCACATGGTAGCATAGTAGATGATGTCCCAGGACTTAGGAAGAGCAGCCCAATAAAACCAACCACACATTCTCTCCAGTTCCTCCTTTCCTTTTAAGAATTTTCATAGGATAGCTTCTTCACTGACCTTGGCTTGCCTCTACTAGTTCTTTCCTTCCATAGAAAATTCCCTAGCCCTCACAATGGTCTCCTCTAAAATATTGAAACTCGTGCCATTGATAATCACCTTCCCATCCCTCCAAGTTTGGAAGAACTGCATTGATATTACCTCATTGTGCTTCACCATACCCTCCTTATATTGCAAAAGGCCACCTTCTTGCAATTACACCATCATTGTCTCACTAGTACAAATGCTATCCTCTACACCTAATACTTCAATTCAATCACTATTTTCCATACTATCACCCAAATCAACGACTAATTCTTCAAACAATATAGCCTTGTTGTAAGTTCTACCATTACTGGATATAAATTGAAGAAAATTAGAAAATAAAATGAGAAGGGATTGCATGACCATCATAAGTTTGCAATATTTCTCGAGAAACAAAAAATGACTCTTCACTAGACATGTGAATGTTCTCTTTCCATCCATAACCAGTTGTTGCTAGTTGTAACTTGTGTGGAGATTTAGTAGCCTCTCATTTTGATCATTACTTGATCGTTCACTACATCTTGCCAAATCCTCCTCCTACATGCTTTTTCAATAATAATAAATATTTGTGGAAATTGCAATCATAATACAAATCAATAAATAATCATGCCAAAAAATCCATTTATGAAATGTCTTGTTCGTACGCCCACATGGACAAAATAAAGTCTACCATGTGTTTTGATTATTCTTATCGTATTTATGAAGGTATGCTCCCTTTCCATCATAAATTGAGTTGACGAACAAAACCATCTAACATTATCCCATTCCACAAGGCATGTGACACTGTGGCCAAATTTAGCCATCCCATCTGCCATGCCATTTCCCTCATGATATATGTGGGCAACATCGATCTCTTAGAAGTCTTTTATCAACCTTCAAATTTTGTTGATTATAACTTTAATCTACTAGTTGCTTCTGCCTTCACCCTTAGTAGCTTTAATGATTAACATTGGGTCTCCCTCAATAGCCATCTCATTGACACCCCAAGCCCTCACAATTCTTAACCCCCAAAGTAGCGCTAGTGCTTTAGTTTCATTATTAGACCCCCCATCCATAGTTACTCATGTAGGCGATAACCATATTTCCCATGTTGTTGCAAAGGATACCTCCTATGATAGTGCTACACATCACACCAAAACCATCAAAGTTTATCTTGATCTAAGAGTTGGGGGGATGCCACACCATCTTCTTTCTAGCCAAACCTTTGGAATTGTTGAATTAAGCCACTATTGGGCCAGCATTCGATGCTGAAGCCCATTTCATATGAAGCTCGCCTAAGGGGCTTGAGGGGAAGGCTTCAAATACTAGACCCCACTACATTCTTTTAGAATCCTGATAGTATATTGGGACACCCTTAGGTGGTAGTGGCTTGGACCCTGAAAATCATGTTATTCCTCTCCTTCTAGATATTCCATGAAATGTATGTAGCGATGGGTGGTCAGTAAGGCCATCCCAATGAATGAATTGTTTTAGATATCTATCTATACACCATTAAAACTATCGTAAAGAAAGAACTTCCCTCCAAACCTCTATGATAAAGGGGCAATGAATAATCAAGTGAGTAATAGAATTAGCTTCATGGAGACACAATATGCAACAATTAGCAAGTTGGTACCTCTACATCGGAGGTTGTCAATAGTTAGAATTGACCCATGCAAGGTCATCAATAAAAAGAAGTTTATCTTAGGTAATATCCAAGGGTACCAAGCTTTGCATCAATCGACTTGTGTCACTCCTGCCCCAGGTCACATAGGTAAGAAGAAATAACTGTAAAATCCCCTAAAGGTGTGAGTTTCCAAACTAACGAGTCCTCCACAAGGGAAAAAGGTATCTTCTAGTTGCATAGGAGGTCCTACAGCTCATGAGAAAGGACCAATTCCCTAGGCTCCAAGTTTTGGAAGGTAAGCCGTTGTTTGTCAGGGGTGATAAAGTTTTAGGTCCAAGGACCATACAATCTAGTGCATCCCTCTCATAGTGGCAAAAAAGTAAATTTCATGAGGGAGTTATCATGAATCCATTGGTCCTCCTAGAAGTCAATAGAATTACCATTCCCTAAAATCCAATGACACCCTTTTCTTAGGATTTTATGGGTATTAACAATATTGTTCTATATCTTGGACCACTAGGGGAGAGTCTATGCCTAAAAGAATTGCTGAGAAGAAAAATCTCCAAGATATTTAGCCAATATTATGTTACACCAACTTCCCTAATAGTTCACTGAATTCTAGACAACTTTAGTTAAGAGATCCCTATTTAGGTGACCAATTCTTCTTAAGTTCAAACCTCCAAGAGCTTTTAGATGAAAAAATTTCTCTCATCTCACCAAGCTCATTCTGGTATTATCTTCAATACCAAACCATAAAAAATTCCATTGGATTTTCTTAATAATATCTCCAAATCTACCAAGGATTTTGAAGATGGAGATGAAATACACCAAGATGCCTTGTAGAGAGGTAGAGAGAAGTTGGAGTTTCCCAACATTACTCAATATTTTTCCCTTCTAGCCCACCAACTTCCATTGGAAGTGTTCAACTAGACCAATCTAATATTAGTTGAGGAATTCCTTTATGGTAATCAGTAGGCCAAGACAAGTGTGAGGGAGGGCCACCTCTTGGAAACCAAGAATATTTGTCACCTTTTCTCTCAAACAAGCAATGTTGTTGAAGAAATAGACTTTATTTGTTTGATAATCAATGCATTGACCAAAGATCAATGCATAGTGTTTTAGAATGTCCTTTCATTCTCTAGCCTCATGTATGGATAAAATGCCAAATAAGAAAGTGTCACCCACAAACTATTGGATAACTTGTGGGGGGCACTAGGAGGTAGGTTTAATGCCCTTAATTCTGCCAAGTTAGTTAAAGAAACAAAATTTCTACTTAAAACTTCTTCTACAATAGTAAAAAGGTAGGGAGATAGAAGGTCACCTTGATGCAATCCCTGGGAGGAGAAAAAGAAGTTTCCATGGGTTCCATTAACAAGCACCAAGAAAGTAACAGAGCTAACAACATTTTTAATAATTCTACTAACCTTCTCACTAAAGCTAAGTCTTATAAGTATATAAAAGAGTCAAAATCCTCCCTAACTTTATCATAGGCTCTAGAAATGTCTAATTTATGGGCCATACCTAAGATCTTAGACTTTTCCATAGAATGAATCAACTCATGGATGGTTATAACCATGTCAAGAATTTTCCTCCCAGGTACAAAGCCATTTTGGTATGGGCTAATGAATCTATCTAAAAGGGGATTGATGTGATTCATTGTTACCTTAGCTAGAACCTTATAAATAGTATTAGAAAGGCTGATGGGTCTAAAGTCTCCCAATATTTGAGGGTCCTTAGTCTTGCTAATGAGAACTGTGAAGGTCTATTTTAGTTCCTTTAGTAGCTTTCCCATTCTTATGAATTCTCCAATAACATGGATGATGTCATATTTAACAATGTCCCAAAAATTGTTGAAAAAGGTAGGAGGGAAACCATTAGGTCTGGGTGCTTTAGACAGATTCATACTAAAAACAACCATTCTAACTTCCTCCTCCTTGAGCTTTCTCATCATCTCCTCATTCATTTGGTTATTAATCACTAGTTTAAATGATCTCAATAAATTAGTTTGTAAAATACTATTAGCCTGGCTAACCAAAGGGTTGTACATTTCTTGGAAGTAGGAGTTGACTTTGTCTTCTATCTATTTTGTTTTAGTGATTTCCTGATCATTATCATCTAGTAACATGTTGATAGTGTTTCTCTTTTACCTTCTTGAGCTGGTCTATGGAAGAATATCATGTTTTTGTCCCCCTCCTCTAGCCATTGTACCCTAGATCTCTATTTTGATAAGAATTTACCCCTACTTAGGAGGTTTTTACATTTGTCTCTACACTCTCTCTCTTCCTGGTGATGCTCAAAAGTATCACTTTGCACAAGTTGATTTTGAAGAGCCTCCAAATTTTTTTTTAAGTAGCCCTCTTTTATTTGGATAAACTTTTGAAAGAGTATTTACTCCATTCTCTCACCTCTTTTCAAACTTTGTCAAGTTTTCTAATAATCTAGAACATAGCTATGCCTTCCACTAGATCTCTCCAACATCACACAATAAAGTCCTTGAAAATATCATGCAAATGCCACATGATCTTCTATTTGAAAGGCCTTCTTCTGGTAGGATGTTGTACCCAAGACAAAAGTAGCATTGAGTGATCTGAAATGGTACTTAGATGTGCCTTTAAGGAGCTATGTTGGAGGGTGTCCCATCCAACAAAGATAAGGCCCCTATCTAACCTAACCTAGATCAAGTTTTTCCCTAGCCTATTGTTAGACCAAGTGAAATTAGAATCCTAGAGATCAATATCAATTAGGCCATTTCTTCTTAAGAAATCCTCCAAGTCTTGCATGCTATCTAAAAAATCCTCCAATCCTCCCATTTTTTCTAAAGGGTACAATGGGGTGTTAGAGTCTCCCATACATAAAATATTTCCTTGTTGTATGGATTCAGCCATAGTGGTTGCCTCATTCCAAACAACAAGCCTACCACTACAAGCGTTGTGGGTGTAAAAATTAAAAATAGTCCAACTTCTAGATAGTTTAGTGAAATTTATAGCTACAAAATAGGAATTGATTGATATATCAACTCCCACCACCTTGCCACGATTCCACATTGTAGAGATGCCACTAGAAGCACCATTAGCATTACTATAGGTATATCTAGTGCCTAGCCAAACATACTTGATCACTCTCAAGAATACTTGGTCAATCATTTTCACGTCCTACAAACCAATTATATCAATTTTGAGTTCAATGATCTTTTGTTTGACTTTGTATTGCTTCATAGGGCTACTTAACCCCCTCATATTCTAAGATATGATCTTCAGATTTTGTTGTTCTAGGTATCCTTCATGGTTTGTTTCCCTTGTGTAATATCATTTTTTGTTTTTTTTCTAATGGATTTTATTTATCGAGGGTCTCCTAGCTTTCATAGATGAACCAACATCTGCCTTAATCCCACCTTAGTTCTTCCTCTTTGGGATTGTCCATTCAAAATTAGTACTACAGAAATCAAGGAAAGGGTCCTCTAAAAGGGGTCTAAAAAATTCAATAATGCCTGGAAGGGAAACAATTAGGGTTCCATTTGTCAATGGTGAGCCAACCCCTATGTTTAGGGGTGGGATGCATGGGAGCTTTATTCCTTATGTAGCCATTACTTTGTCCAGTACACTACCGATGTGCAATATTTCTAGGGTTTGCTACTCCCCCTTTTCAAAAATGATAGCATCCATCATGAGCTTAGTTGCGGTCCCCATACTTTGCACCACATCCTTTACTTTATGAGGGGTTTTAGTACTCTCACCAATGCAAGAGCTTCCATTAGGTTGTGGAGTCCCCTCATAGCTAGGTTGTTTTATGTTAACCTTAGCAACCCTTTTAGTAGCATTTGAGCTTTTGACCATCTCAACACCCGGAGAAGAGACCTTTCTCTTGAGTTTCTCATCCTTCAAACACTCCACAAAGAGATGGCCAAAGCTATTACATTTCTATCAAAAAGGAGCAACATTCTCATAGATTAGTGACCATACATCAAGCTGCCCCATTTGGATATTAGGTCCATTGTGGTAGGAAAAGGTTTATTCACTTTCAAATTCACATAGAACCTAGCAAAATCGAGTTTAGCCTTTGAACCAATCATCAAGTCCATTTTTATGAACTTCCCAAAAGGAGCTACCAATCCATTTAAAAATACACTCATCCTAGAACTCCAAGGGGAGTCCAAGCAAGTGTATCCAAAACGGGGCAGATCTATAGCGGTCACTCTCTAGGTTAAATCTTGGTTTCTATTTTTCCATCATCAAGTGATGTTTTCCAAAATTCCAAGATCTAGTCACAATTGAATCTTGGTCCTTCTTACCTATGAAACTAAACAAGAAGAGGGATCTAGTCATCACTGAGATAGAGACTGAACCCACTAGTTTCTACTTATCAAACACCATTTGTTGAACATGTCCACCATAGGTTAGAAAGAGACAAACTTTCCCACAAGGCATAGGGTAAACCCCTTGGAGATTGAATCCACCATAGAATTAGGTAAAGCAATCTGAGGTCTTGTGGGTCTTGAGGAGAATGTGGGTTTAGCACTAGAATCCATAGGAGCTTTGAATCAAACAAAAAACCCCAACTAGTTTGACTTTGGGGGCACCAATAATGGGGTTGCAGATGTGGGGTTGCCCAAGGTTTTGGGGCCTTGACATGCATAGTCATCTAGAATAGCATTGGTTTCCAACAAAACAACAATGTCCACCTACTATAGAAGGTGACCATTCAAAAATTTCACAACTAGATCAAAATCTAGGCAACCAGGGTCAAAATCCAGTGGCGGGGGTAAGGGTGGAGGTGGTTTCCATCTCTCCCAAGACTAAGAGAGCATGGAAGTGGGGCAAGGTTCGAGGATGGGCTATGTTGCAGAGGATGGGCATAGATCTTGCATTTTCAACAATATTATATGTTAATTATTAATTGGATATTAATTTTTTATTTTATAAAGAAAATTAGGGTTCAATCTATATCAATTATAAAAAATATGAAAACAAAATTGAGTTGATTATTTTTTTATTATTACAACTTTTTTAAAGCTTATGTTTAATTTTTTCACAATTTTTTATATATGCGTATTATATATGTATGTATGAATGTATGTGTGTATGTATGTATATATGTATTTATTTATGTAGATACATACATACATACATACATACATATATATATATATCTATATATATATATGTATATATATATATATATATATATATATGTATGTATATATATATCTATATACATACATATATATATATTAATGTATATATATATCTATATACATACATATATATATGTATGTATATATATATCTATATATATATATGTACATACATACATACATACATACATACATGTATGTACATACATACATATACATATATATGAATATATATATATATTCATATATATATGTATATGTAGGTATATATGTACATACATATATATATACATATACATATATATATATACATATATATATATATATATATATATATATGTATGTATGTATGTATGTACATATAGATATATATATATATATACATATATATATATATGTATATATATATGCATATATATACATATATATGGGTATGTGCATAATCATGGTGTGCCAAAAAGTGGCGATCTAAAAAATTTGTAGTGTTGAAATATCTCAAACCATTTCAAAACATATTCCAACTTTTTTTCCACCCACCCTGATACTAAATGAAAACAATTAATATCTTCATAAGGTCTACTATACCTTTTGATACCAAATCTATATCGTCAACTTTAAAACCATCCTAAAAATGTGCTTTTGGCTTTTTTTAGAGTGATTTTTACTTCAAACATGTAGCTGACGACTTTTTTTCTCCAAAATTTGATGAAATAAAAAGGTTTTCTTAAGAATGTTCTTATCTTTCCATAAATGTAAGGTTTTTCAAATAATGAGTTTAGTAAGTAATTATTACTTATTTTCTGATGGAGTTACGTATAAAGTGCTAACTGTCACATTACTTGAAAAACAACTCTAACTTCCAAATGGTACAACATTTTTAAAATCCAAAATATGCATCAAATTCTATGTTTCTTCCACTATAAGGAAAAATAAATAAAAATTGAATTTTGTAGGTTTTTTAATTAGTTAAGGTGGTCAGACACGAGAGTTTTTTTATTTCAAAAATACTAAATTTAAAAATTAATTATTAATTATTCATTTAGAATAAAAATACCCAAAAATATGTGTCATATCCAGGCATGAGTCTACTACTTATATCTAGATATTATTAAAAAATATTATCATTTGATTTTTGATTAAGGTGGTCAAACATACATCTACTTCTTTTTTTTCCTAAAATTTTTGTAATTTTGCATTAAAATTCAAAATTTTGACCAATCAAATTTTTTTTTTTTTGAGATGAGTCCTAGTAGTTTAGAAACTAGATTCAATTTGGTAGAGATTCTTTTCTCTCAACTTTTTGATATAAAGTTAATAACAAGTAGAAAATTGCACGTCAAGTTGACATAACCCTGATTTTCTAATTTTTTATTGCCACTTAAGAGCATAGTTTGTTTGACCAAGATCCTGCACATACCCATATATATATGTATGTATGTATGTATGTGTATGTGTGTGTATGTGTGTGTGTGTGTATGTATGTATGTATGAATATACACACACACACACATATGTATATATATGTATATATACATATATATACATATATATATATAGATATATATACATATATATATACATATATATATATGTGTGTGTGTGTGTGTGTGTATATATATATATATACATATATATATAAAAGAAATAAGTAAAATGAATATACTAGTATGAGTGGATGCCATTTCATATCTCAATCATAAATACAAATATAAATATAATTAAATTAACTATATTACAAAATAATCTATCAATAATATAATACTATTTAAAATGTAATAATATTATAGTTTTAATATTATAATAAAGATATTAAAAACTAAAAAATATTATAATATTATAAAATATAGAATTTAAATTAATTATAAGTGGACAGGCATTTAATTCAATCTGTTATTAGTGTTCCATTTTAGAATTACCAAATTTAAAAGCTCTTCATATAGGTTGGTTGACAAGCTTTGTGTTAGAAAATGTAGGAGTTTCCTAAATTTATTTTCCTATCTCATATAGAGCATGACTTTTAGAGTGATAAAATTGAGAGATATATATTTCCAAAAGTATTAGATATAACTTGGATCTTAACATTTTTATAGTTACTCAAACTAAAAATTATATTATATTTTAAGATTTGTGAATACAATGAACTAATCTTTAATGTTAGAGTAATTAATGTTAAAATTTTATATTTACAAATCTTAGTCAATATATTACAAACCTAATAAATTTTAAGTTCAATCCAACTAACCCTTAATATGGTAAAAGAATAAAGATGAATCACCTTTAGAAAATGAATATTCAATACATTTGTCAACTTGCTTAGCTCATATTAATAAATAGATTTGTAATATTTTCTTTTCATTAATAATTTTATAATAATATGACATATTGTGCATCTTTTGGAAGAGTGGGTTGTCCATATGATATAATAATCAATAGTTAAAAGGGTAGATAGACATAGGGAGAGATAATAGGACAGAAGTCAAAGGGAGTGAATAAGATTATTAATATGAAGAGAGAAGAGAGTTAGATGAGTAAGAATTCTGATAGTGATTAAAAAAGGGAAGGGAAAAATAGGGAGAGACTATGCATGAGGGAGATAAATATGAAGGAAAATGTAAAGAAGAAGGAACTAGGAGGGAGAGAAATAAAAATAGGAAAGATGAGAGTGAAGACATGAAGAGATATAATAATAAAGATATCTGACATGATAGATAGTACATAGATACATACAAAAGATTTAAGAGATAGAACAAATAGAATATAGATAGTAAGAGGTGAATGATAAGGAGATAGGTGACATAAGATATAAATAGAAAGGGAGAAAGAAGTGTATTTATGTATAAGGAAGATATAAATGAGAGAATAGTGGGGTAGAGTAGGAGTGAATGTTGTTAGTGTAGTTTTCTATTTCTTAGTAGGTTATTTATTTTTCCCTATATTGCTAGGTTTTTCCTACACTTTTAATAATCTCACTTAGGTTAATAAAGCATGTCTTATTAGGTGAATAGTTGCGAGGTGTCACCTTCCTACATGTGGGCATCCATTAGCTATCTTGGAAAGATACTTTGCTATCTTTAGTCTGATAGATGGTTGCTCCTCATTGGTCGGTGTTGCCACCTCCTCCCTCTTCCTAGCCTATATAAGCATGCTACCTAGTTTGTATTTGTATCTCTTGTTTTTGCATCCTCTTAACGCTATTTTTTTTCTAGCATTTGCATTACTCTCTTAGAGACTAACTCTATGTTGCTATTTTGATTTTGTATCATTTGCATTCATAGTTTAGATATTTATTCTTTGCACTAATTTTCTAGGTTATTAATTTTTTTAGATTCTAACATAGTATCAGAGCTTTTCTACATGCAAGAGTAGATTTTAGTTTCCTTATTTGAGAGATTTAGGGGGGGTTAATAAAAATTATTGTAAGTTTTTGAAAAACTCAGTATGCTCTTCTCTCGCATCTTTGAATGATCTTGAGAATCAAAAAGTTTGACAAAAACATTTTTAATCTCTAAGTGATTGCAGCATTTTTGGTTATACTAGAAACATTTTTTATTGTTCCAACATTTCTAGTAGGCTTGAGAAAGTCAAATTTGGCTTTCATTTCACCAAGATCAGAGATCGTCATACAAGTTGCAAAACTGGGGTTTCAGTCTCAAATCTAACAATGAACTTGCATATTTGGTGTTTTCAATCAATATTGCAGGTTCTAGCAAGCCATTTGTTGACTTAGGTAGCTGATTCAATATTTTCATGATGTCTTCTGGTTGTTAGGGTCATTTTTTGGTTGTTGGGTCCATTTTTTTGTTGTTAAAGGCATTTAATTTACACTACAGTTGCATCTTCTATACATCAGCAAGAAAAATGCTTTCTAGGTATTCTTCATAGCCCCAAACAACCATCTAGGTATCTTTTAGATTTTGCATGAAATCTATATATTTTATAGAATCGAGCGCAAAAAGCTACAGCCATACCTTTCTCCGTTGGCAGTCGTAGATTTGAACACAGTTTTCAAATGCCTCATTCTTGCTCATATAGATTCTAATTTCGACAATTCTTGTTATGAACTTGGCTATTTTTTGTGTTCTATCCACTAGTGGAGCTTTTTTTTTATTCTCATGCAGACATTTTTTAGAAATTGCAGATTCTCAGTCGTGATTGTGCATAGTTCTCATTTTGCAAACTTCAGAGGATCATAACTTTCTCATACAACCTCGTATCGAGGCGATTCTTTTTTTGAAAGTGCATGATTTTTTGAGTAGATCATAGTGGTGCTATTTGTTTCCTTTATTATTGTGCTCAAGTTTCACTTTCAGCATATGCTCTTCATAAGGGTTTGTAATGCATTGAAATCAAGACCACTAAGTATTCCTTTGTCGTGGTAGTTGTAAATGCAGTAAAATAAAGTGCCAAATCATATTTCTTTGGGGGGGGGGGGGGGGGGGGGGTTCTTTGATTGAGTAAAAAGTGGGGGACATTGTCATGGTTGGGTTCTCTTCTTTTTAGCATTTCTTCTCTGAATTTCTTTATCATGGATCAAACAAATATGCCCATCCTAACTCCATACAATTACTTTGAGTGGAAATCACACATGACAATTCATTTAAGGAAAGATAGATTAAATAGGATAACTATGGGACTTGAAACTGAACTTGATAAAGATGAAGATAAGCCTAAGTGGTTTAACAAATGTGATGAGGCATATGGAACATTGTGTTTGTCTGTTTCTCCTAACTTTCTATTTCACACTAAGTCTTTGGATACACCAAATGAAATATGGACAAAGCTAGAAACACTATTTGGCACACAAGATTCAATGAGGGGTCATATGGTGGAAAATGAACTAATTACTTTAAGTCCAAGAAATTTCAACACAATCCAAGATTTTTTCACCAAATTGAAATCACTAAGACTGTAGTTAAAACAATGTGGAATTGAAAAGGAAGATGAACAACTAATTCTTAGTATTCTCTTTGAGCTAAGTTCAGAATATTCTATGTTTGTCTCTACCTTCTATGCTACTAAGAGTGCACTAGGTACTCAATTCACCATGCCAACTTTAGATGATTTTGCTATCAGTCTCACTTGAGAATAGGACAAGCTAATCCAGATGGGCACTCTTAAGTCCTCTAAGTTGCATGCCTTGGCTGCCAACCAAGGTACAAAAGAACAAAAAGGACAAAGTAGTAAAAACAATAGTAAGGATGAGAAACAAAATAATAGCGAGGAAAAGAAGGATAAGATATCAGTTGCTTCAAAAGCAACTAATTATACCCCATCTTCCAAGGGTGATAAGCCTAAGAAAGAAAAGGTCAAATGAGCCTATTGTAAAAGACTCGATCATGATGAACATAAATGTTTGAAGAAACAAATTTATCACTTGACATACATTCTTGAGAAAAATAATATTAGTGTTCCTGTGTCTATCAAACAAGTTCTAATGAAGGGTCTAACAAGGAAAAAGAAAACAACAAGGGGAAAGGAAAGGGTGAGGCTCTTGTTGCAATTGCTTCCTCACCATCCACTTGGGTTCTTGATTCGGGTGCTTTGCACCACATGGCTTCATCTAAGGAAGAACTTGCATCCTTGGAGCTGTGTATTATGCCTTCTATTTTGATGGGTGATGACACTCCTGTTGAGGTGTGTGGGAGAGTGTCTACTGATGTGGGGGATGGCATATTCCATGATGTTATTTATGTACCCTCATTATCAACTAATCTCCTATCAGTATACTAGATCACTCCCATATGTTTAGGCAAGCAGGTTGAGTTCACTCCTAATTCAGTGGAGATACATGAGTTGCACAATGATTCTATAGTTGCAGTTGGGAGAGTAGATCATCAGTCATGACTCTATATATTTTTTCACTTTGTTCCTAATCCTCCTTCATCTGATTTTCTCACTCACTCTAATGATGTGAGTAAATTATGGCATGAGCAATTTGGCCATCTTAACTTTCACTATTTGAATCAGCTCAACCAGCAGAGCATGGTCACAAGGTTTCCTCTGGTTCAGTTCTTAGGCAGTGTTTGCTAAGGTTGCATTCTTGGTAAGCATCCTAAGGAAATTTTTGACAAAAGTAAGGCATGGAGAGCTTCACAGATACTAGAGTTAGTTCATAGTGATTTGGCTGGTCTATTTCAACATCCTTCTTTCAGTAGGGCCGATATGTCCTCACATTCATTGATGACCTTTCTTGATATACTTGGGTGTACTTTCTCAAACAAAAGTAAGAGGTATTTGATCATTTTTAGGACTTCACAAATTTTGTAGAAAAGAAATCCGGGAAAGCCATCAAATTTTTACGCATAGACAATGGTGGTGAATATGTCAACCATTGGTTTGAAAGATTTTGTACTTCAGAGGAGATTGATTTATAGCATTCAGTTCCATACAATCCTCAATAGAACGGTGTTGTTGAATGGAAGAATAGATCCTTGAAGGATATGGAAAAATATATGATTCACTCTAGATCTCTTGCACCATAGTACTGGACAGAGGCCATTAACTATGCTTGTTATATCCAGAATTGTGTTCCTCATCGAGCCTTGAAGGGAGTTACTCCTTTTGAAGCTTGGAGTGATCGAAAACCATCAGTTAAGAACTTTCAAGCTTTTGGCTCTCTTGCATGGGCCCACATTCTTGTAGAGAAACATAAGGCCTTGGATCCATAAAGTAGACCTTGCATATGTTTAGGTTATACCGATGGTGTGAAGGATTATTGGTTGTTTTGCCCTACTACACATGAGTTATTCATTGAGAGGAGTGTTCAATTTGAAGAGGGATCTTCAAGCTCACTTTCTATCACTTCTCCAACTCCTACTTTGACAATGGAGTCACTTGGAATACATGACAGATCTTCTGATGAGTCAGATTCACCTAAACAGTCTTCTACCTCCACTTTCGATGTAAAGAGTGATTCAGAGAATTCACCTCCTTCCTCTCCTAGTCATCATTCAGAGGTTAATGATTCCCATCCAGATTCTCCATCTTCCAGTCCACTTTGGGCTAGACAGAACTTGCAATCCATAGGTGATTGGGTTGGAGATCCATCAGACATTAGGCAAATTCATTCACAATTCTAGGATGCTCCACATGTTTTCATTGCTACTGCCTCAGATCCACAATCCTTTCATGACGCTTCTGGTATTCCTGAGTGGGATACAATTATGCAGGAAGAGTATAGTTCCTTGATGAGGAACCACACTTGGGATCTTGTCCCTCTTCCTAAGGGAAGAAAACTTGTTCGATGTAAGTAGATCTATCGGTCAAAATTTGCAGTAGATGGGTCAGTTGACAAACACAAGGCTCACTTGGTCGCCAAAAGATTCTCCCAAGTTCTTGAGATTGACTACTCTGAGACTTTTTCACCAGTTGCCTGAATGAATTCCATTCAACTTGTTCTTGCCATTGTTGTAGCTAATCATTGGGAAGTACATCAAATGGATGTGAAGAGTTCTTTTCTTCATGGTGAACTTCATGAGGAGATCTACATGGAGTAGCCACAGGGATTCCTTCAGAATTCTTCACTTGTGTGCCATCTTTAGAAGTCTCTCTATGGCCTCAAATAGGCTCCTCGGGCTTGGTATGCCAAGATGGACTCCTTCCTTCTATTAGTTGGGTTCACTTGGTGCCATTCTAATCCTAATGTCTACATTTTGCAATAGGGTTATTCACTTCTATTTTTGGTTTTGTATGTTGATGACTTGCTAATCATAGGATGTTCTTCACCCACCATTAAGGCTAGCAAAGTGGCCCTTCAGGACAGTTTTTTGAAGACTGACTTGGGCTTGTTGCATTACTTTCTTAGGATTGAGATCTTTCAGTCTCCTTCTAGGATCACCATCACACATTCCAAGTATGCTCTAGATTTACTCTTGAGGATTCATATGGTTGACTATAAGCCTACTTCGACTCCCTTCCTTTCTAGAGTCAAACTAGAGGCTCAGTGTTCTTCTCCACTTGTTGGTGGCACTTTGTACTGCCAACTTGTTGGGATTTTCATTTATCTGACTCATATGAGCTATAAGCATGGTCTCTTGATTCATGCAAGAGCCCCATGAGCTACACTGGAAAGTAGCCAAGTGGATCCTTCACTACATGTAGGGTTCTCACAGTTGTGGGATTCACTATGTAGCAAGTATTGAGCTCAATTTGGTGGGCTACACAGATTCAGATTGGGAAAGTGATTCTTAGGATCGCAAGTCAACTTCAGGGTACAACTTCTCGCTTGGTTCAAGTCATGTTTGTTGGTCGAGCAAAAAGCAGTCTGCTATTGCTCTATCTTCTACTGAGGCTGAGTATCAGGGGGCTATAAATGAGGCCACTGAGGCCATTTGGCTTCAACATCTTCTCACTGAGTTTGGTATCCAAATTAGATGGCCATCAATCATATTTTGTGACAACCAGAGTGCCATTCAGATCTCACAGAATCCAGTTCATCATCAGCAGACCAAACACATAGAGGTCCACATGCACTACATCTAGGAACTCATCCATGGTCATGTCATTTGCCTTCACTATTGTCCAACTTTTGAGTAGGTTGCTGATATCTTCACCAAACCCTTCACTGAGAGAAAGTTCCTTCATTTATGAGCTTTGTTAGGGGTGCAGGATGCTTCATCTTTTGGGGAGGGGGGGGGAGGGGGGCTCTTCCTCTCACTCAAAGTCCTAACTTTTTTTGGGGGCCTCTTTTCTCTCTCTTTTAGGGGAATCTTATGTACATGGGTACCTCATTAGGCTTGACTTGCTAGGACCCATTTCTACATCCACCTAAGCTTCGCTTATGGGGGGGTCTTAGTGTAGTTTTTTATTTCCTAGTAGGTTATTTATTTTTCCCTATATTGCTAGGTTTTTCCTACACTTTTAATAATTTCTCTTAGGTTAATAAAGCATGTCTTATTAGGTAAATGGTTGTGAGGTGTCACCTTCCTACATGTGAGCATCCATTAGCTATCTTGGGAAGATACTTTGCTATCTTTAGTCTGATAGATGGTTGCTTCTCATTGGTTAGTGTTGCCACCTCTTCCCTCTTCCTAGCCTATATAAGCATGATACTTGGCTTTTATTTGTATCTCTTGTTTTTTCATCCTCTTAATGCTATTTTGCTTCTAGCATTTGTATGAGTCTCTTGGAGATAGAGACACACAAGCATAAAATTAAAGAGAAGAAATATAGAGTAAGATGAAGAGGAAGAGATGGAGACAAGTTTAAAATACCATTTGTAAATAACTAAGTTGTTCATTTCATTTAAAGATAAATAGTTAGAGGGATAAATAATAATAACATGAGAGAGAGAGAGAGAGAGAGAGAGAGAGAGAGAGGGGTAAAAAAAATGATAGAGATAAAAATAGATAGGTAAGCATAAGGATAGACAATATGTATATAGAATGATCATAATCAAATATCAAAGTGAAGGATAGTTGTGAAGGTAGAGACAAAGAGGATTGGTGCGGGAGGGAGATAATTAAGAATATGATAGGAGGGAGAGAAAGAGAGATAATTATAGAGATATAAAAGGTAATATATGGATGGTGGGTAGATAGATAGATATATAGTATAAATAGATAGAGTACATTAAATAGAACTAAACAAAATATGATATAGATACAATGAAGAAAATGCTAAAGACAGAGGTGAGATAAAATAGAGATAGGGAGGGAGAAATGATTGTTTATGTATATGAATAAGAATGATATAAATATATGGATGGTGAGGTAGATAGGGAGAGTGTGAGTTATAGAAGTACAAATGGATATAAAAATAGAGAGATAAAAATTCATAAATACACCACAACATATTCATTTGATATATTTACTATCGGTGTAACCACTTTACCTATGTACCCGTAGATTCACTGAAAGTTAATATTTACATTCACATGTGTTGATTTTGTTGATTCTAGGTCATTATTTCTCATGATTTCTCTTACAATCTACCTTGCACTAAATATTGAATGGACCATGGACTAGATGACTAATGTCTAAAAGGACTATGTCCATGTTGTTCCACCCCCTCAAGGTACAACCAATAAATTTTGCCATCTATAACTATCAAATAAGATGCTCAAAATTGTTACCGATTAAAAATTTCCATCACATTTTGAAGGATGAAGTTGTGAATTTGACATGAAGATATTGGCCAAATCTTGAAGCAAGAAGTTGTGAAGTTGACATGAGGATATTGGCCCAATTAAGAGGCAAGGGCAAATTTCTATATCTATATTTAGAGTGAAATCATTACCAGGCTCCATATTGAACATGCTTTTACCTTTGACAAATACTACAAATTTCAAATCAATCTATATATAGTTAAATATGAAAAAGAGGAATCTTGCCTAAAACATTTTCAATTTTTACCAATTTTTTAATAAGAACTTCAAATTTTAGTTATAATAAGAAACGTGATAGAAACTATTCAAGAACATCATCAAGATTATACAAGACTATCCACTTAACACTTGCACGCTACAAAGATGCTAAGTGCTAGTTTGTAATAATTTTCATATAATTCCCCTCATGCTATTTGACATTGGAAAAGTTAAATGAATCATAGAGAATAATCAAAGACAACCACCCTTCCGTTATTTGTGATGACTCGCTTATGGTTTCCCCTTTCACGTGATAGGATTTTGAAATAGTTAAATATATCTTAGTAAAAACAAATAATAAATACTCAGACAAGAAGTGAAAATTAGGTCATCAAGGGAACCACTTGAAGTGGTGAAGAATAGTGACTCTAAGTCTGTCAACATATATGACTACAGGACATTGAAAGATTGGTCTATAGTGAGTAGCTTGGAGTGGTTGGATTGAGATTAGTTTTGTTGTTATGTCTTGAAAGTGAAACGCTACCAAATTGCTATTGAAACATGACTGTCAATTAGCGTTCATGATTTTTCCAATTGTTCAGCTTTACATAGATACCACTCAATGCGTAGAAAACATTTGGCCGTGTATTTAGCAGAGTATGTGGGACAGATTAATTTCACAAGTATATGAGAGGACTAGCAATAGACTAAATGAACACTAGATCTATGAAATGAAATGTCAGTTTAAACTAAATGAAAAAATTAGTGATTCGAGGGAGTCACTAGATCTATGAAATGAAATGTCAGTTTAAATGATTCCAAAATAACGGGGAATCATTTACACACTATGGATAACCTAATTAACGTTTAGAGTCAGTTTCTAGTAATATTGATTTCAAACGAAATATAACTATCATTTTTCATGTACTTGCGTTAATAATTTTTATAATAATTAATTTTTTTAATTTAATATTGAATATTTTGAAGTATAATCAATAATGTTATTTTACAAATATAAAGTTGTGATAACTATAGTACTAGATATATAGTATATAATAATATTTCAAAAGTATTTTTAATTGTGATAGTTTACTATTTTATATATTGAAAAAATTAGTATAGTACTAGATATATTATATATATTAAGATTTATAAGTATTATAAATTATCATATTTTACTATTTTGTATATTATAAGTTTACTATAAAAAATAGTTTTAAATATATAATAATTGTATATTATATTATTGTTCAAATATAATAGTAATATATTCATATAGTTATATATTTTAATAAAATATTATTATTTATAAATTGTATAAGGAAATTTTAATTTAAGATATATTACAATTCACAAATTATGTATCAAAATTTTAGTCAAAAAATATGAAATATGGAGAACCTTCTAGTAAAGGGTTCCTATAATACAAAATGAATTGACCCAATCAAATTTAAGATATTTAATTTTTATAATATTAAAAATCATAAATAAATTACAAAACTTAGGAAAATTGTGAATTATCTAAAAAATTATTATTTGTGATTGGTGCTTATTGGTTGAAGTGAATGCAACAGTGTGTTGCCTACAACAATTACAATAACAAAGCATTTGAATATTTAAAAGACAATTTTATGAAAATGAATAAAGGTTGACTATGTTTACAAGTTCTCTAGTATGGATAATTATGGATGATGTCATTTATGACGATATTCATTAAGTTAAGGTTCAATGAACTCAGTACAACAGAGGATAATTGTTAGAAGAAGTATAGCCATAGTCAACTAGTTCACTTGAAGTAGATATATGCCTATAGTTTTGGAATACGATATAATAGAGTGGAATCATTTACACACAATGGATGACCTTGTTTACGTTTAGAGGAGGTTTCTTGTAATATCAATTTCGAATAGAAAAAACCTAAAAATTTTAACTATTTTTTTTTAATGCTTGAGATAATTTTATGAAAATGAATAGAAGGTTGATCGTACTCCTTTCTACTATAAAGTATTTCACCATAGAAGAAACTAATTGATTATCAAATGTAGAACATTATGGGAAAGAATAATAGGTTGATCCTACACCTTAACTCTCTTGTTCAATGCTATAAAACAACATTCCACATTGGAAAATGTCAAAATTGCTCCTCAAATTTTGTTGCTAGAAAAATCAAAGGAGTTTATTGAGCTTTAAGAAGAGTTTTAAAATGAGGTAAGTAATTGTGCATAATAAAACATAAAATAGTCAACATCAATCAATAATGATTTTCAAGATAATGGACAAAACACTTTTCTAAGAGGTCATCATAATAATAACTTTTCTGTTTATAAAACCACAATGATTAACCCTTTTATTGCAAAATTTCTTAATAGTATAGTTGAATATATGTTTTTTATTTTATTTATGGATTCATCTCCAAAAATGACCTTTCTCACTGAAAGGCCAATGATTAGTGTCTCTATAGTTGTAAATATTATTGTGAAATTGTAATCTTGAACTTTGAATTTCAAAGTGAGTTACCATGGATGATGTGGTTCTTTATGAACTTTTCTATTCTTTTAACTTGAAATTATTAAAATGAGACAAGGAAAAACTAAAGAAAGATTAATAGCTACAGCTTCAACAAGATCTACAAATATTGACTAAGACTTTTCAAGTGAATAATTAGAAAGAGCATTTTAACATGAAATATTATACTACAAAATAAAGACAAAATACTCCAAATGTTTCCCATAGACTTATCCCACCGGAGATGTCCCCTCTATATTACTAGTTGTCTTCTATTTACAAGCTTCAAAGGACAACTACCTAGTAACTAATTTTATAACTACCCATTAATTGCCTCTATGAAAATATAATTATTTTGAAAATAATAAACCTTATTTCATTAAGAATTATATGAAAAGTGTTTCTAAAAATTGAAAAAAAAAAAAAATTCTTATAGTATCCAAAGCATACAATGTTCTAAATGTTTCAAATCTAAAAAATGTTATATAATTTGAGAGTTAAAGCTATAGTTTTTTTAATTGTAAGGTCTCCAATTTATCCTTTGGAGTAGTGTGTCCACTAAATGTGTCACACTTCTATAGACTATTATTCATAAGAATAACCATGGTGAAGAGCATGCCATGGAACAACCTAGAATTTCCTATGTATGACATGGAAGAGCTATGAAATTTTGGATCTAAGATGAACCTAGTTAAGAAAAAATTGCAAGGTGCATCATAGAGTGGTTCAGACTCAAAGAGTAGAGGAAAAAGTACCAATATATAAGAATTATATACATGCAATTAAAATGCAAGATAAACTAAATAAGATATGAGATCTATCCTAACATAACAAAACCACCTAATTAAGCTATTTGATTTAAGAATGAAAATCTAAGATAGAGAGTATGTCATAATGCAAGTAAAATGAAGATTAAGCTAAGAATGCAAGTGGAATATGGGTGCTCCAAATGTTGTAGAATAAAACCTTCAACATAACAATAGCATCAACTAGCAACCTTAGACAGTAAGGAGCAACCCTTCATTTTAAAGTAAAAATGTGTCAAAGATCCAAGCAAAGGAGTGCATGGAGTTTGACTAATATTAGAATATTTTATAGGAGTAGGAATATTACATGTACACCCTCTTGCAACATGTCTCATTTTAAATATTCTATTTGAAATGTGTCTCCAATTTGAATGTTTCAACTCAAATAAAGAATCCATGGAGACAAATTTAATTCAAATAATTTTAATAAATATCTTTTTGTTTATAATTGACCAAAGTAACTTAAAATAATAAAAGCTTTAGAACATTTTATTAAATTAGTCAATCAAAGAGGTTTAAATAGTTGATTTCATTCTCATGTTTAAAAATTTATAATGGCTAAATAATTATTGAAAATTATTGGTTTTATGCAATTGATATTCAAATCAAGTAGAGATAATTTGGATTAGAAATACATAGTGATATTGGACTTTATTGATCATAATCTAATATTTCAATGTTAGGAGTAATTTACTTTAGGAGAGTAATTTTGGGGTATTACATTTCCCCTCTTTAAATTGATGTGTGAACAATTAATTAATTCAAAAAATAGTCAAATTCTAAAAAATAGCATGAGAATTGAGATTAATTCCATGTTTGACTTTACGAAAACCAATAGATGAATTAAAATTGATTCTTTGCTTGGTTGGATGAAAGTAAATACTCAGGAGTTCAGGTAAAATAGATAACAAGAAATTGAATACATGTATATTGAAAAAAAACATAGAATTATCTCTACAAAAATGCTTACCTCCTACAGAGTATAGATAAAACACTTGGATACTGATCCATCAAGAAGAGTAGAGCATTATCTCAAAATATGACACTTAATTCTCTAGATTCTAGATAGAACACCTATATACTACTCCATAAAAGATGATAATAGTGTCAAAGTAGAAATTTGTGTCACCTTTCAGGCCGACTTATTAGAATGAATAAATTTGAGTATTTATATCTAAAAATCATTTTTTTTCAAACACAGAATCTAGATGAATTTATTCTAGCTAAGTTATATATGGTCTCATACTTTTCCAATTGGAAATGTCTATTAAATCCATGTTTTATACTAGTTTATATCAAATTACTAAAAAAATAAAATTATTTTAGAAATGTTGTGTTTCAATAAGTCTTACTATTTTTTATAAATTTTTTTTTTAAATAACATATAAACACCATTTTATACATCTCAAAGTCAAGACTATTCTCATATAGATTTTATAGTGTTTTAATTATATATAGTATATTGCAATTAAAAAATTCTACAAGCATGCATTTTAACACTTGAAAAGATGTCAATTTTGAGAAAGAAAAAATATATTAAATCACGTCAAAAAAAATTAAAAATTATATGACATTTTAGAGGAGAGATTCCTATTTTAGAATGCATAATTTTTCTCCTATTTAGAATAGATTTATTTTTTAAAATGTGGTGGGAGATGAAAACTATCAATTTCAAGTGAGTTGAAATTTGAATCATTATAAAAAGATAAAATATAGGTCTAAAGTTGATTTTTATTTTTTATTGTCCTATCTATATATGTTATCTATAACATTTTTTGAGATTAAAGGGAAATAAGTTTATTTCCATACAGTTTTGTGGTGGGAACTAGACCCCTAATTTTAAAAAAAAATTCAGCAGCTAAAAATTTATCTATAAAAATTGGGAAAATATATGGATTCTTATTCCAAATAATTACTAAAAAATATAATCCTAAACTTCATCCATTTCTACACATTTTATTAGTTTACTTCATTTTCAAATTCATAATAATAATACCAATTTTATGTCATTGAAGGTGAATAGGTATACTTTTGTTAGCATTTTCCTTTACAAAAGGGTGACATAGGTTTGTGCTTTTACCCAATAAATATTATGAGTCACGGGCTTTTACACAAAATGAGGCTTAATCATCAAGAGTCTAGGTAGAACATCTAGATAACTATCCATTGATTCATGATGAGAATTTTCATGACTGAAAAAGATAACTAATAGAAAGTGAGTCACCAAATTGATAGATATGGCAATACTAGATTGACATGAGTTACAAGAGAATATTATATGCCCCTAGATGTATGAGTGTATTATTAGATATTCTATTTGAAATGAGATATGAGTGATTAAATAATCCCTTAATGATGAGATGCTCCTAGTGATGATGACTTTGAATTTTGATAAAATTGGTTTCAAGCAATATTTTATTAATGTAAATAAATGCATCAATTATGCCCCCTCGGTAGAGAAATTAAAAGATGAAATACTAGAGAAGTTATGACAAGAAAAAGATGATATTTTAATAGTCAAGCAAGGATTTATAAAAATCTAGAACTAATTAGAAGTGATTGAGGTTGATTTGGAGCAGATTTGAAGATCTTTTATCAAGAGATTGGGTCCCATTTAACCAAGATTGATCAAGTTTCACTAAAGTTTAATTTTTTTGAAAAGGTGGAAATTTTCAGAAACTTTTGATATCAAAAGATTTTGAAATAAACATGATGTCAAGGAGGACTACACAAATGTTCAATCACATTGGTCCTAAAAAATTTAATTGTGTTTTTTAGTAGCTTGGTGGTGTCATATTCTAATTTCAATTTTGAGAATGGGTCTAGAACCATGAAATTAGCCAAGGGGTGATTTATTTGTCAATCAAAGCACTTTTGAAAATTTAGGTCAAAACCTATATAAGAGTAAAAGAGGTCATTTTAAAATCATACTTTCATTTGTCTTCTTGTAACCTTGTTGGAAGACCATGGAGAAAATTCCCATGAGAGACCATTGTTTTGAGCTCCAGAGATGTCATGCCCAATAGGTAGACTATTCACCACCTATAAGTCAATTAATCACTTGTGTTTGATTCAAGTATTACAACTTTTTATTGAAAATTTAAACATTTATCAAATTTTCTTGGTTAAGTTGGGTGGAAGGTCATACGCAACTTGATTTAGGTTTATCCAAGCTTTCAAAATAGTCCTTTTTTTTTGTATTTTCTTGTATGGTTCACTTGTTATGTTGATGTGGGAAGTACCCATTAGTCATGTTGGTGTTTTGAAACTATCAAAAACTTCAAATCTACCCATACAACTGAAAGTCCTTCAAAACATTGCAATAAAATCAATTGGGAAACAATTGGTACAAATATTTAGAGTTGCCACTCATGAATGTGAGAAATAAAACATAATTTGTCACTTGACAAATCTAAACCAGACCTTAAGATGTAGAAAAAATGAAAATCACCAAACCACTCTTGTAGATTTACAAACTTGAAAAAGAGAACATGACTTTTTGTTCATTCTTGACTCTAATTTTACAACAACACTTTGAATGAAAAATCCAATTAAATTGATTGAAGATAAAACCTAGTAACAATATAATTTGCATTCATCTTTCAAACCTAGTATTGTCCTGAACAAAGTATCATTGGGGTGCATGATTTTTGAGTAAGAAAAATAGAAAACATATCAGAAAACTTATTGTTAAAACATTTTTTATGTACTTCTCCTACTATATTAAATCTCCTATTTTCAAATTCTCAAGGTTTGTCTACCATTTAGATTCAATACAAACCCCAGTAGACTTTCCATTTTTTTGGTGGTTTTAAACATCATAGTTTCAAATTACCCTAATGAGAACAAGATACATCTAGGAGTAGCTACTTCCCATCTTCAACATACCCTTTTAGATACCAGGCCAACTATAAGGCTTGACGCTTCTTCTACTTTAGGCTCTGCAAAACTGATACAAGAAGGGCAAGAAAAAAATGGCCAAAGGCACACTTGATGATCCAAACCAACCTTGCAGAGTTAACATAATGGAAGCAAACACACAAAGAGAAAAATACCATAGAGGGAGAGAGAATAATATTATTTTATTGATTTATCAAATTATTAGCATACATGCCCAACTATTGGGCCTTATGGGTTATGGCTAGACACAAATACATTCAAGATCTTAGATCCAACATCAAATTCACAACTCCAAATTGATCTAAAATCATTCTCCCAAAATTTCCTAACTCTAAGTCTAAATACTCTGTTTATACTTACCAAAACAACTTACACATCATTCTAGAAAATTACATAATAGCAAGGCCAACACAACAATGGTCTAGACACATCCCAAGAAAAGATCTCATCGTAAATGTCATGATCAGAATAAACCTGCAAGTCGACTTGCACCAAAAATATAGAAATAATATCCAAAATGTTTACACAAGATAAATTGGATAACTTGGTACAATATGATGATTCACTTAGCACATGAAGAGTCATTTAGCATACACTAGGTAAGTTGGCACATGGAGAATAGCTCGACACACATTGTGGAACTTAGCACACAATATAGAGATGGGATAACACATGAACCTAAGTGTTAACATGATGTGGGATAACCTCAACTTGGCTTAGACTACAAAATTACATGCACTCAACGATTGCTACAACTTGGCAATAATTAAAACTTGGCAAAAACTGGCAGAATGAAAACAAATGAGCAAGATAACACTTCAACCCAAGATGCTCCTACATCAGACAACTAGGGTAGAAAGAAATGATTCTCCTAAATCATGCAAGTGTCACAACCTAAGATAAATCCAACTCCAATTGAAAAATCCATTTAGCATCTTCAACTGGTCTATTCTTCCACTTTACCAAATATTTATAGTACTCTTTTCCTCTTGTAATTGTACCAACTCTCTGATCTAGTATATATTCAACCTTTTCAATCTAATTTTTAGGATAATCATCAAGTACAAAAAATTCATAATCTAACTCATGGTACTTATATAGATCAACAATATGGAATATAGGAGATATATCCATGTCATTAGGTAACTCAACCTCATAAGCATTTCCACTATCAAACTTCTTTAAGATCTTACAAATTTCAAACTTCTTCATCCTTAGCTTACTGTAAGTTCCAATTGGAAATCTTCCTTTCTTCAAATGAATCATCACCTCATCACTAACTTTAAAGACATGATATCTTCTAGACTTATTAGCATTCTTCTTATACTTCTGATTACTTTGCTTTAACTTTAGTTTCTCTTCCTTATGCAAAGACTCCATAAAATTAGAAAATTCTTCTCCAGCAAGACTTCTCTTCTCTTCACTAGCAACATCTCTTAAATCTGATACTCCTATAAGATTCATTCTAGTAACAATTTCAAATGGTGTCTTCCTTGTACTTCTATTCACAAAATTATCATATGCAAGCTTCGCTTGTGCCAATACCATCTCCCAATTATCTATTTCATCTCCAACTAAGCATCTTAGAAAATTATCCAAGCTTCTATTCACAATCTCTGTCCATCCATCAGTCCGTGGATGGAATGTAGAACTAAACTTCATCTCAGTACCCATCTTCTTCCACAAAGTTCTCCAAAAATAACCAAAAAACTTACTATCTCTATCAGAAATAATACTTCTTGGTAATCCATGCAATCTAACAATCTCTTTGAAGAAAAGTTCAATGACATACTCAGCATCTGATGTCTTCTTACATGGCATAAAAGTAACCATTTTAGAAAATCTATCCACAACATCAAATATAGAATCATATCCCTTCACTGTCTTAGGTAATCTAAGAACAGAATCCATACTAGTGTCACTCCAAGGCTTCTCAAAAACAATAATAGTTGTATACAAACCAATATTCTAACTTACCCCTTTTGCAAATTGACAAACTCTACAATTCTTTACAAACTTCTAAACATCTTTATACATCTGTGGCCAATAATACTTCTTCAACAAACTCAATGTCAAGTATCAATTCCAAAATGTCCAACTAATCCATCACTATGATTTTCCTTAATCAAATTCAACCTCATAGAACTTCTAGGAATACACAACTAAATACCTTTGAACAAAGTATCTTGTTGAATGAAATATGCATCAGACTTCCTGATGTAATCTATCAGATTTGGTGCCCTACACTCTCTCCACACCTTAGAAAAATCAGGATCAGAATTATACAACTATTTCATTTCATCAAAACCAAGAACTTCAACCTTCATTGCAGTCAACAAAGAACATCTTCTACTCAATGCATCAACAACTCTATTAGTAACTCTACTCTTATGCTTAATAAAAAATATAGAACTTTGCAAATACTCAACCTAGTTCATATTTCTTTGATTCAATTTATGTTGACTTCCCAAGTATTGTAAAGCTTTATGATTAGTATTAAACACAAACTCCTTAGGAATCAAATAATGTGTCCACTTCTTCAAGGCTTGAACAATAGCATAAAACTCTTGATCAATCACAAAATATTTTCTTTTAGCATCATTCAACTTCAGGGTATGTGCAGGATCATGGTCAACCAAACTATGCTCTTAAGTGGCAATACAAAATCAAAAAATTAGGGCTATATTAACTTGACGTGCAATTTTCTACTTGTTATTAACTATATATCAAAAAGTTTAGAGAAAATAATCTCTAGAAAATTGAATCTAGTTTCTAAGCTACTAGGACTTATTTCAAAAAAAAAAAATGATTCATCAAAATTTTGAATTTTAATGCAATATTACAAAAAAACCAGAACAAAAATTAGAAGTAGATGTATGTCTGACCACCTTAATCAAAATCAAATGATAATACTTTTAATTATATACTAGATTTAAGTAGTATACAAATGCCTAGATGTGACACATATTTTTGGGTATTTTATTCTAAATAAATAATAATAAATTAATTTTTAACTTTAGTATTTTTGGAATAAAAAAATCTCATGTCTGACCACCTTAACTAATTTAAAAATTTGCAAAATTCATTTTTTCATTTTTTTCCTTGTAGTAGAAGAAACATAGAATGTGATGCATCTTTTGGATTTAAAAAATGTTGTACCATTTGAAAGTTATAGTTATTTTTCAAGTAGTGTCTCAGTTAGCACTTTATATGTAATTCCATTAGAAAATAAGTAATAATTACTTACTAAATTCATAATTTGACAAACCCTACATTTATGGAAAGATAACAACATTCTTAAGAAACCCTTTTCATTTCATCAAATCTTGGTGGAAAAAAAGGTCGTCAGCTACATGTTTGAAGTTAAAGTCACATAGAAAAAGGCCAAAAGCACATTTTTAGGATGTAAAGTTGACCATATAGGTTTGGTATCAAAAAATATAGCAGACCTTATAAAGATATTAATTATTTTCATTTAGTATTAGGGTGGGTGGGAAAAAAGTTGGAATAGATTTTGAAATGGTTTGAGCTATTTCAGAACTATAGATCTTTCAGATTGCCACTTTTTGGCACACCATGATCTTGCACATACCCTTCTCACTAAAGAAAGAAATAGGTTTACCTTCTTGACTTAATATAGCTCCTATTGCACTACCACTTGCATCACATTCAACCCGAAATACCTAATTGAAATCAGGTAAAGCCAATACGGGTAACTCAGAAACCTTTTGTTTCAAAGTCTTAAAACTCTTATCAACTCCATGTGTCCACTTGAATTCCTTTTTATCTCCTCTCATTGTCTCAGTTACAACATTACAAACAACACTAAAATTCTTTATTAACTTTCTGTAAATCCTGGCCAAACCATGAAATGATCTTACTTCACCCACAATCTCAGGTGTAACCCATTCTAAAATTGCTTTAACCTTCTTAGGATCGATTCGCAAACCATCAGCTGAAATAACAAATCCCAAATGCACAATCTTTTCTTGCATAAAAGAACATTTTTTCAAATTAATCATCAACTTATCCTCTTTCAATCTTTGTAATACGTTTCTAACATGCTCAAGATGTTCTTCCTTAGTCTTACTAAATATCATAATATCATCCAAATAAACAATCACAAACTTACCCAAGAATCTTTTCAAAACTTCATTCATCAACCTCATGAAAGTATTGGGTGCATTAGTCAAACCAAAAGGCATAACCAACCATTCATAAAAACCATCTTTTTTCTTGAAAGCAGTCTTTCATTCATCACCTTCTCTAATTCTGATCTAATGATAGCCATTCTTCAAATCAATCTTGGGAAAATACTTTGTTCCACTCAAACAATCTATTATGTCATACATCCTTGGTATATGAAACCTATATTTCATAGTGATCTTGTTAATAGCTATAGAATCAGTACACATTCTCCATTCTCTGTTCTTCTTAGGTGCTAATATAGTAGGTATAGTACATGGGCTCAAACTTTCTTTGATTAATCCTTTCTGTAGCAATTCATGCACTTGTCTGTTAAGTTCTTCATTCTCTATAGGTATCAATATATAAGGTTCTTTGTTTGGAAAACTAGCTCTAGGAATCAAATCCATACAATAAATTATACTTCTTATTGGCCATAAACCATCAGGAGTATCCTTAGCAACAATCTCTTTATACTCACTCAGCAATTCTGTAATTTCTTGTGTTACTCGACTACCATCATCAGCTATCACTTGGTCATCACTACCAACACTCAATCCTATAGGAACTATAGCAAAATAGACATTCTTCTTCACTTCTTATTTAAATTGCTTTTCATTAACCACACAAACTTTTATTGCAGTACAATTAACCTCATCTAGAATTTCAATCAAAGGAAGCAATATGTACTTCTTCCCATTCACCCAAAGAGTATATCAATTGATTCAATCTTCCATCATGTACAACATATCTATCATATTGCCAATGTCTACCCAACAAAATATGACAACAATCCATAGGCATAATATCACACAATACTTGATCAAAGTAATTTTCAATTTTGAACTTCACAACACATTGCTCACTTACTAATATCTTATGCTCATCTTTGATCCATCAAACATGATAGGGTTTTAGATACTTTACCCTTTGCAACTACAACTTTGTAACCAACTCTTCTGATGCCAAATTTGTTGAACTTCCACTATCAATGATCATCTTGCAACATTTTCCAACTATCTTACATCTTTTTTTGAAAAGACTTCTTCTAAGAATAGATTCCTCATCACTTCCCTTATTACATAAGGTTCTTCTCACCATCAGATTTTCTCCAGCCTTAGGTCCACTTGGTGAACTCTCAATGTCCTCTTGAATCACAACATTTCTATTATTTTGACCACTTTTAGATCTACACTCAAATGATCTATGACCTTCTTTACCACATCTGAAACAATTACCACAAAAACCACCTTTAGGATAAGAATTACCTCTTCCTCAATAAGAACTAGTACCTCCTTGGTATGAACTACCACCTTTCCAATTAGTCTTTTCTTTATCATCATTTTTCCATTCAGATTTTCCTTTATCCTACACAAAACTATCAGATCTACCACCTTCACACTAAGATCTTCCTCTACCTCTCTAGAATCTACCACCTCCACCTCTTTGTCTTTGTTCATGCTTCTTTGTCAAGATCTCCTCATCTTTCAATACATATTGATATGCTTCTTCCACACTTTCCAGTCTCACAAAAATTATCTCATCTTGA
Organism: Cupressus sempervirens; assembly: GCA_028749045.1. Classification (NCBI taxonomy): domain Eukaryota; kingdom Viridiplantae; phylum Streptophyta; class Pinopsida; order Cupressales; family Cupressaceae; genus Cupressus; species Cupressus sempervirens. The sequence goes on along the minus strand of CM053785.1, from coordinate 127,595,852 downwards.
ATTCTAGATCTCAATCCATTTATGTACCTTGCAATTTTTTCAACATCATCATCCACATGTCTAGATTTGATGTCCAATCTATAGAATTCCTTAGTATACTCTATCATAGTCATGCCTTTTTGTCTCAAATTTTGCATCTTTCTCAACAAGCTAACTTGGTATTCAATGGGAAGGAATTTGTTCTTTACATTGTTCACCACTTTTGGCCAAGTTCTGATATTTTCCTTTTGTCTCTTTTGTCTATTAGTTTGTAAATTCTCCCACCACAGTGAAGCATGACCTTTTTGTATATGAGCAATGTTAGTATGCTAATAGAAACCAAATTTAAATAAAGCTTCTACAAACTAAACAAAATTCATAAACTTCAAGATAGACTAAGATGAGCTCTTAATTGAGAATATGAGCCATTAATGGACTCTCTCAATAAGAAGCTCTCTTGTTGAGTAGCTTTATCTAAATGGATAGGATGTATGCTCAATATGCTTTCAAAGGCTTCAATGGATGATTGTGGATTTTTGGTGTGGATAGATGGATTTAGTATGGATTTGGCTCTCAAAATAGCATTATAACTTTACTTCATGGATTGTGTTATTTTGCAAAGGGGAAGGATCCAATTTATAGGCAAGAGGCTTGAGGGATTGAGGGCTAAGATGCAAGGATGGGAAAAAGCTTATGGAAGGCTCAGATTGCATGAGAGGAGAGCACATGGATTGTGCTTCCTTATAGCCAATCAAGGAGTGACACATGTCACATGGTGAGAGGATGGAGGAAAGGGCAAGGATGAGTCAACAAAGGAGGCTCAAGAGATAAAATCTTCATAAAGACCCTCATAATGACTTGTAAGAGCAATAAAAGGGCTTGTAAGAGTCATTTATGACCTAGTGGACTTCATAAAGTTTTATGGTTGAGATATTTTGAGGGTGATGAGAGCAAATTCGACTTGGACTTGATTAGAAATGTTTTAAGCTTGTTTAGGCTTGTGCAAATGATTAGAGGATGGATTAGGATGGTTTAGGATTAGCTTAAGGATAGGCAAGTGGATGGCATTTAATGAGGGTGGGTGAAGGAAGAGATATTTGTTAACTTTGGCTTGGGTTAGTAAGTTTTAACCCATGTTTAGGGAATGTGACAAGGTTAGGAGGGGATTAGGATTAGGTTTAAAGACATCTTCTAGAAGAGTCTAGATTTTGGATGAGGATAAAGACTTTCTAGAATAGTCTAGAATTTCCTAGGATGAGGATGAAGACTTTCTAGAAGAGTCTAGAACTTCTTAGGGTGAGGATAAATTAGATTTTTAGGAAATAAATAAAGTTTTATTTATTTCAAGGGTTTGGGTTGAGGAGATATTTATTAAAACTTTTTTAATAAACATGAGGATTAATATTTAATTTTAATTAAATATTTTGTGTTGGGGTTAGGGGTAGGAAATGATGAGATTAGCCTTTAATCGAAATTAAAGAAGGATTAGAAGATTTTGGAAGAGGTTATTGGTCATAAGGAAATTGGCCAATTTTTGGGCAAAAAATAAATTTTTTATTTATTTTAGGATTTTTGGTCAATTTATTAATTAAATAATTAATAAATAAGGAAATAATGTTTAAATAAGATTTAAACATTTTTGGGAGGGATTCCTTAATTAAATATTTTTAATTAAGATAAAGGGATTTAATGGCATAAAAATTAATTAATTAATTAAATAATTAATTAATTAATAAATGATGATGTCATCAGGACTTTTTCAGAGAATAAAAATACTTTATTTTCTAAAGGTTTTTAGGTGTCTACACTTTTAGCCTAGTGACTGCAAGTTCCACCTTCTTATTATCAGGAGTGTTTTCATACTCAAATATCTTCTCCATATCAAAGATCCAATCTAACACAACATTGGTGTCCAAGTTTCCATCATAAGGAACAACTTCTATAGTAGGCTTCAAATGTGACCTAGATTATGGTGCAAGAGCACGTCTACGACAAGAAGTTTGGTGGTGATAGGAAGACAACCTGCAATATGACTAAAATGCAGGGCACAAAGCAAATATCAGAAAGTTTTGAGTTTAAAATCTAAAATTTGAAATGTTTGTTGTGTGAATTTAGATTTTTATGTTTTAAAATAAATGTCCTTTTTTTGTGTGGTGGAAATGTTTAGGTGGCATTCTTATAAGCCTACCCAACATTATTCACTTAGGACTTAATATGAGTTTATTTTAGATTATTTTTGGTGTGTTAAAGGTGTCTAATTTTTGAAAATGTTTATGGGAAAAATCAAAAGGAAGAAAATGATGAATATTCCTAAAGCACCATGTGTAGGCATTCAAAATGTAACCGCCACAAGAAAGCTATGATGGATTTTTGGGAGTTACATTAGAAGATGAATATTCCTAAAGCACCATGTGTAGGCATTCAAAATGTAACTGCCACAAGAAAGCTATGATGGATTTTTGGGAGTTACATTCGAAGGTTTTTCAAAAAGAGAAAGAGTGCATATTGTAAGAGCGATTTTTGAAGAGAGATTTTGGGAGAAAGTGAATAGAATGAAGTTCTTGAGTTTTCCTGTAATTTTTTGAAGTTTCTAGTGTTGTACAGATGTGATTGTGTAGTATTCTACATACATTTTTCTATTTGTATTTAGATCAACATCTCGGAAGAAATCTAAAAATCAGATCTTAATAGTTTAATATTTTCTTATTGTTTATTTCCTATCAACCGGATCTCTCTGTTGTTTTGAGAGTGGTCTTTGCATGGGGGTTTTCTAAAGATCCTCCAATGGTCTTTGTCAGCCATTGGAGGATCCTCTACAATTTCATGTATTTATTTATTTCTGTATTTTTGTCTCATATCAGGTTACAGGAAAACCCAGTTGTAATGCAGATTTGAATGGGCATCATCTTCATGTGTTGACCCTCATTTCATTAAATTCTATGAATTTTCTAAAATTTGGATTCATGCATGTGAAGCCTTAAGTCATGCATTTGATTTTCTAAAGGTTCTAAAATTTCTCTGCATCATTTTTGGTATCAGAGCCCAGAAAAAGATCTGGGTAGGGAAAGGTGATTTGGTATTTGATTTTGAAGTTGTATGGGGTTCCATGGAGGAAAGAATAAAATCACATATTTGTTTATGAATGTTGAAGGAGAAGGGATCCAAAGGATGTTTGGATTGATTTGTTATTAAATCACTTGGATGAATCAAAGGAATTAAATCACTATCATTTGAAAGAGAAATATCTAAAGTTGAAACTATTGCATATTGTGAAGGTTTCCAGATTGATGAGTTTGAGCCTTTGAAGAAACCCTTCGAGTTGAGTATATCCACGAAAGGTTTCCAAAGTGTAGCTCTACATCATAATGGAAGAAGAAGAAGAAGCAAAAAGACAAATCTATAGCCAAAGACATTCTATATTCCGAACAAAGTGCAAGTGCAAGAATAAGGTATGCAAAGTTATAGTTGACAGTGGTTCCTTTGAAAATATAATCTCAGTAGAAATGGTTGAGAAATTGAATTTTCCAAGAGTACCTCATGATTTACCTTACAAAGCATATGGGTTAGGAGATGAACAATGGATTGATGTGTTTGAAAAGTCATATGTTTCTTTTAATATTGGACCATATTTTGATACCATTGAATGTGATATTATGTCTTTTAAATATTGTCACTTGATTTTGGGAAGAGCATGGCAATATGACAGGTCAACCATAAATGATTGTAGAGAAAACACATATACTATCAACAAGAATGGAAAGAAGATGCTTTTATTTCCATTGAAGGATGATACAACATGGAAGGAATCAAGAAGTATAGGTCTTATTGATAGGATAGCATTTCCAATGCATGATGAAGTGAAAGAGGAAGTGAAAGAAGTTTTGGTAGAGGCAAATGAAACTATAGAGAATGCAGCCATAAAGAGTGCAGATGTATGTGAAGTTGGAACAGAAATCTCTTCAATGATAGATGTGAGTTGTCCTTTGGAAGGGAAAGAACATGAAGAGCAGAAAGAAGATAAATTGCAGCAAGAAGCAATACATCGAGTAAATGTTGATGAGAAGAATAAAGAGGAAAGTCCTATGGTATTTGAGTGTGATAAAGTTATGGTTGGAACAATAATGTGTCCTTTGAAAATAGAGATGAGTACAATGTTAAAAGGTACTCCTATGGAAGAGAGTTTGGAGGAAAATAATGAAGCCTTCAAAATGCATGGTGTAGTGAAATGTCAAGAGAAATGGCATGAGGATGGAGATAAAGATTGTGTAGCAGCAAGTTCTGAAGAAGAATCTGATTTATGGGAAGAGTTTATAGCCATCATGGGAGAATGGAAAAGGAATGGTGGTAGTATGGAGACTCGGGATGAAGAAATTTCCAAAGAAGAGATATCAGATGATGTTATGGACAAAGAAGATGAGGCTAAATATATTTATGACAGGGAAACAAATTATTTTCGGGACATAAAATTCAGAATAAAAATTCAAGTGTATGCAGCAATAATAAAAATTCAGAATGTGATGAAGTTACAAGTGTATGTAGCAGCCATACAAATTCAGAATATGATGAAGTGGATGCATAGTGAGAAGCAAATAATTTTTATCTTACCAATGGAAAAAAAACCAAAGGTAAAGATGAAGGAGAAAGAGAAAATTCAAATGATACAAGTTCAAAAAAGGCCAAGTATTCTAATGGAGGAAAAGTACAAACCAAAAGTCAAGATGAAGGGATCCATATGTTTTTCTAATGCTTTGTTTGTAGGTGTTTCCAAGGGACTTGGAAACTTTTGAAATTTGGGAGTATGGTGTAGGAGCACGTCTGCGACAAGAAGTTTGGTGGCGATAGAAAGACAATCTCCAATATGACTAAAATGCAGGGCACAAAGCAAATATCAGAAAGTTTTGAGTTTAAAATCTGAAATTTGAAATGTTTGTTGTGTGAGTTTAGAGTTTCATGTTTTAAAATAAATGCCCTTTTTTTGTGTGGTGGAAATGTTTAGGTGGCATTCTTATAAGCCTACCCAACATTATTCACTCAGGACTTAGTATGAGTTTATTTTAGATTATTTTTGGTGTGTTAAAGGTTTCTAATTTTTGAAAATGTTTATGGGAAAAATCAAAAGGAAGAAAATGATGAATATTCCTAAAGCACCATGTGTAGGCATTCAAAATGTAACTGCCACAAGAAAGCTATGATGGATTTTTGGGAGTTACATTAGAAGGTGAATATTCCTAGAGCACCATGTGTAGGCATTCAAAATGTAACTACCACAAGAAAGCTATGATGGATTTTTGGGAGTTACATCAAAAGGTTTTTCAAAAAGAGAAAGAGTGCATATTGTAAGAGCGATTTTTGAAGAGAGATTTTGGGAGAAAGTGAATAGAATGAAGTTGTTGAGTTTTTCTATAATTTTTTGAAGTTTCTAGTGTTGTACAGATGTGATTGTGTAGTATTCTACATACATTTTTCTATTTGTATTTAGATCAACATCTTGGAAGAAATCTGAAAATCAGATCTTAATAGTTTAATATTTTCTTATTGTTCATTTCCTATCAGTGGGATCTCTTTATTGTTTTGAGAGTGGTCTTTGCATGGGAGTTTTCTAAAGATCCTCCAATGGTATTTGTCAGCCATTGGATGATCCTCTGTAATTTCATGTATTTATTTATTTCTATATTGTTGTCTCATATCAGGTTACAGGAAAACCCAGTTGTAATGTAGATTTGAATGGGCAACATCTTCATGTGTTGACCCTCATTTCATTAAATTTCTATGCATTTTCTAAAATTTGCATTCATGCATGTGAAGCCTTAAGTCGTGCATTTGATTTTCTAAAGGTTCTAAAATTCCTCTGCATCAGATTATAATCTCAGCAATATTTCCTCATCCTGATCTTCTTCCAATTCTTGATTAGAGTTTGTTGCTACCACTTCACCATCACTCACGTCCTCAAGATGTACTCTCGTATGGGCTATCTCTATAGCATACAATCTGGCTGCAGTTTGTCTCAATTTATCCAATATGGCACTATCAACATTTCCTCTACCACGAACCATCTTTACAAATTAGTTTGTACAAAATTGTAACCCTTTGGAAGCTATAGGTCAAATCCAAAGATCTACAACCCTACAACCAAATTCTGACTCAAGGTTCTTTATGATGCAAAGTCTTGGTATAAACTACCTCATAATGTAGAAATCTTCTTACACCCTGAGGAACAATTGCACTCTAATACCACATTGATGCAGGAGCATCCAGACGTATAAGGGCAATCCTATGTCACCCTAAAAAAAATGTACTTAGACTTAGTTTCTATTTCATGTCTTTACATTTTTGGATACCCATTTGGCTCAAATAAAGGTTCCAACTGTCATAGTTCAACTATCAGTGTGTTTGAAAATCCAAAAAAAATAGGAGCATGTATTTGGGCCATCATTTCGGTAAACTAGAAGGTGTGAATTGGCCAGATGAATGTAATCATTATTTAGAGCATTCCAAAAAAGGAATCAGGTCAATAGGCCCCACGGTTTGAAAGTTATTGCAATTTTTTGAGTTTTGGAGACCTCCTAAGAATGCTTCAAAGTCAGGTTCGAGGCATTAAATGACCTTGAAAAGGGTCAAAAAATGGGGGACGAGCAAAGCTAGTCCATAGGGCTATAGAGTGCTTTGAGAGCTTTTTGAAAATGTAAACAGTTTGTCAATCAGAGCTACGATTCAAAAGTTATGCCTCCCGGAAGTTCGGTTACCGTTTCTGGATTCTTCTAGATTTGCACTGACTTCTAATGCAGCTTCCGGAACCTTCTATTTCATCGGTGGATGCCTACTAGCACTTTCTAGAATGTACTCCTAGTCCTTAACCCTCCGAGGTCTATTCAAGGAGATTTCTGGCATTGTAAAAGGCAGTTCAGAGTGGAGTTTGAGAGGAGGTGCTAAAATGAGAAATATTCTCCAGATTTATGCTATTGTAAGCCCTTAGGGGATGTTCTAAAGTTTATTCTCTCTGTACTATTTGTACTAGCTTATTTTCTGAGTTAATATAATTTCCCTTTTCTGTTGTGTCCATTCTGTTCTTGGGTTGTGTCCCCATCAAGTGGTATCAGAGTGGGTTTTCCTGAGTGTGTAGATAGAGCGCCGACTGTGAAGCAGTTTGCACCAGGACTGTGTGGTTGTGGATTCGAGTTAGAAGATGCCTCCAGGAAGAGAGCATGGTAGAAGGGCTAGAGCTATTGATCCTAAGGAGGTTAGAGCCCTCCAGAGGTAGGTACAAGCATTACAAGAGGAGCTTCGTAGAGGAGCAAATTTTGCCACAGGTGACAATAGTGAGGATGACAATGAAGAGGAAGTTGACGGGGAAGTTCTGAATCCTGTAGAGGAAAGGCTTTTTTGGGCCATTACTAAGTTTGGGAAAAGACCTACAATTGAAGTGGATATATTTTCAGGAAATCTGAAACAAGATGAGTTGATCGATTGGATCAATGAACTGGAAGAATACTTTGAGTATGAGGATATAAGGGACCCAGATAGGGTTAAGTTTGCAAAGGCCAAACTGAAAGGCCATGCCAAAGTCTGGTGGCAAGAGGTTCAACTGGAAATACTTAGAAGAGGAAAGGAGAAGATCACAAGATGGGATCACATGGTGGACAAATTGAAGAAGCAATTCATTCCTATGGACTACGAGCTTGATCTATTTAAGAAGATGCATGGGTTAAAGCAAGTAGGAAGATCAGTCCAAGAATATATAGAGGAGTTATACCGACTCTTGATTAGAGTGGGGCATGTAGAAGAAAATAAGGAGAAGGTTGCTCGTTATATTAGTGGGTTGTGACCTAGCATCCAGGAGGAATTAAGTCTGGTAAGAATGACCAGTGTTGAAGAGGCATACCAGTTTGCCCTACGAGTTGAAGAGAAGCTGAATAAAAGGTTTGAAGGAAGACAAAGAGGGTGCGGTCAAGGAGGAAGGGGAATGAGGGTTTCAACCACTCCCATGATCAAGACTTTGGAAATCAAAGAGGAAGAGGTAGAGGACATGGACAAGGAAGAGGAGGCTTCTGTGGTACCTATTTCCATTGCAATGAAGAAGGTCATCGTGCCTTTGAATGCCCTCAATGACAAGGAAGGATAGATAGGAGAGCTGATAGCCAAGCTAGGGTTGCTCATGTGGATGAGGATGCACAATCATCACATTCAAAGGATGCAGAAAGAGGAGAGACCTTGGTAAATGAAAGAGTCCTACTAAGTGGTGAGAATGAACCAGGATAATGGAGGAGTTTTTTCTGTATCAGATGCAAGTGTGAGGATAAATGTTGTGACATGATCATTGATGGTGGTAGCACTGATAACTTGGTATCAGAAGAGATGGTCTCTAAGCTGAAGCTCAAGAGGGACAAACATCCCCACCCCTATCGGATTTCTTGGGTAAAAGATGATCATAAGGTCCTGGTAAGTCAACAATGTTTAGTAAAATTCAAAATTGGGAGTTACCATGATGAAGTTCTTTGTGATGTTATTTCGATGGATGTTTGCCATCTATTTTTGGGTAGACCATGGTAGTTTGATAGACATGCAGTGCATGATGGACATGAAAACACATACTCTCTCACAAAGGATGGAGTTTGCCATAAATTGAAGCCCATGAAAAAGGAAGATGAAAAGGTATGTAGCAGTGCTAGGATTTGTCTTGTTGATGGAAGGAAGTTTTTAGATGGCATGAAACATCAGCATATGTGCTATGCTTTGATTCCTACGAAAGATAAAGAAGGTAGTAGTGAAATACCATTTGAAGTTTCATATTTACTAGGGGAATTTGGAGATATTATCTCTGATAATGTTCCAAATGGATTGCCACCAGTAAGGAAAATCAGTCATCAGATAGATCTGATTCCAAGAGCTAGTTTGCCTAACAAGGCTGCTCACAGGATGACTCCTACTAAAATAAAGGAGCTAAATAGATAGGTTCAGGAGTTGCTGAGGAAGGGCTTGATTCAAGAGAGCCTGAGTCCATGTGCAGTACCTACAATACTTGCACCAAAGAAGGATGGAGAGTGGAGGATGTGTACAGATTCTCAAGCTATAAATAGGATAACCATCAAGTACTAGTTTCCTTTACCAAGGATGGATGATCTTATGGACTGCTTGAGTGGAGCTCGGTACTTCACAAAGATAGATCTGAAGAGTGGCTATCATCAGATACGGATTCGAGAAGGAGATGAGTGGAAAACAACCTTCAAGACCGAGGAGGGTCTTTATGAGTGGTTAGTCATGCCCTTTGGATTGACGAATGCCCCAAGCACCTTCATGCGGCTCATGAATGAGGTACTTAAGAAGTTCTTGGGAAAAATTGTTATTGTCGATTTGGATGATATTTTAATTTTCAGCAAGACTTTGGAAGAACATTTACTGCATATTCATAGTGTCCTTGAAAGGCTAAGGGAAGAGAAACTATTAATTAATCTAAAGAAGTGTGTCTTTAAAAAAAGGGAGTTAGTCTATTTGGGATTTGTTATATCACCTGAAGGTCTCAAAATGGATCTAGAGAAGGTAAAAGCCATCTTGGAATGGCCTACTCCAAGGTCTACTACTGAGGTAAGATCATTTCATGGTCTAGTTAGTTTTTTCAGGAAGTTTATTAAGAATTTCAGTGGCATATGTGCACCCCTAACTGATACAATAAGAGGGGATAGAAAAGAGTACAAACAGACTGCAGTAGCTGCAAGAAGTTTTGAATTGCTAAAGAAGAAGGTGACTGAACAGCTTATGTTGGCACTTCTAGATTTTAGAAAAGTATTCCAGGTGGATTGTGATGCTAGTGGTAGTGCTATTGGGGTTGTATTAAGCCAAGAAGGTAAGCCTATTGCATATTTTAGTGAAAAATTGAATGATGCAAAGAAGAAGTATTCTGTTTATGATCAAGAGTTCTATGCAATAGTTCATGCCTTAAAGAAATGGAGGCATTATTTATTGCCAAAGGAATTTGTTTTGTATACTGATCATCAGGCATTACAGTACCTAAATAGCCAAGGTAAATTGAATCGGAGGCATATGAAGTGGGTAGAATTCTTGCAGAGTTATACATTTGTGTTGAAGCATAGAAGTGGAAAATCTAACAGGGTTGCAGATGCACTAAGTAGGAGACAGTTGTTGCTTACAACAATGCAGGTTGAAGTAGTTGGGTTTGATGAACTCAAGAATTTGTACCCCAAGGATCTTGATTTTTCTGAAGCATGGAAAGCTTGTAAAGAACCTGTTGTTGTAGATCGAACCAAGTGGTTAGACTATTTGATTCAGGATGGCATGTTGTTCAAAGGTAGTCAATTGTGCATTCCAAGGAGTTCCATGAGGGAAAATTTGATTAAGGAGAAACACAGTGGAGGGATGGCAGGACATTTTGGTTGGGATAAGACCATTTCCATTCTTAGAGAACATTATTTTTGGCCTCAAATTACATAGGATGTGAAGAAGTTTGTACAGAGTTGCCAGGTTTGTCAAGTTGCCAAGGGGTTTAGTCAAAATACTAGCCTATATCAGCCATTGCCTATTCCATCAAGGCCATGGGAGGACATAAGTATGGATTTTGTTCTTGGATTGCCAAGGACACAAAGGGGTAATGACTCAGTATTCGTGGTGGTTGATAGGTTCTCCAAAATGGCACATTTCATTCCATGCCACAAAACTCATGATGCTGTCCATATTGCAGACTTGTTTTTCAAAGAGGTGGTAAGACTACATGGTCTTCCAAGGAGTATAGTTTCTGACAGAGATACTAAATTTGTGGGGTATTTATGGAGGACATTGTGGAAGAATTTGAGAACAGACTTGAAATTCAGTTCCACGCATCACCCACAGACTGATGGCCAAACAAAAGTGGTAAATAGAAGTCTGGGCAATTTGTTGAGATGTTTAGTTGGAGATAACCCCAAGGGATGGGATTTGATTCTACCAAAGGCAGAGTTTGCTTATAATAACTTTGTAAATAGGAGTACTGGAAAATCATCATTTCAAATTGTATATGGGAATAGCCCAAGGACTACACTAGAATTGAGGAAGATAGAACAAGGGGAGAGGACAAGTGTTGAAGCTGAAAAATTTGCTGAACACATCAAGCGTCTACATGAGGAGGTTCAAGCACAAATTATCAAGATGAATCAAGAGTATAAAGCTAGGGCTGATCAAAGGAGAAGACATAAGGAATTCCAAGTAGGGGATCTAGTCATGGTGCACTTACGAAAAGAAAGATTTCCAGTTGGTACTTACAACAAGCTGAAAATGAAGAAATTTGGCCCCTAAAAAGTTTTGAAGAAAAATAACTCAGGAAATGCATATGAGGTGGAGCTGCCAGATGGTATTCACATTTCTCCCATTTTCAACGTTACAGATTTAACAGAGTATCATGATGATGGTGCAGATGAGGAGCTGGTTTTAGAGCCATGTCTAATTCCTGCTTCTAAGAAGGAGGAGATAGAAGACATTCTAGATCATCGTGTGGGTAGGAGTACTAGAAACAGGCAGTATGAAGAGTATTTGGTCAAATGGAAAGGACAGCCGATCGAGGACTCAACTTGGATTTCAATAGCTGAGGTTTCCCATTTGGGATTTCCTCTACCATCCATAAAGTGACAGGGTCACTTTTCAATCTACCTTGGGTGTTTGATGCAGGAGCATCCAGAGGTATAAGGGCAATCCTGTGTCACCCAAAAAAAAAAAGCACTTAGACTTAGTTTCTGTTTCATGTCTTTACATTTTTGGATGCCCATTTGGCTCAAATAAAGGTTCCAACTCTCATAGTTTAACTATCAGTGTGTTTGAAAATCTTGAAAAAATAGGAGCATGTATTTGGGCCATCATTTCGGTAAACTAGAAGGTGTGAATTGGCCATATGAATGTAATCATGATTTAGAGCATTCCAGAAAAAGAATTAGGTCAATAGGCCCCACGGTTTGAAAGTTATTGCAGTTTTTTGAGTTTTGGAGACCTCCTAAGAATGCTTCAAAGTTAGGTTTGGGGCATTAAATGACCTCAAAAAGGGTCACAAAGTGCGGGATGAGCAAAGCTAGTCCATAGGGCTATAGAGCACTTTGAGAGGTTTCCAAAAATGTAAACGGTTCGTCAATCGGAGCTTTGGTTCAAAAGTTATGCCTCTTGGAAGTTTGGTTACCGTTTCTGGATTCTTCTAGATTTGCACCGACCTCTAACGCAGCTTTCGAAACCTTCTATTTCATCGGTGGATGCCTACTAGCACTTTCTAGAATGTACTCCTAGTCCTTAACCCTCTGGGGTCTATTTAAGGAGATTTTTGGCATTGCAAAAGGCAGTTTAGAGTGGAGTTTGAGAGGAGGTGCTAAAAGGAGAAATATTCTCCAGATTTATGCTATTGTAAGCCCTTAGGGCATGTTCTAAAGTTTGTTTTCTTTGTACTATTTGTACAAGCTTATTTTCTTAGTTAATATAGTTTCCCTTTTCTGTTGTGTCCATTATGTTCTTGGGTTGTGCCCCATCACACCTAATGCAAGGAGGGTAGGTAAAAAAGGGCCAAAGGCACACCCAATAATCCAAACCAACCTTGCAAAGTTAACACAGTGGAAGCAAACACACAAAGAGAATAACACCACAAAGGGAGAGAGAACAAATTTCTTGTATTGATTCATCAAATGATCAGTGTACATGCCCAGCTTGAAGGCCTTCTAGGTTATGAACATATACAAATATATTCAATATCTAAGATCCAACATCAACTTTACAACTGTAGATCTTCTCCAAATTGATTTAAAATCATTCTCCCAAAACTACCTAACTCTAAGCCTAAATACTCTATTTATGCTTGCGAAAATGACTTACAGATCATTCTAGAACATTATATAATAGCAAGGCCAACCCAACAATAGTCTAGACACATTTCAAGAAAATATCTCATCGTAAATGTTGCAATCAGAATAAATCCCACAAGTCAGCTCACCCCAAAAACATATAAATCACATCTAAAATGCTGACACTTGGCATAAATAGGATAACTCAACACATAAAGAGTCACTCGGCATATAGTAGGTAACTTAGCACATGAAGAACAACTTGACACACATTATGGAACTCAACACACCCACTATAGAGATGGGATAACATGTGAACCTAAGTGTTAACATGATGTGGGATAACCTCAACTCGACTTAAACTATAACGTTTCTAGCACTCAGCAATTGCTGCAACTTGACAATGACTAAAACTTTGCAACAACTAGTAGAATAAAAAAAATTGAGTAGGATAACACATTAAATCGGGATGCTCCTACATCAAAAACATAGGTGGGTGGACCTTTGATTCACTTATATGGTACCAATGCTAAAACATATACACTTGAATGTAACAAAGTAGATAAAAACCCTTAATCTTCTAACACTTATGTCAAGATCCCAGACATTAAATAGCTAAGAACATAGCCTAAGAAATTGATAAGCTAAGTGAGGGCATCCTTTCAACTCTTAAACAAAAAGGGAAATGGATGATTATAATTTTGATTTTAGTAAATCCCAAAATATGTAGCCATAAGAACAAGTTGATCCTATAGCTGATCAGTGCCTTATCTATTAGGAATTCCACAAATTATACACATACATCTATGATACTGGTGCATATTCCATACATCAAGATATTAGATCTATCTTATCACTTTGTGAATTAGACATTAGTGTTCATAAAGACCTCATTCTCATGAAGCATCATTCTCAAATAACCAAAACCCCTATCAAATACATCAATAATTTACTTGGCCCTTTATTCCAATAGCAAAATATATCAAACATACAACCTTAAGTAGATGCAAATGGGTCTTAGTTCTTTGCCCCTAAACCACAAAAAATTGCAAATTATAGAGATAGGAGATGATAATCAAAATGAAACTAAGAGGTTCCTCCTCATTTGTATTCATTTTTTTGAGACTATACATTCAGATGCATGTAGAACAATTCATAAAACCACTAAATAGATTAGAACTAGCTATATTATCTTAACTACTACTATTCATACAAGAGAAATATGTTGAAGAATGTTGTGGAATCACAGATCTAGATCCAACAATGTAGTCTCATAGACAAACTAGAACCCTTGGTCTCACAGTGAAACCTAGCAACCCTTATAGTGAATGAGAAAGGAAAAGATATAAGAGAGGAATGAAATCCTAGATTTGATCTAGAAGTGAGATGTGTCCACTTGAATCCTTATTCTCTACTATTGTAAAAAATATCTCATCTTTCTACCCATGAAATCTAATATTTTTTTTATCATTATTCTATAACAAACTTAGAAATATCTTATGTACAATGAAAACCCTTGTGTTGCCAAAATATTTGAAATGTATCTGAAATACTGATAATACCTTGATTCAACTAACTTGGAGGTGACAAAATTTTCCCCTAACTACATTCATACTGCCTCTTACACACATTCAGTTCATCACCTTGCTAGAAATAAAATCTAAGCTTCAATACCTAAAAGTGGTTGCAAACTGGGTATCTGAGATAAAACCTTGCATAACTTGAACTAGTTGATTCCTCAACACAAATAAAATCCAAAAATGGAAAGTGCATTCTCTCTTTATTTTGACAATATATAATAGTGCTATACTCACTTATCAAATACACCCAAAATCTCATTTTGAAAATTAGGCTCCTATCATGGCTCTGGTTAGCACTTTCTTTTTAAATTTTATGCGAAAATTCAAACATAATCTATAGTTCAAACTTTAGGTTATATCCTCTTAAAATTAAAAAAATTCTACATATTCAAAACTTTAAGGATAATAAAAAAATCATTTTTTTGTATTTTGAATAGTTTCCTTTTTTATTCCATTCAGATCAAACCCACTTTGACCAAGTTGACACGTGTTGCCATATCATTGACCCTCCTACTACATAGTCATTTGACACCAGGCACCACATGCCACCCTCTGATTGGTCCCACCTATCATTTTTCTAGGTGGCATCTTCTTATTGTCTCTCAAATCTATTTGTACCTACCATGTCACCACTGTTTGGGGCCCATTACAATCAATAGCTACTAAATTGTATTTAGGAATGTGCCTTTGCAACAAGTGGCATACTGTGTCGTGTTGACACCTTGAAATCTATGCTAAGTTGGGGTGTCCTCACCACATGTCATCTTGCAATTAGTCCATCTCAGTTCAACTGGCACCATTTTTCAGTGTTTAATTTTTCTTGACCATCCATGTCATGCTAACATCATCTTTTTTCTTTACATGTTTGTTTAAAATTTATGATAATTCACCTATAACCTAACCTTGGGCCCATGTGCAAGCTTTTTCTCACTAAAAGCTAACACTTTTAAGATACTTAACATATAAACATGATAGTGTCAAAACACTTCTAAGTTTCCACCCACGAACCATGTGGGACAAAAGATAACATTTTTTTCTCAAGGAAAATATGCATGATTAGCAAATTGATGATGCTCATGGTTCAAAAAAGTTGAATCTCCCTAGTGTATATTGGGAAGCAGATTAAAAGCTTGGATCACTATCTAGAAAAGACTCTCTTCATACCTATAAGCATGCACATATCCTTATTCTATTTCTCTACACTATCAATCACCTCTAATTTCCTCACCAAGTTGCCGTTGGCTCCAATACTCTTCTCTCATATGAATGTTGCCATCTACCAGTAGATGAGAAACTTAGATATTTTTAGTGGTCTATGTGGCCAAATACTTACGATCATTCAATTTCAATGCTAATGATGCATCTAATGGAGAATTTGTGTCCAACATTGAAATAAAGAGCCAAAACTTGTTCTAAAAGATTACATGTTTGACTATATCATCTCATTTATTCTATTAATTTCTTCTAAGCCTACATTTTAGAACCAAACAAAGGATGGAGAAAGTATTTTCCATGACTGTGGGGATTGGAGATAATAGCTATGCACAAAATTCCATGATGCTTTAGGTTTGATATCTTTATCTCTACTCCAACCCCACATATTTCTTTGACTCACCCAAATAGATCTAGTATGTGATGCAGAGGAACATAATATTGAGAGTGAAACCATTTTCTAGAAGAAAAAATTCTATTCTAGAAAATCGTATCTGAGTGCAACATAGTGTGTATTTTTGATCTAATCCTACTCATCTGGGCCCAATGCACTCTTCGCCACTCAAATAATCACATTAGAAATTCACAACAAATGCACCCACAAAGGAATTAGGGGGGCTTCTTCAAACATGCATATATCTCATGGAAGTTGGAGTTGTTGCTGGGTGAATCGATGACTTTCTTTATATCTGCAACTACCACATCCTACGATCACAACTATCATTAGTTCTTAATTCCCCATCATCATTCCCATACATGCCAACATCCTCTAACTTTGTCAAATGTATGAGAAGGAAAAAAAAATGGAATAATTCTCTAGACCACATTGGGCTTGTCTATATACTTTATGAGATGAATGATCTGACAAAGGGATCAATAAACCTATCAAGTAACTATGAATCAACAATGGCTCCCATCAACTTCCATAGACTCCCACATGAACTAGTAATGGATTCATGCTTAACTAATCATGTTCTACTTCTTTATTATATATATATATGATGTGAAGATATTTCTACCCACATGGTGATGAGAGCTAGATTTTGGCAACTTATTTAGTAATATATTCTTTAACATTATTACCAGTATCAACATTCTTAACTGCCAATTCCTCATGGAACACTTGATGGACATTTGATTCGTGAAAATAACTTGTAGCTCATCAATATACACCATGATTTTTCAAAGTGCAGACTAAAATATTGGAAGGATTACAATTATTATAACTCCTTTTAACCCCTCCCTTTCCATAATGAAAAATAATCTGATGAAAACATTCAAGCCCCAAAGTGAGTTTTGTTGGCCTAGTTTTTCACCCCTTGTCATATGTTATACCTCACAGTGAAAAACCCTAGGATTGTATTCCAAAATTCTTGAGTTTCTATTGAAAACCCTAGTTATATTCCTAAAGTCTCATAGACCCTTGATGTTGTGCCCTAATCCTCAAAGTAATTAAAATATAATTTCCAAATTTTAAATTAAGTAGGGCATGCTTATCCCAAGTTTTCTTTTTCATAAAGATTACTTTATTATTTTGCACGAGATTAACCTTTATTGTTAAGTTAGCCCTAATCATGGTTACATTTCCTTAAGTCTTTTTTGAAACATGTTAACTATAATAGTTTGTTTTGCATTACTGTTGATCTCTCCAAGATTTATGGTGAGCTCATAACCACAATATGAAGATGCACAAAATTTAAGTAAAGTAAACAAGCACCTTTGCACCACGTAGCCCTTGCTAACAATGGGTCTTAAATGCACTGCAAAGACTAATCCTCACCAGAGTTTGTTAGAGTTTGTCAGAACTTTTTAGAATTATCAGTACATGTCAGTGCATGCTCTATTTTCTTGCAATATTATTGGTTAAGCCAATTTGTTGAGATTTCTTTTTATTGTCATATCATTGAGTCATTGATCTTGGGAAGATCAACAGTGGGTACATCACTACAATGTAAAGATGCTCAATACTTTAGTAATGCAGGAAAGTGCCAACAAGACACATGGCATGTAATGATTTCATGGGCCAAAAATCTCTAAGAAACAATAATTTAGTTTTTACTATGCTAGTTTTTGGACACATTGGCAAACAAGGAAACATTCTATTGGTTCATCTGGCTGACTAGACTTTACAACATAATTTCTTAACATCACTGATCTTGGTAAGATCAACAAGAGGCACTTACCTATGCTAGAAAAGTGGGGAAGCATCATTCCATCATGTGTTAAAGTGGGACTAGTTGTTGAAAGAGTTGTCGAGTCATGCTAGGGTGGAAATAGGTTAGAAAATGGAGGGTAGTAATTGGTAAATCGTGACATGTAACTTCCAGCCTAGAGAAGAGTTTACTGGTGGGGCCGCATTTTGAAAGACTTATTCACAAGGTTAGTATGATTTTTCATGATCATTGATCTTTGAAAGATCGACGACTGGTGCTTTGTCATAATGTAAAGATGAAAGGTTTTTAAATAAAGTTGGGAAGCACCTGACTGACACATGGCATGGCCTCTCAATTTTTTAAGAAGATTTTTTATTTTCAAATAAAGTTGTCTAATGCAACATGATCAATGAATGAAATTTAAATCTAAGGTATGGCATGGAAAGTAATGGTTAGAGACATTAATGTTATTCAGGGCTACTTCATATGACTTAATGCAATAGTATAACTTGAAAATTCACCATTACTGAGATACACAATTGCAAATTTCTTAGAGCACAAGGGTTTCCAAAGCTAGGGCACAAGATTCTACAAGGTTTTCAATGATTTCAGAAGGAATTCATAGAGATAAGAAAGTAGGAATTGGTAGGTAAGTGGTTTGTGATCCTTGAAAATTAAGAAATTATAGTTGTGGGAAGTTGAAAGTTAAGATGCCTCCTTGAAAGGAATTTTCTAGCTTAACAAATTACTTTAAAAGATTTGTTCATGATGATTTTTTAGAAAAAATGCCCCTATCTATAAATGAGTTGACAAAGGGTAGATAATTCATCCCTAAAAGCTCTAGATTGATGGTTAGTGAGGGTTTTTATGATAGGGCCAATTATTTAAGGGATGCACAAGTTTCAATGGTGATTTTGAAATTGTTTTTAAAATGGTTTGCAAAATGTAACTTGGATACTCCTCTGAGTAATGTGTGGGAGTTTGACATTGGGAAATTGGTCATTTTTGGGGTATTTTTTTATAATGATCTATTAATTGATATGGCCAAGAAATACAACCCTAAAGCTAGAATTGTGAAAAATCATGTTGAGTATAATCTCTTTAGGGTTTCTCTAGAATTGATTAGAGAAGTGTTCAAGCTCAACCCCAACCATTCCATCCAAGAAAAAATTGACATGGAAGAATTCCAAACTAGGTATGATGCACAGAAGGTATACTTAAGGGGAAAACTATTCCAACAACATTTTTTCAAGATTGGATCATTTCCTTTGGTTACACCTAACACCCTAGAGCCCTTGATGAAGAAATATTTTAATCCTAGGGCACAAGCTATTATTTTTATTTATGAAAAATATTTGAGATGGATGAACAAGATTATATTCAAGGATCTATTGTCCTTATCATCACTCAAACCCTGTAGTTTGGGATGAGCTCAATTCTTGATTTCGTTACCTACCTTGTTGAAGAAATGCACAATGGTTTGATTAGGATAGGTCAAGGTAAGGTAAATAGGCCTTTCTACTGGTATTCTCTTTTGATGTATATATGTCTATAAAAAGGAGTAAATTTCTTCTTGAAGGAGATGAAATTGGAATTAGAGAGGGATGGAGAGAAACTCCAAGTTCAGTTATGGAGTGCTGACATGACTTGGGAAGTCCCGGATGCTAGTTATGTCAAATTTGATAGATATTTTGCTTCAAGGCTTAGATTGCTTTTGAAAGGGGATAGTCCAAGAATACCATAGCATTTTTTAGAACTAATAAGACCCAAGGACCATGCCAAGGGGCTATTATTCAATCATAATTGGGGAGATATAATCCCATACCCTATTTCCACTATGATCATAATTTATGGCTTTTTAAGAACGTGCCATGTATTACCTTTTCATGTGCCTTTCAAGATAGGAATTGTGGAGTTATTGCGGTAGATCGGATCAGTTGAGGAAAAGGATATATTGGGAAATGGTAAAGGCACATTCTTTCCTATTGTCACTGTTATACATGATTTTGTTTTTGTTAAAAAAGGATGGAGAAATTTGAGATTATTTCTAGATAAATATCAAATGTCCCAATCTCATGCTTGCTACATTGACCTAAAGGGATTTTATGACCTCCTTAGAGAAAGAACTAAAGCTAAGGCTCTTACACAAACTATGTATTTCCCACAGGATATCATTAGAAATGTTTTTTCATTACAGGAACAAGAGGTCAAAAGAGAAAAATGGGTAGTTTTCAGCGAGATTAAATTAGAACTTATAAATGCTTTTGAGCCCAACTATAACCCCCTGGCAGATAAGAAATATTGGGTAGCCAAAATAAATGCACTGATGAATATTTTTTCTATGATAATGCAAACCTTAAATGAGAAGAGGGGTGTCTTAGTTAAAGAATATCCAGATAAATCTACTAAAGTCAAAAGAAGAATAAGTAGTAGAATAGTTGTGATTCTGGGCCAGTATACACTACAAAGGAAGGCTAGATACATTGTGGCTCAAAATATACAACACATTCCTCTTTATAAAAGGCCAAGGTTAGAGAGTCCATCTGACACTAGTGTCCGTAAGAGAAAAAGGTTAGAATAGGGCTCCTCCTCTAAAGCAGGAGAATATTCACCATCCTAAACCCCACTTAGAATAGATGATGAAGCATTTTTGAGAGAGCAGCTAAGGAAAATTGGAGGGGAGGGAGACATAATTGTTACTACTACTGATATAGAAAGGGGAGTGTCTAAGGAGCCTCCTATGCCATCCTTTGACCTCACTATTTTTGATTACAGAGGTAAGGAGATAGATCCCATTATTGCACAAGCATCTCAAAAGTTTATAGATGATGAAAATTTTGTTAAATCTAGGGGTTTTGCAAAATTTGTTTGGAGGAGAAACATTGGCAATTTTGAGGCAAAGTGTAAAAAAATAAAAATAGAGCAACCAAAAAGTTTGGACTTTAAAATTGAGGAGGAAGTAAAGGCCAAATTTTTGGAGGAGTTTACCCAATTAACACTTGAGGCCAAGAGACAATTAGTCAAAGAATTAGGAATTTTCATTCTGCTTGAATGGGACATAGCTAATGCTATGATTTTTTATTCCATTAGAAAGGAGAAGGATGTGTAGTATAAAATTGAAGAAGAAATATTACAAGCACATAGAGGGGTGAAATTTAGCAATAATCACCAAGCTTTAGTGATTTGGTCTATTGAAAAGAGAAATAAGACCAAAATACAAGAGATCTCAAATGTTGAGCATACTAGTATACTTACAATGTACATAGCAGATGAAGTTGATAGTGAAGAGGTCACTAAAATAGCTCAAGAAATGTTGGCTCTTCGGACTATGGTAGATGGGAAAGAAAAGAATAGATTCTTAGAGTTCAATGCTAAATTTGAAGAAATACTTAAGGCATATGAGGAAAGAGGATACAATTGCTAGAAAATCAATTATCCCAAATGGATAAACAACTAGGGAAGAGGAAAGTGGTAGAGTCCAGTAGACCAAGAATTATATATCCTTTCCCCCCAATTGAACCATTCAAATCCACTCGAATTTTTGAGTTGCCTGATACCCCACAAAGACATGAATTTTATAGTGCAAAAGAGTTTGAAGAAGAAAAAACTAAGTTATGGGAATTATAGGTTGAATTGAATAATCAATATGAAGATAAACTCAAGAAAGAAATCTTATACTTAGTGGATAAGATTGAGTGGCCAGCTTTCTATGACCAGCTAGTAAAGATCCTTAGTATGTGGGAGGAAATAAAAAGTGTTGAAGGCACTTTGAAGCCTATTGTTCAAAAATGGAGTGAGAGAGACAAAGATATTACTCTTATGTATAATTTAGTTATTTAATTATCTTGTGAGAAAATAGAGAAGACCTTTGATATAATGAGTAATTTGATAGAATTTGATGAAAAAAGGATTTTTGTTCAAAAAAGAATAATGATTTGTCTTTCTAAATATATAGGTAAGAAATTTGATCTTTTTCCTGGTGCACTCAAAATGATTGATAAAATAAAGGAAGAGAAGAGTGGGGAAAAGAAATAGATGATCTATTATGCCATAGAATGAATGAGATTATTAATGAAAAATTACATGTGCTATGGGCCATAGCTAGTAAAGAATATATCAAAGTACAATTGTTATACAATACCATTAGGAAAGAATTTGTTGAAATAGACAAAATCAGAGACTTTGTAATAAAAAAGCAAATTGAAATCCTAATTTTGATTAGCCTGATGATAATATTTTTAGCAAATGGAGGGAATACTTTATGTCTTCAGAACAGATGGAAACAGAAGAAGAAGATGTGGACCAATGTGAGAACTAAACAAATGATATATCTACACGTGCAAAAGAAGACAAAGAGCAAAAATTAGATCAAGTGGGAACCACAGTGGTCCCAAATGATGATATGGTAGTCGAGGACTCAACAATAACTATTGCCTTGATAGTTCATGATGATGAAAGTGGAGAGCCTCATGTTAAAGTAAAGATACATAGAAGAGAGCCAGATACATCATTGGCAAACTTGATAGCTACATATTCTGAGGAGTCAAAATAATAAAAGAGCCAATCAGGGAATTTTTAGTATGTGAAAATGTAATAGAAAATGGGCCCAATAAAAGAATATATTAATGTGAAGTTTTTCTATTACATAAAATTTTGTTTATTGTGATAGCAATAAATGTAAATAGTTTTTCTAAAGGATAGTTGTTAGTTCTCTATGCATGAAGCTTGTTGCATCTCACACTATATAAGTGACATTCTAGGGCTAGAGAAAGGGTTCAAGTTATTGTATAATTTTAGTCTTTACTAAGGCTTTTTTGGTCTATTTTATTTGATGCAAACTTTGTGACGTATGTTCTCTGCCAATGTCTAGGAATGCATTGATGTTATAGGATTTTAATGTCTTTTCTTGAGTCATTTTGAGTTGTTTTCACTTGTATACAATTTTCAAAGAAAATTAATACAAAGATGAATTGTCACCCATATTTATTCTTGTTGAATCTTGTCTCCATTTTTATTACTTGGTCATTTTGAAGTTTTATGAGAAATGCTTGTTCAATTAAATGCAATTAATTCAAGTTGTATGTCAATTCACTATTGCCTTTAATTCAATGAATTAAGTAAATGCTTTAGTGATATTGATAGGGTTTTTGTGGTAATAGGAAGGATGTTTGTAAGAATGATATCAAGTAAGAGATGTTGATAGTATTGATTATAATGCAATCAATTAGATCTAGAAACTAAATGGACTCTAAATCCCAATGGATGAGGCATTGATCTATTTAATCTAGTCTGTAGATGGAGAGATCATAATAAGCATCAATCCTAAAATCAAAATCAATTATACTTTATTGTTTGACAAATATCAAAGTTGGTCAACACTTATTTACATTTAATTTCTAAATCTTAGTTAGCTACTATTATCTATAATTATGTGTAGATCTAAGAAGAATTGTGACCAGTCTACTATAAGGGATGTGTAGTGTTGTAGAGTGTCATGGAATAAGCAAACTATGCATGTAATTTCAAATTGAAAATCTTCCATCCCTCAGGTATACGCACCTTGGTTCTACATAACCTAAATATTACAAAGTCTATCTTGATTTTGTTGAAGTTGGCTCCAGATATGAAGCACATCTAATTGTTTATGGGAAGTAGTTGATCCTTAGATTATTGTGATCTTTATTTTCTTGGTATTAAGTATGTTATTGCTTAATAGTTGAAAGTCACCAATAGGTTTGACTAAAAATATTTTTGTTTACAAACAACTAAATTGTCAAATCAATCCTATGAACATATGACACTGATTGAAATAAAATTTGGCCATTGAAGAAGACTTTAAAACTCAAATTCACCTTCTTTCTGCAGCTTCTCAACTTCATGCCAAGGGGTCCTTTGACCAACTTTAAAAGTTGACAAAAACACCTAGCTAGAATTTGAAAATAGATGCACCAATTTTCTATTCCACATTCTTGCACCTTGTCAAATCTCATGTCATGAGGAATTCTTAGTCAAAAGATATTGACCATCAAAGTTGCCTTCTTCGAACTTCCTACAAGAAAACATGTTAGAAAACCATAAAATGCATTTGGATTTGGCTTTGAAAATAGGTCAAATTGACACTTGGGGACACAATAATTGGGGAATTGGTTCACTATCATGAGGAGAACATGAATATGTGATTTGGGATTGTCATGAATAATAGGACAAATTTGGTGAGTGATCAAAGTGGGCTACTTAGATTTGTAGAACTAGAAACACTGGCAAAAAAATGATTTTTGTAAAGGAAATGGACTTGGAAAAGTGTGTAGATGGGATTGTCAAGATTGCAAACTAGCACACTTAAAGGATTCTTAGAATAGAATGTAATGGTACAATTTATTTGATATCACCTATCACAGATTCCTAGTTATGACAACACAAATAGGGTTATTCACCAATTTGCAATTATTGCCATTGGTAAAACACCATAAATTGCATTTGGAACCATGTTTGAAAAGTAATCGAACAGATTCATCATAAGCTCAAATCAAGAACATAACAAGTCTTTAACCTATAGAATGAGATGAAAGAGGAATTTTCTCATTTTGGGCAACTACATCAAAGTTATAAGAAGTCAAATAGGGCCTCTGAGAATTCTAAACAATTTACATCAGCATGGGGACAATAAACAACCTACTTTGAGGGATTCAAAACCTAGTCAAAACATGTGAAAAAAACTTGAAATCTAAAACATAGGTTAGTCTATATAGATATTAAACAATCCAAAGTGGTGAGTCATGACATTTTACTGGCTATGAGATATTCAAATGTAAACTAGGCATCCTATCATTGTTTGACACTTGGGCAAAATTGTAGATTTGGACATTGTTCAAAACAAAACTTCACAGAATGACTTAGAATGGAAATTTATCTTCATGAGACAAGTAAATATGTTGAATGCAAGGTGTTAGAAAAATCAAAGACCTCTTAGGCCTCAAAAGGGTGGTCAGGTACACATGCATTAAATGCACTTTAAATGGCTCAAAAACTTGGAATGGTACTCAAATCGAGAAAGTGATTTTGAGTCCCAACAAGTCATACATATGAAAATAGAGAAGGTTTTTTGCTTGTGCATAGTTAGAATTTTGTTAATCTAAATTCTCTGATGGATTGTTTGGAATATTTACTACTTCTAGAAAGTTTCATATTGTATCATTTTTAAATAAAAAATCCATTTAACATGTTTTTGTGATCAAGTACTGATGATTTCTTGTTATGTGTTATTGTTACATGTTGACTTGTTAATTTTCAAGTTTAGATCCACTTATCCTATCATAAAGGGTTTGGTGATATAGTTGTCATAAGTCAAGGTAGCACAACTTGATGTGGCAGGTCCCACACATCTTTGTGATTTCCCTAAAATTCTTGTGCACGATAGACTTTTGACAGTGTTAATAGAGTATTTTCTTGTAAAGATGAACACATTTCACTTGCCTATAGAGATATGGTGATCACCCCTAAGGATATTTATAGGATTTGATGGATTCTAGTAAATGGTGTGATAGTTTCATATAGTTTTTATGGATTACCTAGGATTGAGACTATGCACAAAATATTTGGAGACAAGGACATCTTAGAGAGATTTATCCCATTGGATTAGTTAGTTTAGAGGTATGATGCCATATGTTTCTTAGCTTACATATTAGCATGATTCATTGGTTGTATCCTAAAGCCTAATAGAAGATAGTAAGGGTTATAGTGTAGTTGGGGAAAATAGCTAGAAGATATGATGTATAGAAACCTTATACTGAGATTAGATCAATGTGTTGTTCTACATGTAATAGGAGATGCATGATGTGGTCTACAATAGGGAAAATAGTACAGTAGAAGGTGTGTTATTATTATACATCTAGACCTAGGAGCATCTCCCTAGAACTAGGCCAGTGTTCAAGGACAAGCATTATGTGGGAGAGGCCTGTATCATTGATACAATATAGATATTACCCAACCTTTATTAAGTATTCTTGGTCATTGGAGGAGATCACTAAATGATTTTTCATTTCTAATATGGAGAGAAAAATCAAGGCATGGGGAGAGGGGATATCTAAGGTGAGATAAATTAGTGTTTTAGCATTTGATAGGTTGATCTCCTTAACACTTTGAGATATTTACCATCTATTGAGTATGGCACTAGGATGTAGGACCTCTCTAAGGAGTAGATAGGAAATGTCCACTTCACCAATAAGGTGAAGAAGGCCTGGGGTACACAACTTAACATTGGATTTCTAGAATAAGAGATGAGAGACATGGTGTCCTATAGAAGGAAGTATCTCCTAGAGGTTGGAGATATAGGGACCACCATAAAGTACATAGACTAGCTTCAGAGCTATCTCTATCCTTGGTTTATTGATCCAATCAAGATGGGACAAAAATTTTAGGAAGTTCTTATAGTACAACCAGAGAAGGTCCTAGTGCCACAACAACTATAATAATAGGTACCTAGATAGATATTTGTAGAGGTTCCAAGATCTCTTCATTCCATGAGGGTAGATCCATGAGTAGGGAATAGTGGGATGGGGGGTAGTGAGGCCTTGAGGAGAGGGTGGCTCACTAAGAGAAGTTGGGGGAGAGGAACTAGGTGGAGGGGATACTTTGGTAGAGTAGGATACATGCCATGCTCAAAGGAAAAAGGTGATAGATTATATACTCCACTAAGGGGGTGAATCAATTATCTAAGTAATATCCCAGATAACAACCTTAACCATATGAGTAATGTAAATTGAAACTACAACAAGATATTCATACACAATAACACTAGATATGTTAACTAGGGAAACCCTTGATCAGAGGGAAAAATCCAATGGGGATGGTACTTACAAGATAATGTAATAATATAAATATTCCTTTTTAGAGGATAGAACCTATTAGGATTCTATTACAACATTTTATACATATTAGTCCCTATTAGGAGACTTTGAATCCCTATTAGAAGATTCCAACCCTATTAGGATTTGTTGGAGACAACTAGATCCACTGCCCATACTGCTTCAAGGGTAAGACTAATGAAGCCACTATCCAAATGATCTTTCTCTTATTCCTTGCATAATAATAGAACTCAAATGTACTTACTTTCTCTATCTGTGTCCTGTCAATTGGAATTCTATTACTTTAGATCTTGTAAGCAAATGTCAAATCTTGCATTTAATAATCCATTTGATTTCTTACACGCATTTAATAATCACTCTACTTCTTTTTGCAATTTATACTTAAACAACAATCTCATTATACATCATACACTTTATAGTCAAGGAAAACATCTTTCCTTTATATCATATCTTCATAATAATATGTTGAGTCAGTCTTGAGCCTTTCCCAATTAATTAAAATAAGATAATTAATTAAATTACAATTCCAATAGCTTTGTTGGCTCATAGTCTATAAAAACTCCATATATACAATACTAAGGCTTGCGCACTTACTGACATCATCATCTGACTATCCTCTATCACTACTTGATTGCACATCACTTTATTACATCTGGGATGTAAGATATATAATAATTATTAGGAACTACTTTCCCAAAACTCTCTCTCTAAACTAACTTCTGTAAATCAGGTACAACTTCCATATGCTATTGACTTAGATTTTGCACACTTAACCATGTCAATAGCACCATCAAGGTACAACTATGCATGACCAGACAATCAAACCATTGGTCATAACATCAAGATCTCTATTTGTTTCTCTACTAGTCTTTAGATAAATAATGTTATGTTGACATCAACAAAAAACATAGTCATGAATGCAACATATCAATTTACTCTCCAATGCTCAAGATACTCCCCCATTGTAGTATCATTAGAATTCATGCTAACAATCTCCCTGTTTGGGTTACTAGCAAGATAGATGAAAAAAATCCAAGTTCCAAGAATACCAAGTAGAACTCTGCTGCTAATTTTGTCCTCACCTCATGCATATTCTCTCCCATGCTTTAGGAAGTATTTTTCATGCATATTCTCTCCCATGCTTTAGGAAGTATTTTTCATGCATATTCTCTCCCCCATTGACATCAATGACAAAGGTCTCAATCTCAATACCAATTGTTAATTAGCTGCTCCAAGTCATCAACTAGCTTGAGTGTGCAAAGCAGGGTAAACGTTAAGGAAGCCCCCTCAAAAAAGGATATAAAATATTGGCAAATATTTCATTATTTTGAAAAAAATTATTTATTTCTATTGGTGAATCTCTAAATTTTTTAATCTAAATATGATTAATATTGGTGATTATTTTTGAATCATAATTTTTTTGTATAAAACATTGACAAATCTCAATAATAATGGGAAGTTCATTAATCACCCTAGAATATTAAAAATCAAAATTGAACATTTTTTTACCTTGTGGAATATTATGAGTATCGTTACATATACTTTAAATCAATAGTGAAGACTAAGTATTGGTGATATATCCCTAAAGTAACTAATAATTATGATAATTAGTGGTCATTTCAATTTAGTTTCTCCATTAATATATTATATTTACATGACTCAAATCTAATAATGTAATGAATATTGTGGAGAATATTTGAGTTTAAATTTTCAATAAAATAAATTATTGAGCAATTTTAAATATTCTAGAACTAAATTTTATAAAACTATGGCAATTTAGGTTGTATCAAATCTTAAATTATTACCCAAATTACTAGCCAAAATATTCTAAAATTAGCCAATTTATGGATATTAGACACTAAAAAATACCTTGGTCCAAAGACATTGTTCAATACCAGATACTAAGAGTCCTCAATGACTTAGTACATACAAGATACTCCCCCATATAGGAAGCATCATCATTCAGTCTAGTCAAATAATAGTGATTCATATCACTAGAATAATGCACTCTCTACATCAACTACTTAGAAGTAGGTAGGGTCATAACACCAAGCATACCTCTTAAGTACACAAATGTATCTTGAGGTAAAAGATTCATAAAGATACCTTTGATTTGATCCTTAGTACTTACATACTCCAATCTTATCTCCTTTTCTAATGCTTTCTCTCTTACAACATGGTACTTAATAGATATATGCTTTATCTTAATATACAATACATGATTCTTAGACATGCTCATTGCACTTGTGTTCTCATAGTAAATGATAATAGGTTCTTTGATCTCAATTCTGATATCCTTTAGCATCTACTTCATCCACATAACTTGATTATAGTTATTTGTTGTTGCAACATACTCTGCCTTGGCAGTGCTTTGTGAAATGCAATTTTTCTTCTTGCTTAACCAAGAGACCAATCTTCCTCTAAGAAATAATGCTCCACCATTGGTGTTCTTCCTTCCATCCATATTGCTAGCCCAATTAGTATTAGTATATGCACACAAAGTGAAATCACTTGATCTATCATTCCAAATTCCATAATTAGATGTCCCTTTCAGACATCTAAATATTCTCTTTACTACTACAAATTGATATTCCTTAGGATCAACTTTAAATCTAGCTACAATTTCAAATACATTTTCTATATCTAGTCTGGTGTGTGTCAGATACTAAAAACCTCCAACCATTGATCTATACTTCTTCTACTCTACTATAGGTGTCTCATCTTTGTTGAATAACTTGTGACTAGTTGTTCTAAGTGTGTCAACATGTTTGCAACTCTCCAAACTAAACCTTTTTAACAAATATTTTAGATACTTAGCTTGTGAAATGAATATACCATCATTATTCTATACAATTTATAAACCTAGGAGAAACTTCATTTCTCCTGCCATGCTCATTTAAAATTCACTGTTCATCTCCTCAAAAAATTTATTAATAACTTCATCATTACCTCCAAAAGTGATGTCATCAAAAAATATTGCAATTATTAACAAACCATCTTTAATTTTTTTTAGATAATGTTTGTCGTACCTTTAGCAAATCCAAGCTTTGCCAAGTAATTATCCAACCTTGCATACTAGGTTCTTGGTTCTTTCTTTGGACCATAAAGAGATTTCTTTAATTTCAATACATGCCTTTTTCTTCTGATAAAGGAAAACCTTCAGGATGCTCAATATAAACCTCTTCTTCTAGTTCTCCATTTTGAAAGGAAAATTAAACATCCATCTAATCAACCTTAAATTTCTTATTTTCTACATAAGCCAAGGACATCCTTATAGCTTCCATTCTTACTACAGGTTCATATGTTTCCTCATAATCAATTCCTTCTTATTGATAATAACCTTTAAATAAATGTTTGGCCTTGTTTCTCACAACTTCTGCTTGCTCATTCATCTTATTCCTAAAAACCCTTTTTGGTCTAGGAACTAACTCCCATGTATCATTATTTATTGTTTGGTCTAGTTCTTCCTTCATTTCTTGGATCTAATGATTATCTTTGACTACTTCATCTATGCACTTGGCTTCTATTAGTATTCTTTAGAATAGCAGGGGGGGGGGGGTGAATCAGTTATTCAAAGTCCAATGATGTCCAATACAACTTTTTCTACAAATCCTTAATGGCACTTAACTGAAATTATCATGCATGCAATTGAACATTAAACAACCATGAAATGTAAACATGCATCATACCATAACACTAAGGATTTGATAACCCAGAAACCCTCTAGGAATAAGAAGGTAAAACTGGAGTGGGGATGATACCCATAAAATAACTGCGCAATTGATTTCAACCACTTCTAATGGTCTACCCTATTAAAGGCTACAAAACATTGTTAAATGTGACCTTGTTAAAGGATTTACATAGATCTGTTAGGCTCACCCAAGTCCATGGGATTTTTAGTCACATTCACAAAAGAATCTTTCATCCCTCTCTAAGGATCTCCTATCCTCCTCTTGAGGATCTATTTATCCTTCTCTTGAGGATCTCTTTATCCTTCTCTTAAGGATCTCTTTGTCCTTCTCCTAGGGATCTCTTTATCCTTTTCCTGAGGCTTATCCACCTAGCTATTAAGCTAACCTAGCAATGTAGGGTTTCGATATCTAATATAATGGTGAGAAAGTATTAGAAGGGTTTTGACCTGATATATATTTGCAACCCTAATTGTGCAGATTTTAGATCACTTCTTCAATTCCTTTCTTTGCTTGGCTTTACTCCCTTGTAGTGCTGACAGCTTGTTCACCCTTCAAGATTTGTCTCCTTGAGTTCTTCCACTTGTTACACCAATGCTCTCTCTAGTCA
Source organism: Cupressus sempervirens (assembly GCA_028749045.1). Lineage (NCBI taxonomy): Eukaryota > Viridiplantae > Streptophyta > Pinopsida > Cupressales > Cupressaceae > Cupressus > Cupressus sempervirens. The sequence continues at coordinate 127,564,968 of CM053785.1, read as the reverse complement.
CTCAATCAATTTAGATTCTTGATGCTCTGCTCTTACTCCTCTTGGTTTCTTCGCATGATTACACTTATGACCTATTGATCTCAATTTTTGCATAATAAATTTCCATTGTCCAGGTAAAAAAAATTCAGATTGAGATCCATTAATGGTGAATAGGATTTCTAGCTAAGTCATATTCTTGTTAGCCTTTGAAAATCTTTGTTAAAACCTTGTATCCCATTCCTTTTAAATTTTCCCAAGTGCAATTTTTTTAAAAAAAATAGGAGGATAAGCGAATATTCTTTTCTTACCCATGTTGAGTTTTTTGTTCAATCCTTGTGAAAGAAGTTTTACCCCACTATCAGATCTCTTTGAATCTATGGTCATTGTTAACTCACTATGGAAAAATGCTCAATTGTTACATATAGTGAGTTAGTGAGATTGATGACATGTGTCTATGATACTGAAAAGTGAAATCCAGTGCCGAGAATTATGTTAACATGAGATAAATTTTGGCACATGTTGTGTCCCAAGCTTGTCAATTTTAAGGATAAATGCACATGAAGAAAACTGTGAATGATGTCACCAGTGTCCAAGTTTTCTAGCAATTCGCTAAGTCACTATTAGAAAAATCCATGCAACTTGCCGATGGTGATGTAGTGAATGTCCAAATTTTGAAAAAAGGCAGTGTTCTTTCAAAAGGTTGATATGACTGCATAAGTTCCCATGCAGTATTATAAATGTGCACGACCACCTTCTCTGACAGCAGCATTAATTGGTAGGGTTTTCAATCAATGTGTGTTTTGTTTTCTATCACCAAAACTAAGAATCTGTCAAAGGTTGTTATATCGCTAGATAGAATAGCACCACTTTTCTGGTAGCGCCATAGCGAGGACCCGATCATTGCAAAACATGACATTCTTTTATAATTGGAAATGATTTTGAGGATCCCAAAGAAAATCTTGTGCAGACTTTGCTTTTACTTCTGTGCAAGTGGAGCTTTATTTCCCAGCGTCTATTTATCGAGAGGTCGCTATATCATTTTAAGGATATTTAATGTTTTGCCGATAGCGATGTAACAACCCACGCGAAAGACACAAATGTGGCAAGGTCAACAACATGTGATGTCATTAATAGATAAAAAGGAGTACATGTGTGTGCTAGCATGTTCAACCATCTCAATGATAGTAGTATATGGACCCACTCCCCATGTATAACGCACACAAAGAATTCTAATTGTTAGATTAAACTAGGATCAAAGGCCATTGTTAATTCGCTATGGAAAAATTCTTGAAAGTTAGGCATAGCGAGTTAGCAAGTGATGGTCACCACTGTACAGTAAATTGATGTCCACGAGATCAAGTATTGATCAACGGTGCTCGTTAAATCACTATGAAGAGATGTGCAATGAATAAGTATAGTGATTTAATGAGCGAGGGACCCACCATTATTTTCTTAAAAGTCATTTCAAGTATCTTCCATATGATCAAAGCAAGATCAATGGTTATCGCTAGCTCGCTATGGAAAGGTGCTCGAAAGATTAGTATAGTGAGATAACAAGTCGAGGACACATGTCCTTGGTCATCCATGGGCCCAATTTGAAATGCTAGCTCTAAAGGAAAGATATAGATGGAGGCCGTTTGACTGCCAACATGCTAAAAGGAACATTGAGTTAGCCTAGTTTCCATTCCTGGATCGTAGGATTTATCAAGGATCAACGGTACAAATTTAAAAGGAAGTGTGATGCTACTCTATTTTTCTATTATGCACATTTATGATGAATGAAAGCTTTGTGTGTGAAAAAATAGAGCATAATACAAATGATTTTCATTCATTCCAGTCCCATGCCAACAAAGATTTAATGTTTTCTGAGCATAAGAACCTATCAATCACATTGTGCCAAGCTTGGTGAAGACGTGAAGCAATCCCACATCTATTTGAGATTAACTATAGAAGCTCAAAGAAAGATAATTCTGGTGAATCAAGTAAGTACTCACACATAACCTCTGTGACATTCCACTTCCCATTATTACAATCAAGATGCTTCCTAAGAAAGCATTTGTTGGGCAAGTCAACTATATGGACAGGAATGTCCATGATGATTTGTTAGTTCATTACTCCTAGGATCCACTACAGAGCCTACACAGGTTAAAAGGTTAATTTTATTAAACCCTAGGCTTAAAACTATTGATGGCTTATATGACAAGGGGTACTGAGTTAGGGATGCAGTAACTACTCAAACTGGCCTTCTTTTGTTTAAGAAGTGGTTTTTAGAAAGGAAGTTGTTTGCCCCTCACGCAAATATCTAGAATTTTTATTTGGGAAAGCTAGTAGTTCCAAGTGTTTTCATGGATTAGGATTTACTAGAAGACATTGTCAAAAATTATGATCAAGCCATTAGGGTTGTGAGAAGAAATGATGGTGTGCATCTGGTCTCAATTAGCCCTAAAGAAATTAGAGAAGTTTTTCACTTGGAACCATTATCACATTACCATGTGCCAATCAATTTGCTAGAATTAGAAAAAGAATACAAAGCAAAGAGAGATGTAATTAGGGGAGGTGCACTGAGGGCACACATTGGTACTATAAGAACTCTGCCAGTAATTACTACAACCTCTAGAGAACCTTTTAAGAAGACTCTTTTCACTTCCTGATCTATAGAGATATATAGGACACTGTGCCATGTTTTTGTTGAGGATGAGTAGGATTTCATGCCCATTGGCATAATCTATATGATGGTTCAAATTGTTTCTTTCGGTGTAGATGTTATCTTTGATTTTGCCTCCTTTTTAGCTAAAGAAATCCACATTGGTTTGGTTGGAATTGCGAGAGGCAAATTGGAGAAAACATTTGGCCACTACTCTCTATTGATGCATATGTTCTTGTTCAAGGGGCTGACATATTTCAGTAATGAGATGGAATAGAACAAAGAGGTAAATGGGGAAACACTTCCAGTCTAGTTGTGGTGTGTTGATATGACCTAGGATGCAAATAATGCTAGTTTTGTCAGATTTGATAGATATTTTGCTTCTAAATTGAGATGTCTCATATTGAGTGACAATCCCAGAATCCCTAAGGTACTGATGAGTCTCATCAAGCCTATGGATAGCCCCCATAATTTGAAATTTTCACATAATTGGGGAGATATTATTCCTTACCCTATTTCTATTGTTTTTAGAATCTATGGTTTTAAGGAAGTCCTCATGTCTTTCCTTACCAAGTACCTCTAAAGGTAGGAATGGTAGAAGTCTTGTGGCAACTAGGAGGAACCAAAGGGGGTTGGCTCTTTTTGTATAAAATTTTGGTTCAGTATATGATGGCTATCTCCCATTCCCATTTTTGTGATTCTGAAGGGTTTTTCAATTAGACTTTGAGGCATAGGATTAAGCTAGGACCGGTCAAACATGATTCATATTATCCAGAGTACAATATAAGAAATGAATTCTCATTATAGGAATAAGAAACTAAAAAAGAAAAATGGAGAGTTTTCTCTCGGGTCCTAGAATTCATTCATTGTTTTGATCATAATTATAGTCCTTTAGATAGTGCTAATACAGAGGCTGACAGAATAAATAAACTCATGAGTGAATTCCTTGCAATAATGGAAGCCATGAATGAGAAGAAATGATTTTTATTTGATTCTCATCCTGATAAGGCCAAAGACATCATGAGGAGGTTGGTTTTCACTCCTAATGTGGGAGCTAGTCAAATAATTGTACAGAGGAAGCCTAGTTACACTGTAATTCAAAATAAAAGGGCTCCTGTAGATAAGGGCAAAAAAATAATGGGATCCACCAGTACAACTCTAGAGGAGATACCTGATGAGCCTAGTCCCAAGAGGCAGAGGGTAATAGGAGAAGAGAGGCCTCAAGTTGAGGAAAATTCACCTACTCAGTCTCCTTTGAGGATTGGAGAAGAACAACTCACAGGTGAGCAAGTTGAGGAGATGGGATCACAAGGGGATATTTTTATCACCCAAGTAGAATTTGATGAAGGTAACCCTCTAGAGCCTCCTCTACCGAGTCTGGACCTAACAATAGCTAATTATAGAGGAAGGGAATTGGACCCTGTGTTAGAACAGGCAAGTCATCAATTTTTGGCTGATGACAGTTTTGTGAAATCTAGGGCTTTTGAGTAGTTTTCTTGGAGGGAAAACATGGATATATTTGAGGAAAAATGCAAAAAATTGAAAATAGAGAATTTAGAAATGGATGAAACCTCCATCCAAAAAAAATAAAGGAACAGATGATTCAAGAGTTCTAGAACATTACCCCTGAAGAAGGAAGGCAAATAGTAAAGACTTCTAAAATACTATTGTTGCCTAATTGGGATATTGCAGATGCATTAATTATCAATTTTGTTTCAAATAGATTGGAGTTGCAAGACCCAAATAAAAGGACTTCCAAGACACTGCATTTATTGAGGATCAAGTTGTATTGGTCAGTTGGTCATTGAAGAGAGGATCTAGAGCCACATCATCGTAACCAAATGAGTTTGGATTAATGGGGAATATACTTGTGAGAAGGGTTTCTCACACCTCCCATGTACAAGTAGCATACTAGAATGTGGATTCTTCCAAGTTTCTTTTGGCCACTACTAAGAAGGAGGAACAAGCCATGTTTGAATTGTAGAGCAAGTATGAGATAGTGGTGGATGCTTATAATAAAGAGGTCAAAAAGAGAATTGAGCTTGAGAAAAAGCTATTGGGAAGATCCATCAGGCCAAGAATAACATACCCTCACCCCTTAGTTGAACCCTTCAAATCCACCCCCCTCATAGAAATACCAAGTACACCCCAAAAGCCACAGTACTACACTGCTGAGGATTTTGAAGAAGAAAAAGGTAAACTGTGAGCCTTACATATAGAATTGGAATCCAAATATGAAGATAAACTAAGAAAATTTGTTACATATATGGGGGACAAAGTTGAATGGCCGCTAATTTATGATTAGTTGGCTAGGGTGATCAGTATCTAGGAGAATTTGAAAGCCAATGATGAGGCTCTAATGCCTATTGTAAATAAATGGGTAAGAAGGGAGAAAGAAATAACATTTTTGTGTTTCTCTGTTATAAATGATTCTTTTGATCAAATTGAAAAAATATTTGATATTGTTTCTGATCTTGCTGATTTTGATAATAAAAGGATTGATTTACAAAAATTAGTAGTAGGCTACTTGAAAAACTACAAGAGCCAAAAATTCAGTTTGTTTCCTCATGCCCTGGATAAAAAGAATAATTTGAAAACCAAAGATGAATGGGCAAAGGAACTTGATGATTTATTCTATTTAAGATTGAATCATCATTAATGAAATAGGGCTTGCATGGTGGGCTACCACAATAGAAGAAATGGTGAAGGCCCAAATATTCTTTGATTCTTTAAAACAAGAATTCCTTGCCATTAATAATGAAGCTGAATATGTGCTGGAAAGACAAAGGGATATTTTGCAATTCAATTGGCCAGATGACACATTATTTGACAAGTGGATGGTAGAAATGGCTCCTATTGAATAGTTTGATGAAGTTGAAAATGACAGTGATGAGGTGCAAGTTGAGGAAATCCAAATCATTGATAACATCACTACTCAAGCCCAACTGGAAGAAGAAGACAAGAATAATCTATCACTTTTAGTTGCAAACCTAGGACCATAAGATGTTGATGCAACTAAAGGAAAGGAAAAGGTAGATATTGTTCCTACCATACAGGATAAAGGCAGTGAAGACCCACAGGTGGAGGTTGATGTGCCATCATCAAAAAAAACTTCATCGTTGGTTAATTTGGTTGTTGCATACAAAGAAGGATCAGAATAGTAGCCAACTCAGCCACATTAGAGCATGTGACAAAAGCTAACCTACCAAAAAGAATGTTTCAACTTGGACATCTTCTGTGACCAACATTTTTGTCTTTTTGTGATAGGTGTGTGTAAATATTCCTTGTAAGGGACACCTGTCATTGTCTCTTAGCCTGAAGCTTGTTGCATCTCACACTATATAAGTGAGATTCCAGGGCTAGAGAAAAGGTCCAAATTCTATTCTCTAAGTGATACTTAGTCTATTTTTGGTCCATTTTTTTGAGCAAATTGGTGGTGTATTTTCTCTTTTAGATCTTCCGAATACATGAATATAGAATGATCTATGTTTCTTCTGAATCTCACCCTAAGTTTACTATAAATTGTACACAATTTTCAAGGAAAATGAATAAAAATTATGAGCTATCCCCATATTAGTTCTTACTAAACTTTGTCTCCTTTTAATTACTTGGTTATCTTGATGTTGTATGAGTAAAGGTTGGTGCAATTGAATGCAATTCAATTAGGTCGTATATTTGTTTATCACTGTTGTTAATTCAATTGATTAAGTAAAAGCTTTGATGAATTTGATAAGGTTACTATAGTAGTGGAAACAAATTTGAATGATGAATTCTGATAAGAACTACTGCTAAAATTTGTTGTAAGGCAACAAATTAGATCTAAGAATTTGCTATAGACTCTGAACTCCAATGGATTAGGCATTGATCAAATTTGATCCAGCTGAAAGAGAAATATGTCACAAATGGTTGTCAAAAATGCAGAATTAAATCAATTTTACTTTTATTTCTTATTGATCTTAAAAGTTAGCCAGTACTTGTTTGCATGGAATGCTTTAGCTTCAGTTAGCCACTATTGCTGAGAACATCTGCAGATCTATAGAAGATTTTTGGCCACATCTATTATATGGAATGTGTTTATCAAATTATCAAGAATTGTACATGTATTGGAGGATTTGAGATGAGAATCGGAATGAAACTAAAATAATCCTCATATAGTGTCTCTCGATCTTGAATCATTCCTCGATAGACCCACCCTGGTTTTGCAAAGCCTGAAGAGTAGAAAACCACCCTTGGTTTTGTTGAAGTTGGGTCCAAATGGTTTTCATACACAATTGATAATAAGAATTGGCTAGTCTTTAGATTGTGTGAGTATTGTCATTTTGGTATTGAGCATTTTGTTGCTTAGTAGTTTTAAAACACCAACATGACCAACTCCCTCTCATGCATGCACATTTGATCTCTGACCTGTAGCTCCTTAAAAAGAAGTTATGTTCTTGATTTCTCTCTCAAACCTTAATTTTCTCTTGAGAAAATGACATTGTTTTCCCTCTAAATTATTTCTTCTAGAAACTTCATGATAAATCCATTAGCATTTGCACAAAACATTTTACATAGAGTTCTGTGCCACCAGCTCATCATTCTTATCTTCTATGTGGTTCAAAAAATTCTAGATGACTACCATGTCAGCTTAGATCTAGCAAATTTTTGACATTTCAAAATAATGCAGCAACTTGACATCATTGGTTTACTGATGCTCAGATCCTTCTATGTTACTCATCTTCTAATCTTCAATATGAACCTATAACATTTTTTTCTTTGCTTGGCACTTGAAGACTTACTTGGCATCCATTACCTTTTTCTGCTACTCGGCACCTAAATACTTCTGTGTTACTCGACACTTGATCTTCACTCGGTACTTGAAGACTGCTCAACACATGAAGATCACTTGGCACACATTAAGTTGAACTTTCTTAGCTTCAACCGAGAATTTTCTTGGCACTAACTAGAACTTAGTTAATCCTTACATCTTTGATATGTCTTAGTGTGTCTATCCTTTATGTCTTAGAGTATGTCATCAACACACTATTTCATCAATGGCTTAGCTGATCCTTATACTTCATTATAACATCATAACTTCAACTTGTCTCTAGGTACTCTACTTACATCTTATTGATTGCCACCTCCTTGTCAATCAACCAATTGATAGTATTTGGATCACTAAAGCAATTGTCATTCCTACAAGTGGCAAGTTTGACATCAATAAAAAAATAATGATTGAAAAAATTCTTTACCAGTTCCATTATTATTCATTCATGATCTCTTCAATAATTTCAAAAAATCTCCTTCTTTGGCATTGATGGCAAACCAAACTGATCAAATGATTAAGTTGATCAACTTAGTTACCACCAAAATCTGAATCCTTTGTTTTGCTTCTCCCTATGGACTGCTGCATCCTTACTCTATGTTCTAGATCCTTCATATATATCTACCTCTTTGTATTGATCAGTTTGTCATATATCTCCCTCTTTGACATAAATGACAAAGTTGTAGCATCTTTAACATGCTAAATAGATTCTTTACATCTTCATGTTTTTCTCCCTTTGTCACCATGCTTGTGACTGATCTAGAGTTTTTGCTCTTATTGTTATCCTCTATATCATTCTTCTAATATTTCAATGATCTAATTCTATTGATGCAAGGCAGCTTCTATGCTGCTTTAGACTACTTGAGTTAGGGGCATTACCCCCAACTTGCGTCCAAGATATTCATAAGAATCCTTGGCCAATGGTTTGGTGAAGATATCTGCAATTTGTTCCTTTGTGTGAATGTATTCCATCTTCACTTGTTTGTCTTCCACCAATTCTTTGACATAGTGATACTTGATTGCAATATGCTTGAAATTTGCATGCATTACTAGATTCTTGGATATGTTTATAGCACTTGTATTATCACAACACAGTATCATAGGTTTAGTTACCTCTTCTTTCATTCCTTTCAATAGATGTTTGAGCCACACAATGTTTGTGCAATTGACTACTGTTGCCACATATTTTGCTTCTGTAGTGGACTGAGATGTGCATGTTTCTTTCTTGCTAGTCCAAGTAACTAGTCTTTTACCTAAGAATAATGCTCCTCCACTTGTGCTTTTCCTATCATCAATGTTTCCTCCCCAATATGCATCTGTGTATGCATTCAGCTCAAACTTCTCATTCTTTTTTTAATATAGGCCAAAGTCATCAGTTCCTTTGAGATACCTCATTATCCTTTTTACTGCCATGAGATGATTTTCTTTAGGATTAGCAGAGAATCTAGCCACTATTCCAAATGCTAGTGCTATGTCTAGTCTGCTATGTACAACATATTGTAGTTTTTCAATCATGGATGTGTACATTGTTTGATTGACTTTAGCTGATTCATCATTTTTAGATAGCTTATGTCCTATCTCCATTGGTGTGCTAATAGGTTTGGAGTCTTCTAATCCAAACTTCTCAAGTATCTCCTTGATGTATTTTGATTGTGTCACAAATATACCATATTTTAGTTGATGCACTTGCAATCCTACAAAGAACTTGATTTCTTCAAGCATAGACATTTCAAACTCATGTTTTATTTTGTCAGAAAAACTTTTGCACAGTACTTCATTTCCTCCAAAAACTATATCATCCACAAATATTACAGATACAAGAATATCCTTACCTTCTTTTGATTTGATGTACATGTTGTTGTTGTCATCAGTTCTTTCAAATCTTATTTGCACCAAATACTTTTGAAGTCTCTCATACCAAGCTCTAGGGGCTTGCTTCAATCCATATAGGGCCTTATGTAATTTGCATACCTTATTTTTGTTCTTTTCATCAACAAAACCTTATGGTTGTTCTATGTAGAATTCTTCGTCAAGTATACCATTCAAAAATATAGACTTTGCATCCATCTGATAGACTTTAAATCCTTTCAAGGCTACATATGCCAGTAAGGTCCTTACTCCTTCCATTATGGCAAGTGGAGAAAAATTTTCTCCATAGTCTAGTCCTTCTTTTTGTGCATATCCTTTGTAGACTAATCTTGCCTTGTTTCTTTTGATTTCATCATTCTCATCTAACTTGTTTTTGAACACCCACTTGGTTCCAATCACATTCTTATCAACTAGTATTGAGACTAAGGTCCACGTCTTGTTCTTCTCAATTTGTTCTATTTCTTCTTTCATAGCATTATACTAGTCATCATTTATTATGGCTGTACTTACTCTTTTTGGTTCCATTTTGCTGAGTAGACATGTTTCATTTCTGAGTCTATTCCTTGTCATTGGTCCTACCTCTTTATTTCCAATAATTTGATCTATAGGATGATGTCTTTTCACATACTTTTCCAATACAAGTTCTTTCCTTGTTTGCATATTGTCTCTTTCATAATCTAAATCTTCATGTATATCTTCAGTAGGTGTTTGTTCATTTTCTTCTTGTTGGCTATTCTCAGAATTTGAATGAACATTTTCTATATTCTGTAGCGTGGCTTCTGAATGTGTTTGTTGTTCAACATTCACTGTCTGTGACTAGGCTGATACTGGATTCTATTGTTGATTGTCATTCTGAGTTGCAACTTCACCATTATTAGGTATACCTTCATAAAAGTATACAAAGGTCTTGTATTCTTCTGCTTTCTTTGTATTCTCAACACTTTGAACTTCTACAAGCTCATCAAATTTCACATTTGTACTTTCTACTACTTTGTTAGTGTTACCATTCAAGCACTTATAAGATTTTCTTCTAGTAGAATAACCAAGAAATGTGCCTTCCTCACTCTTTGCATCAAACTTTCCATTCCTAGACTCTTTATATATATATAGCATTTGCATCCAAATATTTTGAAATTTTTTACATTAGGAGAATGCCCATACCACAATTCAAAAGGTGTTGCATGTGTACCTTTCTTGACTTGAACTCTGTTGAGTGTGTAGATTGTAGTACTTATAGCTTCTCTCTAGTACTTGAGTGCAACATTTTTCTCCATCATTAAGGTCCTGGCATAGTCAATAACTAATCTATTCCTTCTCTCTACTATACCATTATGAGGTGGAGTTCTGGGTGTAGATGTCTGCCTTTTGATTCCTCTTTCATTGCAGAATTCTTCAAATTATCTTGATGTGAATTCACCTCCTCTATTAGATCTGAGACATTTTAAGCTCTTTCTAGTTTCTTTCTCAACTCTGGCCAAGTACCATTTGAACATTTGAAATGCATCTAATTTTTGTTTCAAGAACATGACTGTCATCATTCTGGAATGGTCATCTACAAATAACATTATGTATCTGTCACCTTTGTAGCTTTGTACTTTAATAGGACCACACAAGTTAGTATGAACTAGCTCTAATACTTCATTGGAAGTATAAGTCTTGCTTTTGAAAGTTGACTTGGTCATCTTCCCTAGTTGGCATTGTTTGCACAAGATGTTATCAAGTTTCTTCAACTTTCATAGACCTCTAACTTTCTTCATTTTGCTAATGCTTATCATATTGTCAAAATTTACATGACATTGCCTCTTGTGCCACAACCATACATCATCAATTTGAACAATAAGATAAGAAGCATCTTCCATGTCTAGGTAAAACAAATTACTCTTAGTTTGATCACCTTTTCCTATTAGACTTCCTTGAGAATCATAAATCTTAGCAACTCCTTTCTCAAATTCAACCTTACACCCTATGTTACCTAACTATGAGACACTTAACAAGTTATAATTTAGGCCTTCAACATAGTATTCATTATCAGATGATATCTTTTTAGTAAGCTTGATACTACCTTTCAATTTAATCTAACATGGTGCATTGTTACCATATCTAACACTATTTCCTTCATATTGAGTAAAGGTAATGAGCTTACTTTTGTCTCTAGTCATGTGATGAGAGCATCCATTGTCTATGATCCATCTATCATTCTTGTTCATGTAGGTTACCAGAGTAATTGCTTCATCTTCATCTAATTCATATTTCATAGCCACATAGACTGCTTCATCATCATTCTCATTACAGTCTTCTTCAACAATGTAGCATCTTTTGCCTTTACCTTTGTAGTCCTTGTTTTCCATTTTCTTGTTTTGTAAGTTGCCTCCATCCTTGTAATTTTTCTTTTGTGTGCATCTGGCTGCAATGTGACCAACTTCATTACAATTGAAACAAATTATTAGTAGCTTACCTTTGAATTTGCCTCTTCCTTTGTGAAATCTTCTTGCTAGTAATGCCTACAATTGGTCCACATCATCTTCATCAGTGCTTCTGTCACTAGATACATACTTTCTTTTTCCATTATTTTTCTTTGTTTGAACCTCCTCATTGTCTTTCATTGTCATCTTAGCTTTGAATGTAGATTCAAATTTTTTTGGCTTGTTGCCATCAAAGTTGGATAGCTGAAAGGCATTGAGTCTTTCAATTATTCCTTCAAATGTCACTGTGGTTCTTGGTACACACCTTAGCTCTTGGATGGATGATACTCTTATAGAATAGATGGGAAGCAAAGTTCTCAAGTATTTGCTACATACTATTTCTTCTTCATTTTCATATCATCAGATTTTCCTCTTAGGCTTTCTCTTTTCACTCTCTTGACATTATCATCTCCTCCATAGATTCTTGATAATGTTTCCCACATTTGATGTGAAGTATCAAACCCTTTGATGTCATCATACTCAGCATAGCTTAGTGCTGAAGCAATATCTAACATTGCTTGATTGTGCTCCTTCTTCTTGCTTATGTCATCTACAGTGAGGGGTCCTACAGGGTCTACATGATCAACTGTGATTGAGGTTTGTGCATAGTCACCTATTGATGAGGTGTAGCTTCATCAAATTTTTCCATGCAACAAAGTTGTCTTTGTATACCTTGGGAACTTCTCTCTTGAACATCTTGATCTTCCTGCTGCTAGTACCTTGAAACAAATCAGTAGTGAGCTCTGATACCAATTGTTAGTATTCATTAGAATAACTGGGGGGGGGGGTGTGAATATGTTATTCAAGGTCCAATGATATCCAATATAACTTTTTCTACAAATCCTTAATGGCACTTAATTGAAATTATCATGCATGTAATTGAACATTAAACAACCATGAAAAGTAAACATGCATCAAACCATAACACTAAGGATTTCATAACCTAGAAACCCTCCAAGAATAAGAAGGTAAAACTAGAGTGGGGATGATACCCACAAAATAACTATGTAATTGATTTCAAACACTTTTGATGGTTTGCCCTGTTAAAGGCCTGCCCTGTTAAAGGCTACAACACATTGTTAAATGTGACCTTGTTAAAGGATTTAAGAAAATTCAACCTGGAATGTCACCCTATTAAAGGATTTACATAGAGCTATTAGGCTCACCCAAGTCCATGGGATTTTTAGTCACCTTCACAAAAGAATCTTTCATTCCTCTCTAAGGATCTCCTATACTCCTCCTAAGGATCTCTTTATCCTTCTCTTGAAGATCTCTTTATTCTTCTCCTGAGGATCTCTTTGTCCTTCTCCTGGGGATCTCTTTATCCTTTTCTTGAGGCTTATCCACCTAGCTATTAAGCTAACCTAGCAATGTAGGGTTTCGATATCTAATACAATGGTAAGAAAGTATTAGAAGGGTTTTGACCTGATATAGATTTGTAACCCTAATTGTGCAAATTTTAGATCACTTGTTCAGTTCCTTTCTTTGCTTGGCTTTCCTCCCTTGCAGTGTTGACAGCTTGTTCACCCTTCAAGATCTGTCTCCTTGAGTTCTTCCACTCATTATGCCAATGCTCTCACTAGTCACTCGATCAATTCAGAGTCTTGATACTTTATTATTACTCCTCTTGGTTTCTTTGCATGATTACACTTATGACCAACTCCCTCTCATGCATGCACATTTGATCTCTAACCTATAGCTCCTTAAAAAGAAGTTTTGTTCTTGATTTCCTGCTCAAATCTTACTTTGCTCTTAAGAAAATGGCATTGTTTTCCCTCCAAATTGTTTCTTCTAGAAACTTCATGATAAATTCATTAGCATTCGCCAAAAATGTATTACATAGAGTTCTGTGCCACTAGCTCATCATTCTTATCTTCTATCTACTTCACAAATTTCTAAATAACTACCATGTCAGCTTAGATCTAGAGAATCTTTTACTTTTCAAAATAATGTAGCAACTCGGCATCATTGGCTTACTGATGCTCAATTCCTTCTTTGTTACTCAGCTCCTGATCTTCACTTGGCACCTATAACATTTTTTGCTCTGCTTGGCACTTGAAGACTTACTCAACATCCATTATCTTTTTGTGCTACTGGGCACCTAAAGACGTATGTGTTACTTGGCACCTAATCTTCACTTGAAACCTAAAGACTTCTCAGCACCTAAAGATCACTTGGCACACATTAAGTTGAACTTGCTCGGCTTCAACTGAGAATCTGCTCGACACTAACTAGAACTTAGTTAATCCTTACATCTTTGATACGTCTTAGTGTGTCCATCCTCTGTGTCTTAGAGTATGTCATCAACACACTATTTCATCAATGGTTTATTTGATCCTTATACTTCATTACAACATCATAACTTCAACTTGTCTCTAGGTACTCTAGTTACATCTTATTGATTGCCACCTCCTTGTAAATCAACCAATTGATAGTATTTGGATCACTAAATCAATTGTCATTCCTACAAGTGGAAAGTTTGAAATCAATGAAAAAAATTGATTGAAAACATTATTTACCAGTTCCATTATTCTTCATTCATGATCTCTTCAATCATTTCCAACTGGGTTCAACTTGAGATATCAAACATATCTCCTCATTTACTTTGTTCCTTTTCATAACGCCTTTGTCTTTACTTCCAATTATTTTCTCAGGATGGTGATTCATTGTGATATTTTTTTTAGGTGTGAGAGTTGACATTCAAACTCTTATCTCTTCTCTAGGTTTAGAACTCTATTCTTGTCTATGCTCAAAAGTTAGCACATCATTCTACAAGTTGATGTTATTCTAATACAAAACTTCTACATTATGTCTAACAATTCAAGAGTTGGTCCCTTCTTCATCTGAACTGTAATCTACCATTTTTTCTTTAGTTACAAATTTCTCATCAATCCTTAAATTTGTGCATTCAACTATTTTCATAGTTCTATAGTTGAAACATCTATAAGCCTTACTTTTTGATGAGTAGCCAAGAAACATACCTTCATCACTTCTTGGATCAAACTTACCAATGTCATCATCTCTCTTAATATAAAATTTGCTCTCAAATATCTTGAAATATTTGACTAATGGTGAATGTCCAAATCATAGTTCATAAGGTGTCTTGTCCATACCTTTTCTAATTTGTACCCTATTTAGAGTATAACTGTTGTATTAACTACTTCTCTCTAGAATATCTTAGAAACATCATTCTCAAAATAGCATTTCTCTAGCTACCTCTGATATAGATTTATTTCTTCTCTAACAATCCCATTTTTCTTAGGTGTTCTAGGTGTAGATAGTTGTCTTTTGATTCCATTTTTGTCTCAAAATATGTTAAATTTTCTAGAGGTGAATTCTCCTCCTCTATCAGATCTCAAACACTTAATTTTAACAACAAATTCATTCTCAACTCTATTATTAAATATCTTAAACTTATCAAAATCTTCATATTTCTCTTTAAGAAATGCTACCCACATCATTCTAGTGAAATCATCAACAAAAATTATAAAATACCTTTCACCATAGAATCCTCTTGTTCTAGAAGGACCACTTAGATCTATGTGAATGATCTCCAGCTTCTCTATGGTAGTGAAATTCCTACTAAGGAATAATACTTTCTTATGCTTAGCTAATATACATTCCTTACACACAATAATAGTAGGCTTAAAAATTTTAAGCAAGTCTCTAACTAAAAAAGGTCTACTAACTTTCACAATATTATCAAATTTTGTGTGATAGGATCTTCTATGCAACAACCAACTATTATCCACCTTGGCTACCAAAGATGTCCTCTTAGTAGGATTCAATTGAAACACATTACCTCTAGATCCAGTGCTAGTTCTAATCATCTTATGATCTTAGTCTTTGATAATGCAGTTCTTCTTAGTGAACTACAATAGACAACCTTGTCTACCAACTATACAACACTTAAAAAGTTATGCTTCAATCCATCAGCAAAATAGACATCATTAGTGTTAGTTTTACCATCAAGAGAAATGGATCCAATATCTATTATATGATAGGCTACATTGTTACCAACTCTAACAATACCTCCATTATGATTCTTGAACTTAACAAACTTATTCATATTGCCAATCATGTGATGTGAACAACTACTGTCAATTATCCAATTAGACTTCCTTTCCACTTGTGTAACTAAAGGTCTTTCTTCTCTAATTTCTATATCAAGATCATCTTTCTTGATAGCCATAAATCTTAATTCATCATCACTTTTACTTTTATCTTTTTCATCAGTATGTTTATCTTCATTTGCATACAAACAATTTCTATCTCTATCTCTTCTAGGATTAAACATCATTTTATACTTTTTCTCTCTTTTAGGATGTTTAGATGCATAATGAACAAATTCATTACAAGTCCACCATTTAAAGATTTTCCTACCATCTTTTTCTCTTGTCACTGGAAAGGTTATTCCTTCCTTGATCTTCTTGTCTTCATCAACTCTAATGCTACCATCAAAATCTCCGTAAGTGATTGTACTCCTTGTCAAATTAGGTCAAACATTTAGGGAACTAAAGCCTATTTTTACTCTTGCAACTTCTCCAGACTATCTCATATCTACTTTAGCTGATTCTAATCTTCCGAGTAATGTTTCCTTAGTGAAATCCTTAGTGCAAGGCATCACTAGATGAATTATATGTGCTATTGGTTTGAATGGTGGTATCAAAATTTTCATGATCTTCCATATGACTTGATTATCTTCCTTGGTTCCTCCATGAGACCAAATACCTATAACCATTTCTAATATTCTACCAATATAACTTCTTACAAATTTATCTTCCATCATTCTAGCATCTTGAAATGTGCATATCCAATTTTGTAACATCATTTTTTTTGCATGATCATCACCTTCAAAAGTAGATTCTAAAGGTTTCCAAATTTCATGAGATGTTACAAGTAAATTTATCTAACTGTACTCATTCTCTAGAAGTATTTTTAGTAGGGCTTCTCTTGCGCTCATGTTACACATGAATAGATCTCTCTCTTCTTCACTACATTCTTCAAGATTTTCTTCAATGATTGACTTCTAACTTTTTGTCAAGATCCAATATCCTAGACCCATGCATAATAAATGAGTCTTCATCTTCTCCATCCAACTACCATAGTTGGCTCCATCTAATCTTGGACTATCCTTCTTGAACATGTTTGACATGTATCTCCTAAAGTTATTAAGCTTATTCTTCAAGGACCTAAAGCTCCAATAGCAATTGTTAGACTGTATAGTTCACTAATATAACTAAGAGAAGGGGGGGTGAATCAATTGTCCAAATAATATCAAAAATAATAATATTAAACAATCTTAATCGTATGAGTAATGTAAACTAAAACCACAAAAGATACCCATACACAATAATAATAGATATGTTAACTATGGAAACCCTTCATTAGAGAGAAAACCCTAGTGGGGATGGTACCCCCAAGATGATGTACTAATATAAATATTCCTTATTAGAGGATAGACCTTGTTAGGAGTCTATTACAACATTTAGTACATGAGTCCCTATTAGGAGACCTTGAATCCCTATTAGGAGATTCCAACCCTATTAGGAGTTGTGGAATAAAGTTGGATCCGCTGCCCAAACAACTTCAAGGGTAAGACCATGAACCCATAGTCCAAATGATCTTTTTATTATTCCTTTTAGAATAATAGAACTAAAATGTACTTCCTTCCTCTATCTCTATCTTTTCAATTGGACTTTTTCTCCTTTAGATCTTGTAACCAGATCTCAAATCTTGCATGCAATAATCTCTTGGATCCATTACATGAATTCAATAAGCACTCTTCTTCCTTTTGCAATTTTCACTTCAACAATGATCTCAATACATACCATACAATTTATAATCAATGAAATCATCTTTACTTTATACCATATCTTCATAATATTTCCATGAGTTGGCTTTGACCCTTTCCCAATTAATTAAAATAAGATAATTAATTAAATTCCAATTTCAATAACATTGTCGGCTCATAGTTTGTAGAAAAATTCATACATGTGATACTAAGGCTTGTGCACTTACTGACATCATGTGACCATCCTCTATTACTATCTAACTATTCATCAACTTATTACATCTAGGATGTAAGATAGAAAACAATCACCAAGAATTAATTTTCCAATACTCTATCTCTGAACTACTCTTTGTAAATCATGTACATCATTCATATTCCATCGACTTAGACTCTGCTCACTTAATCACATCATCAAGGCATTGTGATATACATGTCCATAACTCTGCATGACCAAAAAATCAAACCATTATTTGTACCATCAATATCTCTATCTCCCGCTCAACCTTTCTTTACAAAAATAATGTTATGTTGACAACAATGAAAAAAAGAGTCATGAATGGAACATCTGAGTATTCTCAAATGCTCACGATACTCCCCCAATGTTTTATCATCAACATTCATGCTAATAGAAGGTGGTAGAAGTAACAACATAATAGAGACATGCAAACAAACAAATTTATTTAGAGATGGGAGGTGGGTATAAGAAGATATAAGGCTATCCTAGAGAGGGACCTACCCATTAATATCTATTAACGCAGATGCTAGAGGTAGTGAGGAGAGAAACATAGAGACCTTAGACTATACAAAGGAATGATTAGTAGAGAGGAGTCAAAATATATATATTTTAAAAGAAAATGGAGATAGAGACTTGAACAACCTCAAAAATGAGATTATATAGTCATGGAGGTAGTTATTAGATGCTTGTGAGGATATATGTCACTCGTCTATGAGGGAACCATATTATTATGCATTTTATGCAAGGGTTGTGCCTATCAAAAGACATGTAGCTAGGTATTTAAAGTAAGTATGATCCTCATAAGGAGAAGCTCCTCCACCATAGGTAGATGTGGCATTGCCTCCTTCACCTCCAGGAAATGAGCGAGAGGAATATAGATAGAGTCCCAAAATCAATTTTATTTTTGATGTACATAGTGATCCTAAAATGTTTCGACATCAAGTTTTGTATCATTTTAATATTGATAGTGCTTAAGTAGTAAATATTTTGTATATATCAACACCATTTTTTGTTTCCATGCATCTCTAATGCTTCCATGAGATGTATCCTAGAAGTTAGATTTTTTTTCCTATATGTTATGCAAATGTAATGAACATCTATAGATTTGTAGCTTACATAATTTAAGATGTATATGTTGGCATTAGATAGAATATATGAGATTTATAGATGATGTTCATGCTTTCCCTTTTCCTTTTATATGTGTGCATGGTGTGAGATGTAAATGTATGTGTATATTTATATATATGTGGATGAATATACAAAACTATTACTAACATCTCATGCAGGTGTTCATTTTGTTGCGCATGATAGATCTTCAAGAATGTTCTAAGAGATAGGATAAGAAATTGATCACTTGAACAACTGAGATAGACATGGGATGTAGATTGTTGGTGTTTTAAAACTACTAAGCAACAAAATGCTCAATACCAAGATGACATTACTCACACAGTCTAAACACTAGACAATTTTTATTAACAATTATATGTGCAAACCATTTTGTCCGACCTTCAACAAAACCAAGGGTGGTTTTCTACTCTTCAGGCTCTGCAAAACTAGGGTGGGTATACCCAGGGATGATTCAAGACTAGGAAACATTGTATGAGGATTATTTTAGTTTCATTCTGATTCTCATCTCAAATCCTCAAATACATAAATAATTCTTGATAATTGGATAAACACATCCCATATAACAAATATGGCCAAAATTCTTCTATAGATCTACTAAAGCCTAAACATTCCATGCAAACAAATACTGGCCAACTTTGAAGATCTACAGGAAATAAAAGTAAACTTGATTATAATTATGCATTTGAAAATTATTACACATTTCTCTTCTAGATAAATCAATTTGACCAGTGCTTTATCCATTGGGGTTTAGAGTCTAATACAAATTTTTAGATCTAATTTGTTGCCTTACAACAAATTTTATCAATAATTCTTATTAGAATTCATAATTCAAAAATCCTTTCCACTACTATAGAAACCTTATCAAATTCATCAAAGCTTTTACTTAATCTATTGAACTAATAGCAGTGATGAACAGATATACAACCTAACTGGATTGCATTCAATTGGACAAGCCTCTACTTATACAATATCAAGATAACCAAGTAATCAAAAGGAGACAAGATTCAAAAAGAACTAATATGGGGACAGATCATAATTTGTATTCATTTTCTTTGAAAATTGTATACATTTACAGTAAACTCAGAATTACCTTAGGAAGAAACACAGAGATTATTCCATTATTCATGTATTCTCAAGAAATAACAGAATACATCATAAACTTGCTCCAAACAATGGACCAAAAATAGACTAAGTATATCACTTAGAAAAAATAGAATTTGTGGACAACAGTGTGTTGTGAAACTGGATGTAAATTGTGTTCTATGACTATTATAAGTCTATCTTCAATCAGTTTAGTCTTTGCAAGTGCTGTTGAGAAAGTTCAATGTCAAGAATTGATTTATAAAGTGTGTTTCCTTTTCAAGGTGATAATGATCTGTAAGTTTCTCCTACATTGAAGGTTTGGTTCAGATTTTTCAAGTGACAAATTATGTTTTATTTCTCACGAAGAGTGAGTGGCAACTCTCAAATATCTGTACTAGTTTGTTCCTAGTTGATTTCATTGCAAAGTTTTGAAGGAATTTTAGTTGTATGGGAAGTTCTGAAGCTTTTGATAGTTTCTTGAAAAGGAGTTTTAAATTCTTGATAAGTTTTAAGTGTTGTTTGCAATTTGCTATTATAAGAAATTGAAGTGTAAAAAGGTAAATCATAGTTGTGATTTCTCTGTCCTCTTGTAAAGAGGTGGTGGCTCTACAAAGTTTTGACCAGTGGTGTGAAGGAATTTCCATCTTGCACCTATTCCAAATCAACAAATCAAAGTTTGCATCAGCACTTGAGGCATTTTGATTTTCATGTTTTCTTTTCATGGAAGTCAAATGTTAGAATTAGTGCCTCTATTGAGTGATTTTCAGCACTAGACGGAAGAGGTAGAAATTTTGTTTTATAATGAAGTCAGATCTTAGATCTAACATTAGTTTTCCAAATTTGAAGATTTTAGAAACTGTGAATAATAACATTGCTATGTTGAATAGACTGGTCTACAAAAGGATTGTCAATCTTATAAGAATTGAAGTAGGAAGTACTCAAGGTTTAAGTGCTAAACAATTTTATTTAAGGCTTACGTCAATAATCAATTTTACTTTTATTTCCTGTAGATCTTCAAAGTTTGCCAGTACTTGTTTGCATGGAATGTTTAGGCTTCAGTTAGCCACTATTGTTGAGAACACCTGCAGATCTATAAAAGAATTTTGGCCATACCTGTTATATGGGATGTGTTTACCGAATTATCAAGAATTATGCATGTATTTGAGGATTTGAGATGAGAATAAGAATGAAACTAAAATAATCCTCATACAGTGTTTCCCAGTCTTGAATCATCCCTGGGTATACCCACTCTAGTTTTGCAGAGCCGAAAGAGTAGAAAACCACCCTTGGTTTTTTTGAAGTTGGGACCAAATGGTTTACACATACAATTGTTAATAAGAATTGGCTAGTCTTTAGATTGTGTGAGTAATCTCATCTTGGTATTGAGCATTTTGTTGCATAGTAGTTTTAAAACACCAACATAGATAAGGATCTTCCATCCTCTTATCATGTTGAATGTGGATAATTAAGTAAGTGAAACATTGAAAAAAATGTAAACCTAGAAAATGCAATGAAACTAACAGAATGTAAGCCAAAGACTTGGTCACTAAACTATCATGATATAATTTTCATCGTTGAGTGTTGTTTTAGTAAGGTCAGGACATGTCATACAATTATAATTGGTATGGCTAGCATCAGAATATGAAAGGCATGAGTCAAAGTTTTAAGTTTTGTTAAAATTTAAGATATATAATTTTTTTAAATTAAAAATTATAAATAAATTACATAAATTAGGAAAATTGTAGATTACCTAAAAATAATTATTAATAGTTGGTGCATATTCATTGAGTTAATTGAGTTATGGGTTGAAGTGAATTCAATAGGGCATTGCCTATGACAAGTATAATAACAAAATATTTGAATATCTAAAAGACAATTTTTTAAAATACATAGAATGTTGAGTACGTTTGTAAGTTCTCTACTATGGATATTTATGGATGATCTCATTTATTATAACATTCTTTAAGTTAAGGTTCACTAAACTCAAAGTAAATTTTTAATTTTGGTCAATGAAGAACTTGATTAAGTACAACAAAGGATAATTGTTAGAAGAAGTATAGTTATAGTCAATATTCCCATAGTTTTGGAATATGCTATAATAGAGGGGAATCATTTAAATACTATGGATGAATAACTAAGAGGGGGGTGAATTAGTTATCCAAGGTCTAGATGTACAAATAAAACTTTTCACAACTTAGTGAACCCATATCCATAAAACATATTCATGCATGCATCCAATAGATCATACAATCACTTAAACCTATAGATTATTATTTGAGGTAAAAATAACTTTGCAAAAATGTAAACATGAAATATAATAGATTCAATAACACATTTAAGGCTAGGATTTTATCTGGAAACCCAATTTGGGAAAATCCATTAGCAAGATGTTACTCATTCTCACTCTTTTGAAGTAATTCCCTATGAAATGCCAACCCTATTAAAGGTTACAATACACATTGTTAAATCTAACCTAGTTAGAGGATTTCAATTACCCTGTTAGGAGTGAGCCTTGTTAGAGGACTTTAGATCATTCCCTTGGAATGTCCCCTAGTTAAAGGATTTACAAATGATTGTTAGGTCAACCTTAATCCAAAGGATTTATCCTAGATTGGTATAATGATTAGAAATTAATAGTAAGGTTTGATCTAGTAACAAATTATAACTCACTTGCAGATTACAGATTTCTATTTCAATCCACCATTTCTCTTGGCTTGTTCACCCTTCAAGTATTCATACTCTTAAGCCTTCTTACTTTGCATGCCAATTATAGTCTCTACTATTTGGTCATTGAATGAAGCAATACCTTAGACTTCTTGTCGAACCTAGGTTCTCAAACATTACCAACCTTTCTATTGACCAACTATCTTTGTAAATAAAAAATTAAGATCTTTTTCCATTCAACCTCTATCATCCATTTTAGGGTTATGTAGGATCAGGTAGGATTTGATGAATCTACCTATCTTTTCATTTGAGTCCCTTTTGGAAACTTCTTCAATCCTCTTTGAATTCTCCTCAAAATGGTTTACCATGAATTCTATGCAACCAACTCATCCTAGTTATCTTCCATAGGCATCAAAAAATTCAAGAAAATAAAATAGTCAACTTAGATTTGTCAAATCTATGATTTCACATGAATAATGGCACTTGGCATCAATATGTTGTCACTCATTTTCCAAACGATTCTTCCACTTGTCCTCAACTAGATCACTTGGTAAACACTAAAGTTTATTGGTACTCAACATCAACTAAAATTTACTCATTTTACACTGTATCACTCAGCATATACTAAACTTTCCCTTTTCTTGGCTCCAACTTTTTTTTTTCTTGACTTGCACTAACTCTACTTGACACCTATTGTCCACTTGGTCAAGCTTGAAAGATTCAATTCTTCTTTCTTGTTCTTCTAGACTTAGTCAATGTATCCAACATTTACAACCTTAAGTAGATAATCAATGTACTATAATATAACTATCTTAACTGATCTTTGTACTCTTTTTTCTTACCATAACTCTACCTTTCCTCTAGGTTTTTTATTATCTCATTTGATCAAAACCTCCTCATCAATCAAACAAATTATAGTACTCAAATCAACTAGGCAATTGTCTTACTTGCAAGTAGCAGGTTTGACATCAATGACAAAACAATGATTGAAACATGTTCTCATACTTATGTGAATCTATTTCCAACAATCTCCCTCTTTGGCATTGATGGAAAACCATACCAACAACAATACCAAAAAGAAAATAATTACTTGTATTAAAATCTCTCTCTCTACCTTTAGCTTTCATTTTTTGTAAAGGCTACAAAATTTGGTTATGTTCAACAAACAATCATCTCATCTTTATAACTCACCTTTGATCCCTTAGAACTATCTCCCTCTTACTAGGTATATGTGTTTCTTTTAGTAATTTCTCCTTCTATACTAATCATTAAGTAATCTCCCTCTAATTAGATATTTTGTGTTTCTCCCTTGTCCTCACTATATTTGGTATTCTATATTTCTCCCTTTCTCTATTCTATTATATGTATTTCCCCCCTTCTATATTTATCCTTCTTTAAGAACAATGCCAAAGACTTGTCATCTTAAAATGTAGATATGAACATTTTAAGTTTCTCCCTTTGTTGCCTAGCTTTTGACTGATCTTTAGCTCCAACTCTTTGATTACTTTAGGAAGCTCCTAAAGTAATATCCAATGCACCAATAACTAACATATGTCAATCATCTTAGTGGATGCATGACACTACTCATGATTCTTAAATAGCCTTGGATAGGGGTATCACCCCTAGTTTACCTCTTAGATACTCATGAGCATTCTTAGGTAATGTTTTTGTGAAGATATCAGCTATCTAATCTTTTGTATTCACATATTCTATCTTCACCTCTTTAGCTTGAACTAACTCTCTCAAGGAATGATACTTAATTGTAATATGCTTAGTATTTTTATGCATTACAGGGTTCTTTGATATATTTATAGCACTTGTATTATCATAATAAAGTATCATAGGTTCAGTGATTTCCTCCTTCATACATTTGAATAGTTATTTGATCCACACAGTGTTTGTACAATTTACTATAGTGGCAACATATTCAGCTTCAATAGTAGATTGAGATATGCAAATTTTTTTCTTCCTATTCCATGTAACCAACCATTTTCCTAAGAAAACATTTTTCTCCACTAGTGCTATTTCTATCATCGATATTTCAAGCCCAATCAGCATCAGTATAGGCCCTTAATTAAAAATTCTCATTTTTCTTGTAGTATAGACCATAGTCTTCTATTCCTTTCAGATATCTCATTATTCTCTTAATAACCATCAAATGGTTCTCCATAGGGTTAGTAGAAAATCATACAAATATACCAACAAATAATGCAATATTGGGTCTTCTATGAACTACATATTGCAATTTGTCAATCATAGACATGTACAATATTTGATTCACCTTAGCTAAATCATCATTCTTTGGTGTGCTTACTGGCTTGGAATCTTCCTATCCAAAAAATTTCAGTATCTCTGTTACATACTTAGATTGAGTGATGTATATACCATATTTCATTTGATGTACTTGCAAACCCACAAAAAGCTTAATCTCTCCAAACATAGACATCTCAAATTCTTTTTTCATTTTATTTGTAAAGGCTTTGCATAAAGTATTTTGACCTCCAAATATGATATTATCAACCAAAATTTTAGATAGTAAAATACCTTAAGCTTTTTTTATTTTCAAGTACAAATTATTGTTATCATTGTTGGAATTCTTTATACATAAAACTTTCCATAGCTTAGTGAACCCATAAAATATTTATACTCATGCATGCATCCATAAGATTATGCAATCACTTAAAACTTGTAGGTTATTTGGTAAATAAACTTGCAAAAATGTAAAGCATGAAACATAATAGAATCATCAACACATGTGACACAATGATTTACTCAGAAACTTAATCTGGGAAAAGCCACTAGTAACATGCTACTCTTTTCACTCTTCTAAAGTGATGCCCTATGAAAGGCCAACCCTATTAAAGGTTACACTATACATAGTTAAATGTGACCCTATTAAAGGATTTCAATCATCCTATTAGAAGTGAGCCTTGTTAGAGGAATTTAGACCATTCACATGGAATGTTTCCTAATTAAAGGATTTACAAATGACTATTAGGTAAACATTAATCCAAAGGATTTACCTTAGATTGATACAATTGCTAGAGAGTAACGGTAATGCTTGATCTGATACAACTTACAACTTCATTTGCAGATTATAGATCTCTATTTAGTCCTCCATTCTTCTTGTCTTTCACTCATTGCAGCTCTAATATACTATTTACCCTTCAAGCATTCATCCCCTTTTGCCTTCTTTCTTAACATGTCATTGCAAACTCTTCTCTAAGGTCACTTGATGAAGAAAAACCCTTAACTCCTCTTCCTCAGGTTCTCACACATGAAAAACTTTGCTTCATGACCAACCATTCTTATAAATAGGAAATTAAGATCTTTTTTTGGTCATTCTCCATCATCCAAATTAGGGTTTGGATGGATCAAGTAAGATACAATGTATCTACCCCATATTCTAGTTCTGTTCTAGAAAGTTCTTCTTAGATCCTCTTCAAATTTTCCTAAAAATGGTTTACCTTGAATTTTGTGCAACCATCTCATCAACATTATCTTCCACATAGTTCACACAATCCAAGAAAACAAACTTGTTAGCTTAGATTTATCAAATCTATAATCTTTAAAATAATCCAACAGCTTGACACTATCTTGCTTTTGATGCTCGACACATACTATGTTACTCGACATCCTCTATAGAATCACTGGACCTCAACTAAAGTTTATTGGTGCTCAACATCAACTAAACATTACTGGACATCAACTATCTTGCTCAAAATCCACTATAATTTTCTTTTACTCAACTCCAACTAACTTTTTACTCAACTTGGACTGACTTTTCTTAGCACCTACTATACACTCGGTCAATCTTGGTAGAAAAACTTTGTATAACTTGTTCTTAGACTTTCTTAGTATAGCCAACTTTTTTAACCTTAAGTAGATTATCAATGCATCATTTTATTGTTGTCTTAACTAATTCTTGTACTTCATTACATAATCATAACTCAACCTTTCTTTTAGGTTTTATTGTTATATCTTTTGATCAAAACCTCTTCATCAATCAAATAAGTGATAGTACTTAAATCTTATAAGTAGTTTTCTTACCAACAAATAGTAGGTTTGACATCAGTGGCAAAACAATGATTGAAACACATAGTCTTCTTCAACAATCTCTCTCAATCAATGATCTCAACAATCTCCCTCTTTGGCATTGGTGGCAAACCAAACTAATCAACCAAATCAATCAAATGATGAACATCTTGTTCAACCAAACTGACTAGGTTAAAATAGTAAGACAATACCAAAAGGAAAAAAATATTTCCTTGTATTTATCAGCAACTTCCATCTTCTAATTAGGTCACAAAAACTCTTCTTATAACTCCCTCTTACTTGGTAGATTAGGATTTATTCCCGTTTCTTATATTCTTATCTATTTCCCTTCATCATACTTGTGTTCTCCTCTGATCAGAAATTATCATTGTTGGTGTAAATAAGTATTTACTTATTACACTTTACTTAAGTTTACTTAGGTCAATGCATTATTTTATTATTTTTTAGGTGAGACACTTAGGGGTTTGCCTACTCTTATGAGTTGTCATGTTGACAACACTAGAGTAAGAAACTTTAATTCAACACATGGTGTCTACAAAACTGGAGTTTGCATAATTAACTAAGTTGTAATGTAGACAACATAGTTATTACCTTTTTAGACTTATCCTCTCATCATCACATTTACTCCTATGCTTAATGGAGGATAATCCTCTTCTGGTGGACATGTGCTTGGTTGTAAAACTTATCAATATGCTAATTCCTAGACGTTTTAGAAGCATTCTAGAGGCCTTTATATATAGATGCTCCTCATGTACTTTTACATTGAATCAAATACTATATTGTTATTTTGATCATACTCTTCTGGTCTACTATTGTGCTTGTGCTTGAGTTCCTTGATCTTGAGTTATTTTTCCCTAATGCAAATTCTTACATGGTATCAGAGATAGAGGAGATTATTTTTACATAGCCATTCAATACCATTCTTGCTTCAGCACCTCTACCTAAATATAAAAAAATTTCTGTCTTTGGGAGCATCTAGAGCCAAAGCAGACCTTGCCATTGTGTTTGGAACATCAATTGGTGAAAATTGACTATAAATTCACCTATATTGTGCCAAAGTCAATTTTGAGGCAAAATTTTTTTGCAAACTAGCACCACAAAGGCCCAATTTGCAAATTTGGTATGGTCATTTATTAGATCTATTAATTTGATTTTTAAATCTAAAGTTTATTCTTCTCTACAATTTTTTTTGAAATTTAGTATTTTTTGAAAAAAAATTTATCCCTATAAGATCTATAGAGAATTTTTTTTGTAGGAAATAGGTGGTGAAATTCTAGCTCCCATAGGGAATATTCTATTTAATTTTCAGCATATTAGACATCATATTTGATAGGCATATCATACTGCATAACACAAAAATGACTCAATTAAACTGGCTAGCACCGACACTAGCCTTCTACATTCTAACCCTATAACATCTGACGGACTCAAGTTTGTTAGAGCTTCGTAGCCTTCATTTTTTATTCACAAGGCATGGTGTTTTCACTATGCATGTGGGATAAATCATGCTAGCCTTTGCATGGCCCCTGGTGACACCTTTGTCAGCGATTGCAAACTACTCGTGGCTTTAGCAATCATGTGCAACCATAAAAAGACTTCCCAACCCATCGCAAATTTTCCCTTAGCAATGAACTTGACATCAGATAAATTCTCAACACCCCCAAACTCTTCTCAGGCTATCTTTCCTGCAACATGAGGCATCACCCAAGCTGCCCACATGCTCTCCCACTCAGAGAAACCTCACTACATGGTTCTTCAACAACTACCCTCACAAAAATACTCCACAAAGCCTTTGCCACATCAACCAATCCAACTTAGTGCCCTATCCCTAATACATTAGTGAATGATAGGCCTCCATGTCAACAACCTACATGTCATACACTAACATCATTTGCCACGTCACGAAATAGGTTTTTTTCACTGACATTAGCCAAATACTATTTCAAATTTGATGGACATCTGACTGTCATTTCTATGAAAAATTGAACTGTTGTGATAGTCATTTGACCATCAAATTTAACCTCATAGTTTACTACCCTAACTCCTCTTTAGATGCATTTTTTATTTTACAGTCTAACTTTGGGAGTCCATAACTCAGTCATTAAGACTCCAAATTAGGTGCAATTTTTTAAAAAAAATTTGGCTACAATCTCCCTAAAAAATTAGTGGTACAATTTGTTTCTAGTTTTGGTGCACATTTATTTCAAAAATTGTATCTTTTGATGACTGTACCTGTCTAATCCTACATTTTCCAACTTCAATTGCTCCATATGGGCTCATCTGGACTCAAAATCAAGTTCCATTTTTTTTGAAAGTGTGTTATTTTTCATCTACTTTCTAGAGCTATAATTAGATTATAGGCTTGCGTGGACAAAAAAATCACTTTCAGATTCATTTCTTCCATCATGGTGAAGTTTAAGTTTCCAAAATTAACACCACATAACTATGCTACATGGTCTATTAAAATGTGGTGTTAGTTAATTCATAATAAAGTTTTTGAATATGTAGATGGTACCCTTCCTAAACCAACTAGTGGTCAAGTATCTAAAAATGAAATTAATGCTTGGGAATCTACAGATAGGAAAGCCCTAGGTGATATTTTTTTGGGGGTTGCAGATAAAATCCTCTATTAGATAGAGAAGTATAAGACATCCAAGGATGCTTGGGATGCCCTCAAAGACCTATATGCTAAAGTGTCTAAGGAGGATTTTTACAAAATTGAAGATGAGCTTTTCTCCCTATATCATAAGACATTTGATTCTATATAGGATTTAATCATAAAGGTGAATAGATTAAGAATGAAGCTTGATGATAGTGATAGTCCTATTAAAGATGACAAGTTAATCTATCACACTCATAATAAGCTACCATTTCAGTACTCCACATTTGTTTATTCTTATAACACCAGAAAGACTACATTAGGGGTTGGGTATTAGAGATTCACTTTTGATCGTTATGTTCAACTATTGGATGATGAAGAAAAGAAGTTGAATTCTAAGGCATTGGTACCCAATAATGAGGGTTCTCAAAATTTAGTTGGTCAAACTTCAAATAAAGGAAGGGGCAAGAAGAAGAAGCGAAAAAATAATAGATAAGAGGATATAGAAAAGACAACACCAACATCAAATCAACAAGGAAAATCTTCCTCAAATTCAAACAAGAAGGGGGACACTAATAAGGAGAATAAAGAGTGTGCCTATTGTAAGAATTTGGGTCATGATGAACATGAGTTTTATCATAAAAAGATTGATGAGTTGATGAACATGATCAACAAACACAATGTTCCACTACCTAATGCTTATAAGGACAAAGGATCTCCATCTTCAGATTCAAAGGGCAAAGGGAAAGCACTTATGGCAAACTCAAGTTATTTAGTAGAATGGATTCTTGACTTAGATGCCCCATATCATATGGGTTCTTCAAAAGGAGACTTTTCTTCATTGAAGTAGTCTAAGGTATGACACATCTTTGTAGTAGATAATACTAAAATGGAAGTTGAAGTGAAAGGACATGTGGAGATGGAAAATGAAGAATTTAAAGACATTCTCTATGTTCCTAACCTTAGCTCTAATCTCCTCTCAATTTACCAAATAACTCACTATGGAGATCGTAATAAAGTTGAGTTCCTTCCAGATTTAGTAATGGTGTGCACTCTCAAATATGATTCATTGGTTGCAGTGTTGAAAGCTAATCATGACACAACGTTGTATTATTTCTCTCATTTTGAGCCTAAGTCTCCTTCACATGCCTTTCTGACTCAATCTCATTCACAAACCAAATTATGGCATGAGTGGTATGGACATCTTGCCTTTTGCTATCTTCATCAACTTTTCTCAAATAATATGGTCAAAGGTCTACCTACACTCAAATTTTCTAAGGGTGAATGTTCAACATGCTTAGTGGATATGCATCTAGAGTAGAAGTTTAATAAAGGGAAGTATTCAAGAGCACCAATTGTTCTTCAACTAGTTTACATGGTACTAGCACGTCCTTTTGTAGTGACATCAGTCAACCAAAGTTTCTATATCGTCTCTTTCATTGATCACTTCTCATGCTACACATAGGTCTATTTTCTTGAGAATAAGAATAAATTCTTGGAAAAGTTTCTAAGAGTCATGTTGAAACACAATCAAGTAAATCCATCAAAGTTCTTTGGATAGACAATGAAAGCTAATATGTGAACACAAGACTTAAAGACATTTCCAAACTTGAGGGTATTGATCTTTAGGATCCACTAGCATTTACTCTATACAAGATAGATGTTGTAGCACTAAGGATATGAACTCTTAAGTCAATGGAAAGTTGCATGATACAAGCCAAGTATTTTGATCTATCACTTGAAGATGAAGCTATAAGCAGTTCCAGTCACATACTTAATAGGTTGACTCATAATGATTTAGATGGAAAGACTCCTTTTGAGGCATGGTGTGGCTGAAAACTTGTTGTGAAACACTTCAAATTCTTCATTTTTCCAACATGAGAAAACATATCTTCCAGGGGATGTAAGGCACAACCTCTTAGGACTTTTACTTTTATCAAATATGAAGATGGTGTTAAGGCATATAGACTTATGGATCCTAAGACACATGAGACCTTTATAGAGAGGAAAGTTCACTTCAAGGAAAGTTCACCCAGCTTATCCTCTATTCCTCTCTGTACTTCATACATTGTGGAAACTGATAGTGACACCAATGATAGTGGCTCAATAGATTTAGATATGTGGGATCCTATTGAAAAATATAGGGAGAGGTCATAGCATCAACATATTCCACATGCATATATTGTGATAATGATAGGTAGAGCACAATAGGGTACACCTAGTCTTCTAGCTCTAACATTAGAGGATGACTTCTTGACAAATATTTAAGGTTTTTTTGTTGATTCACACATAGCAGATTTGGGAGACATCATTGATGATATACATGTTCTCTTTGATGAAAAAAATCTTTCTTCAGTTGTTGTGAGGGCTCACTCTAACCCTCATATCCATTCTCTACATGATCGATCTTCACAAGTTGATATGATTGTGGATTCTTATGTATAGTAGTTGTAGGAGGTCTCTTTATCATTTGAGGAGACAATTTTTTGTTTGGGGCAAGTTCTACATCCATCCTTGCTCGATCTAACATTGTTCTTTTTAGCAACATTGGAAGGGGTGACAGTCAGTATTGATAAAGGGATAGTTGATTAGGTTTGAGAGGAATCATTGATCATTGGGATTCTTTCTACACATAGGGGAAGCATCTCATATGTACCTATGATATTGTTTCTTCTTAAGAGGAGGAACATTATTCAGCAGTCATAGATCAGCTTCTAGATTGGAACAACTATCAGTGATCGACACACTACATTTGGGAGGGTGAGACTACCTTGTCTCCTTTCTTCTTCTCATACTTCTTTATTGTATATACTTGACGTATGTCATAATGTGGGGGTCTTGATTACTCCATCCATCCATGCATCTTGATTTTTCATCTCTCATTTTGGCAGAGGCTTTTTCCCATTAGGTTTTCCCTCTTTCTCTACTTTATGAGAGATCAAATTGCATTATGTATATGAATACCTAATATGGCCTAGTAGCTAAGACCCATCTTGCATTTCATCCTAGCTTTTCTAAGATTAAGTGTGTTCCCCTAAGTTGCACTTAAGGGGGAGTGTTTTTTTAAATAAGTATTTACTTATTACACTTTACTTAAGTTTACTTAGGTCATTGCATTATTTTATTATTTTTTAGGTGAGACACTTAAGAGTTTTCCTACTCTTATGAGTTTTCATGTTGACAACACTAGAGTAAGAAACTCTAATTCAGCATATGGTGTCTACAACAATGGAGTTTGAATAATTAACTGAGTTTTAATGTAGACAACATAGTTATTAGCACTCTTAATTAAGTACATGGTGTCTACAACATAATTTTGCATGCTACAACTTTGTAGGCTTATCCTCTCATCATCACACTTACTCATGTGCTTAATGGAGGATAATCCACTTCTAGTGGACATGTGCTTGGTTGTATGCTGATTCCTAGGCATTCTACAAGCATTCTAGAGGCCTTTATATATATGAACACCTAGTGTACTTTCTCATCTAATCAAATACTATATTATTCTTCTGATCATACACTTTTGGTCTATTGTTGTGCTTGTACTTGAGTTCCTTGATCTTGGGTGAATTATCTCCCTCTAAAATTATTAACACTCTCTAGCTCTTTGACAACAATCTCTTGATATCTCCCTCTTTGATGACAATGCCAAAGACGTATGCCAAGAACTTGTCATCTTAAACATACAGGTATAGGTTGTTTTAGTTTCTTCAATTTCTACCGTTGTCACCTTGCTTGTGACTATTTTGTAGTTCCAACACTTTGATTACTTTAGGTAGCTCCTAAAGTAAGATCCATCACATCAATTTGTAACATATGAAAATCAACTTATTTAATGTAGGGTAGTTCTCTTATTACTTATAAAGCCTTTGATAAGGGTATCACCCCTACTTCACCTCTTAGATACTCATGAGCATCCTTATGTAATTCTTTATTGAAGATATCAGCAATTTTCTCCTTTATGTTGACATATTCCATCTTCACCTATTTATCTTGAACTAATTCCCTCAAGTAATGATACTTGATTGCAATGTGTTTAGTGTTTGTGTGCATTACTAGATTCTTTGATATATTGATAGCACTTGTATTATCACAATAAAGTGTTAGTTTTGTGATCTCTTCCTTCATTCCTTTGAGTAGATGTTTGACCCATAAAATGTTTGTACAATTTATGATAGAAACAACATATTTAGCTTCTATAGTAGATTGTGAGGTGTAATTTTGTTTCTAGCTAGTCCATGTAACCAACCTCTTGCCTAAAATAAATGCTCCTCCATTGGTTCTCTTTCTTTCATCAATGTTTCCAACCCAATCAACATCTATATAGGCTTTCAATTCAAATTTCTCATTATTTTTATAGTATAGATGAAAATCTTCTATTCCTTTCAAATGTCTCATTATTCTCTTCATAGTCATTAAATGATTTTCCCTAGGGTTAGAAGAGAATCTTGCAACTATCCCTATAGATAATGCAATAATAGGTCTACTATTTCCAACATATTGCAATTTGCCAATCATAGACCTATTCACCTTAGTAGAATCATCATTCTTTGACAACTTCTATTATGTCAACATAGATGTACTTACTAGTTTGGAATCCTCCAATCCAAAAGTTTTCAACATTTCCTTGACATACTTTGACTAAGTGATGTATATACCATATTTCATCTGATATACTTGCAAATCCACAAAGAACTTGATCTCTCCAAACATAGACATTTGAAATTCTTGCTTCATCTGATTTGCAAAATTCTTACATAAAGCATCTTGACCTCCAAATATGATATCATCAAAAAATATTTTAGATAAAAAAATTGTAACACACTACCTACCATAAACAAAACAATACTTGAAACAAAGAACGAACAATGATTGCAATAATTTTTTATTTTATTTAAATCATCTCAACACAAGTTCCAATAAAAGGATTGAATCACTCTTATACAGAAAAATTCCCAATGAAAGAGAATATTGTCTAAATACATTTTCATTACAATAAGAATACATAAAGAGTTTAATACGATCTTGAAGTACAAATTCATTAATAGACATCTATGTCCAACATAGGAACCCTAAATGTTGATTCAAGAAGTAACTTCAATAAACATCCTTAGCTACTTGAAACTCGAAGCACCTGAAAACCACACAAAATGCAACATAACAAAAATAGGGGCTCAGTACACACTAAGTTTAAAAGTGAAATCCATCTGCATACATGTTAGTACCAACATATAGATATCCAAAAGTAGATTCCTAATCCATCTCATATAGTGCAAATCTGATATTAATATGCAAGAAGTAAACAATTACTTATCAAGGCAAAATTAAACTTGAACTAAGAACAAACCGTAAATGAAACATATATATTCTGAGGTGTCATCGTTATGGC
Source organism: Cupressus sempervirens (assembly GCA_028749045.1). NCBI lineage: Eukaryota > Viridiplantae > Streptophyta > Pinopsida > Cupressales > Cupressaceae > Cupressus > Cupressus sempervirens. Next base: position 127,530,259 of record CM053785.1, on the reverse strand, counting down.
ACTAAGTTTCTAAATCCAAATATGGTATGCTCATAGTCATCATATAACAGTATTCTCTATTTTACTTGTCATTGACAGAATAGAGACATGCCTTTTCTCCATACTTAACCATATAGGTTTAAGTCATAGGTAAGACCAATTATCTTTTATATGAAATTAACCCACCCAATTTATTTTAAAGTTATCACTGAATTAATTAACTGAATAGGATAAACCAAATTCAGCTGCCTCGTTATGCTTTCATCACAGCTATTCTTAAAAATACACATCAAACAGATATACTAAGAATGTACATGCGGCAAATATAAAATCAGTTTACAACATGATACTACATCCTTAAATCCATCCGTAACACATCTTATTTTGCCAAGTTCAAAGGTAAATATGGATAATTACACCAACAGAAATAAAACCTATAATATCAAGATCGCATAAATACAATTGAACTGTTACACAGCTCAATGATACTTACAAAATCTTCATACTATACTTTTAATTCCCTGCTGACCTAACCATCTACACTTAACATCGAACTGACCAAGATAACAAATCAAAATGCACATGATATTATTGTTATAAATGACACATCATCAAACATATATCAAAATCTGCCTCAATTCATATACTACTTTCATTTATTTAAGAACTGAAATTCATCTTAAATAATAAAAGAACACTGTCTTAAGCATCTAATCTCAAATAGTCCAATAATGCTAATAGAACACATTATAATCTCAACAGAAACTAAGTACATCCAAATCTTAACAAGTGATCGTTAAATAAGTTATTAAGATAAACCAGAGTCTATAAAAGTAACACCTTTGTTTTGACAATAAGCCACCACCCAAAATAACTACAACAACATATTAAGATGTGATGTTTAAAATCAATTTGGAATATAATTCACAATATGCAATGTGACTTTCAGCATCCCAACACTCAAAAGTAATTTAGGATATAACATTCCTAATCTAAAATGTACATCCTAGCTATTCATTAATAACTGCTTTGATAATGAAACACCAAAGTTAACCAATGTTTTCATTTATCAATACTGTCATACTTAGTTGCGAGTAACTTCTCAAAAAAATAATGAGTGATGACTCAATATCCATCATAATTTACTGAACATAATAAACTATCTCTATTCACCACTATTAAACTCGAGTTCCATATAAAAACATTATATAATACTACCCTCGATGACCCAATTCACAACATATGACCATCATCTCAAAATCATAATACAAGTAAATATTTATATATATATACCTATCTTTTAATGAAAACAAAATTCAACCAAGTATTGAGTAGTTTTATACTATTGAATTGATGCATCTACATGCTTCATGTTTTATCTAGCTAATGAAATAATGACATCGCATAGTTTCCAAGTCTCAATATAGCAAGATAACTAAAACCCGATAGCATACAAATTCCAAATAGTAATTTAAACATAATGCCAACTCACACAGAGTATCAACTGTTAGATAGCCTTTTGATGACATAATAATACTACACCAAGAAATGTTGATACAACATTCTTTATGCTTCGAACTAAATATATGACCAAATGTCAACCCTCATACCATGAAACTGTTCAACAAAATGTTCACTTAAAAATCCAAACAATGATATGATATTCAGACTAAGTTATTAGTTTTATGCAACTCGAATTTCCATATAAGTTTCTACTACTGGTGTTTTAATACCAATACCGCGTGTTAGACTGCACTTCAAACCCAAGCCTATATTTCAAAAAATCAAGTTCGATTACTTCCCTCCAAACTCAAACCCTCTATAAAACAATGGTAGTGCCTCTAACATCAAACTAGTTATTCAATGTTATCACAAAACCCTTAAACCTTGCATCTATGAATTCGTAAACACATATTGCCTACAGATTAAATCTGGGTGATACCGCATAGATACTATTTTACCAAATAACAAAACCCCAAACATAAAACCCGTAACACAGAGTAATTGTGTTCTTTTATCACAAGCCATTCATATGACAAAACGTCTATATAACACAAGAAATTGAAACACACAGTTGAACTCAGTCATCTCGAATCTGAATATATATAATACTTTTTAAAACATCATCTAAATCCAAAAACACAATGTTTGAAAACACATATTGCTCGTTATCTAATTATGGATATATATAGAGCTCGACACCAATTGTCCAACCCTACATATACCCATACTTGGGTATCGACAAGTGTAACTTAAAATTGAACTTCCATAATTTCCTTAGAAAAAAATTAACACCCAAAACAGTAAAGGGTAAAGGTCAGGAACTACCCCCTACTTGAGATTCAGCAAACAAGAAATCATTCAACACAGAGCCCTACTATGAAGCTTAAAATGAAAGCCCCAGAAGCCAAATCCAACCGAAATTCAAAACTGCAGAGATTGAAGAACTTGCAAAACAAATTGACGGTGGGTAACATCTTGATGCTCAGCCTCATATGCATGTAAACATTTTCAACAACCTCATTCAAGATTCTGAAACCACAGCAACTAAGTTCACAAATGTAAACCAAACAAAGCAAGGTGGCCATGTTTCTGGCCTAACCTTAATAGAAAACCCACTCGCAAATGAAATGATCAACAGAAACCCTGAGTGCCATAATACCTCTTAAATTATGCTTTCAAAACCCAAATTAACAAAACTAAATAATATGTATATTCTATCAATTGTGGTTAACAAGGCCCCAATTAAATAAGTGAACTAATGTCTTGAAGTAAAACCAATTTAGGGTAAATGAATTTATATATATTTTACCCCATTCACAACATTTGCAAATATACTAAGACAAAAACCTCTAAGGAAATGATGAATCTATTAACAATTTATAAGCATAAACCTTGTAAAGTTTAACCTCGTGAACACTTGATACCCTAACATTATAAATTCTTATAATCATGCTTTCAAACCTTAAAAACTCAATTTAAATTAAGAACTTAAATGTTTAATCCTTCAAAGCAATCTGATTAATGCAACCACAAAAGTAAGGTATATCAAACCTCTTAATATAACATATTAAAATCATAAGTCATCTGTCATATCTAGATAGAGTAATTCTGGTACCGAAAACACACTCAATAAAAATTCTAAGTTCTGCTAAACAGAATATAACCAAGTTTTGACTGAATAATCAACATATCAAATAGAATGAAACTAGATCACAACTACGTCATAAAAGCAGAATAACTAATAGAAGGAGTCAGGCATGACACCCTCCCCCACTAAGCTTCGACTTTCTCCTAGAAGTCAGCAAATATGTGCGGATGAGCTATTCTCATCATTTCAATATCCTCCTAGGTAGCAGATGTTTCATCATTGGGGTCCCATAAGACTTTTACCTACCTTATTTCTCTTCATCTTAAACTCATAGTTCTTCTTTGCATGATCAGGACTAGTTCCAACATCATTTGACCATCCAAAATCTGTAAATTTTTCTAGTCAAGCATGTGAGCAATATAAGGAATATACTTACGCAAAACTGAAACATGAAAAACATTATGAATGCGTGAAAGACTCGGTGGCAAGGAAAGTTTTTAGGCAACAGGTCTAATTCATTCTAGAATTTCAAATGAACCAACAAATCATGGTGCTAACTTGGACCCTTTTCCATAACAAATCGGACTCTTACATGACCTAACCTGGAGAAACACTTTATCACCAACCAAGAATTGATGATTGATTCTATGCTTATCAGCATATTTTTTCTACCTATCCTGAGCAGTAATAAGATGCTCTCTGATCCTCTTAACCTACTGCTCCAAATCTAACAACACAATTGGACCTAAAAGAGTCATGTCATCCAAATTATCAAAACTGAGAGGTGTCCTATAGGGTCTTCCATATAATGCTTGAAATGGTGCCATACCTATGGAATTGTGATAAAGTGAACTCAATCAAGTGTAGATACTCCTCCCATTTATTTTGTCTATCCATTACGTAAATCCTAAGCATGTCTTCCAGAATCTGGTTGACACGTTCAGTTTGTCTGTCTATCTTAGAGTGATAGGCTGAACTAAAATTCAGCTAAGTACCTAACTCTCATTGCAAGGATTTCCAAAGAGACGAAGTAAACACTAGATCTCTATCAGAAATAATCTTTTTAGGAATTTTGTGAAACTTAACTATTTGTTCCATATATACTTTGGCAACTGTTGCTGCATTATAGGATGATCGAACTAGAATAAAATGAGCAACCTTAGAAAATTGGTCCACTACCACCATGATAGCATCATGCTTTCGAGCTGTCATAGGTAATCTTGTAAAAATGGTGTCCCATTTCCATTCTAGAATACTATGTGGCTGCAATAATCCTGCGGGGAGCTAATGTTCAGCCTTCATGTGCTGACATTCCAAGCATCGAGCCAAAAAATCTGCTATGTCTCTTTTCATTCTAGGCTAATAATAATGTTGCTTGTGCTCCTCAAAAATGTTGGAATAAACCAAAATTTTGTCCAGAAAAACCACCACGAACTTGTCAAGGTATGTTTTGAACACACTATTCATCAGACTCATGAACACAGAAGGTGCATTAGTTAACCCAAAAGGTACCACAGTAAATTCATAGTGTCCATATTTGGTGCAAAAAGTTGTCTTATAAATATCAGCTTCTTGGATTCTAAGTTGATGATATCCAAATTTTAGATCAATCTTTGAAAAGATTCAGGCACCCTTGACCTGGTCAAACAAGTCATCAATTTGAGGCAAAGGATACCTATTCTTAATAGTGACTTTGTTCAACTATGTATAGTTGATATAAAGTCTCAAGGAACCATCTTTCTTCTTGACAAAGATCACCAGAGCACTCGAAGGCAAAAAATTGGGACGGATTAAACCCTTCTCCAATAGCTCCTGCAACTAAAACTTAAGTTCAACCAGCTCTTGAGCTATCATTCTGTAAGGAGTCTTGCAAATTGGTTCCATTCTTGGCACTAAATCGATCCAAAAATAAATTTCTCTCTTTGAAGGTATCCCAGGAATCTCCTCAACAAAAACATCCAAAAAGTTTTGCAAAACTGGATGATCGAGAGAAGAACTCTCAACTACGGAATCTTCTAAGATGTTTACCAAAATGGCAAACAAACTATAGCCTTTCTGAGCACACCATTCCAACTTCTAGGTAGAAATTGTCCACAAATAGATAGGTCTCTTGATTCCCGCAATAATCCTTGCTGATCCAAGATCATCAACACAGCTGATTGTCTTATCCTTGCAATTCAAAATAGCTTGATGCAGTTCTAACCAATCCATTCCCAAAACTATGTCATATGACCCTAAAGGTATAACCCTAAGGTTCGCTGAAGTAGTAAAAGATTTCATAAGAATGTTACAGTCAGGAGCAAGCGAATGAGCACACACCCTAGAACTTGACGCTAACTCCACTTGCCAACTGTTTCTTGCCTTAACCACAAGAATACCACTACTTGCAACTAAAGTAGAAGAAATAAATGAGTCTGTAGCTCCAGAGTCAAATAAAATAGATACTTTCATACCTTGAGTATTATCGTGAGCTTCAATAACTGTTTTCTAGTGCTCGGCTTGCCTCTAATCTAGGGTTGCAAAGATATGGTGGTTCCTAGCAAAATCACCAACTATCGCTTCAGACCTAGCTGACTTTAGTCCTACCTTTGGCTTGTCCCAGCTAGGGCACTGAGACTGATAATGACCTATCTATCCATAATGAAAGCACTCAACAGGTTTCCTAAATCCTAAATTCTAACCATAAGGATTAGGAGATGGCTTATTACTCAGCACACTCTGAGGTGGTTGAGATTGCTTAGGCTATTCTGAACCTTTGGAGTTCTTATCAAACTTCCTCTTCTTGAATTTTCCACCTAAAAATCTAGTTTTTGAACTACTCTATGGAGGATTTTGATTCTTACTGACATCTGGAGTAGGTGGATTCATGTTGGTTTTGTAAGCAGCCCGATGATAACTAGACTTCATCTCAATTAACTTTTCTCACTCTGAGGCTTCTTGCATAGTCAAAGGTTAGAAAGTTCTCACTTCCTCCCCAATTTTGGGCATAAGCCCTCTGATGAAATGTTGTATCATGGCCTTATCATTTTCAACCCACCCAAAAAAATTCTTAAGTTCGAAGAACCTTCGTTTGTAAGCTTCCACTGTAGAGCCAGACTGCATGATCTGAAAGAACTCCTTAGTACAAGCCTGACACCAATAATCAAACATGAATGTCTCCTTGAAGTGCTCAACAAAGAACTCCCAAGTAACTACAGAGATATCAATGCCAAGAGCTCTTCTCCAACTCCTGTTCCCACCACAAGGAACTGAATCCTCTCAGATGCATAACTGTCCATTTGATCTTTACATTACTTAGATAACGATGTAAAACAAAACATCACTCAATATTAAATAGCTAAGCTTTTGCCGCTGTACCCTATTCTGTACCATAAAATAATGGTCCTTTCATCTTGGAAAGGTCTTTGAGCTAAGTTGTTGCCACTAGATCTTCTTCTACAGGAAGATTAATGCCCTGCACAAGAGGTCTCCTATCAAATGCTCCCCCACCAGGAATCTAGTTATTAGCCTCAATATTATCAAGACGTTCCAAAATTCTATGAAGTACCAAAGCCTAGTCTGCATGATTATTCTGGTTGTTATCAACCCTAGCATTCTGATCAAACTGATCATTTCCAGCATCATTCTAGTACCTAGGACCTCTACCACGGCCCCTACCTCTGCCTTTGCCTCTGCCTCTGGCAGCAAGGTCATCCTCAGGGATACCACATCCTCAAATTCCTCTAGTGATGGGAGGCATGATGACAACCTAAAAACAAAAATTCTATCAATAACACACTGATGACGGAATAAACCCCAAACCTAAAAGTCTTGGTTATTCTCAACCTGGCTCTGATACCAAAATGTAACACACTACCTACCATAAAAAAAACAATACTTGAAACAAAGAATGAACAATGATTGCAATAATTTTTATTTTTATTTAAATCATCTCAACACAAGTTCCAATACAAGGATTGAATCACTCTTATACAAAAAAATTCCCAATGAAAAAGAATATCGTCTAAATACATTTTCATTACAATAAGAATACATAAAGAGTTTAATACGATCTTGAAGTACAAATTCATTTCTAGACATCTATGTCGAACATAGGAGCCCTAAATGCTGAATCAAGAAGTAACTTCAATAAACATCCTGAGCTACTTGAAACTCAAAGTACTTGAAAACCACACAGAATGTAACATAACACGAACAGGGACTTAGTACACACTGAGTTTAAAAGCAAAATCCATCTGCATACATGTTAGTACCAACATATAGATATCCAAAAGCATATTTCTAATCCATCTAATATAGTGCAAATTTGATATTAATATGCAAGAAGTAAACAATTACTTATCAATGCAAAATTAAACTCGCACTAAGAACAACCCGTAAATGAAACATATATATTCTGAGGTGTCATCATTATGGCACTAAGTTTTTGCATCCAAATATGGTATGCTCATAGTCATCATATAATGGTATTCTCTATTTTACTTGTCATTGACAGAATAGAGACATGCCTTTTCTCCATACTTAACCATATAGGTTTAAGTCATAGGTAAGGCCAATTATCTTTTATATGAAATTAACCCACCCAATTTCTTTTAAAGTTATCACTGAATTAATTAACTGAATAGGATAAACCAAATTTAGCCACCTCGATATATGTTCATCACATTTATTCTGAAAAATACACATCAAATAGATATGCTAAGAATGTACATGCAGAAAATATAAAATTAGTTTACAACATGATACTACATCCTTAAATCCATCTGTAACACATCTTATTCTGCAAAGTTCAAAGGTTAATATGGATAATTACAAAAATAGAACTAAAACCTATAATATCAAGATCACATAAATACAATTGAACTGTTGCACAGCTCAATGATACGTACAAAATCTTCATACTATACTTTTAATTCCCTCCTAACCTAACCATCTACACTTAACATCGAACTAACCAAGATAACAAATCAAAATGCACATGATATTATTGTTATAAATGAAACATCATCAAACATATATTAGAATCTACCTCAATTCATATACTACTTTCATTTAATTAAGAACTAAAATTCATCTTAAATAATAAAAGAACTCTGTCTTAAGCATCTAATCTCAAATAGTCCAATAATGCTAATAGAACACATTATAATCATAATAGAAACTAAGTACAGCCAAATCTTAACAAGTGATCATTAACGAAGTTATTAAGATAAACAAGAGTCTATAAAAGTAACACCTCTGTTTTGATAATAAGCCACCACCCAAAATAACTACAACAACATATTAAGATGTGATGTTTAAAATCAATTTGGAATATAATTCACAATATGCAATGTGACTTTCAGCATCCCAACACTCAAAAGTAATTTAGGATATAACATTCCTAATCTAAAATGTACATCCTAGCTGTTCATTAATAACTGCTTTGATAATGAAATATCAAAGTTAACCAATGTTTTTGTTTATCAATAATGTCATACTCAGTTGCGAGTAACTTCTCAAAACAACAATGAGTTATGACTCAATATCCATCATAATTTACTGAACATAATAAACTATCTCTATTCACCACTTTTAAACTCGAGTTCCATATAAAAACATTATATAATACTACCCTCGATGACCCAATTCACAACATATGACCATCATGTCACAATCATAATACAAGTATATATATATATATATATATATATATATACCTATCTTTTAATGAAAACAAAATTCAAACAAGTATTGAGCAATTTTATACTATTGAATTGATGCATCTACATGCTTCATGTTTTATCTAGCTAATGAAATAATGACATCACACAGTTTCCAAGTCTCAATATAGCAAGCTAACTAAAATCAGACAGCATACAAATTCCAAATAGTAATTGAAACATAATGCCAACTCACACAGAGTATCGGATGTTAGATAGCCTTTTGATGACATAATAATACTACACCAAGAAATGTTGATACAACATTCTTTATGCTTCGAACTAAATATATGACCGAATGTCAACCCTCATACCATGAAACTCTTCGATAAAATGTCTACTTACAAATCGAAACAATGATGCGATATTCAAACTAAGTTATTAGTTTTATGCAACTCAAATTTCCATATAAGTTTCTACTACTGGTGTTTTAATACCATCACCGTGGGTCAGACTGCACTTCAAACCCAAGCCTATATTTCAAAAAGTCAAGTTCGGTTACTTTCCTCCAAACTCAAACCCTCTATAAAACAATGATAGTGCCTCTAACATCAAACTAGTTATTTGATGTTACCACAAAACCCTTAAACCTTGCATCTATGAATTCGTAAACACATATTGCCTATAGATTAAATCTAGGTGATACCACATAGATACTGTTTTACAAAATAATAGAACCCCAAACATAAAACCCGTAACATAGATTAACTGTGTTCTTTTATCATAGGCCATTCATATGACAAAATGTCTATATAACACAAGAAATTGAAACACACAGTTGACCTCAGTCATCTCAAAACTGAATATATATAATACTTTTTAAAACATCATCTAAATCTAAAAACAAAATGTTTGAAAACACATATTGCTCGTTATCCAAATATGGATATATACAGAGATCGGCACCAATTGTCCAACCCCACATATTCCCATACTTGGGTATCGAAAAGTGTAACTTAAAATTGAACTTCCACAATTTCCTTAGAACAAAATTAACACCCAAAACAGTAAAGGGTAAAGGTTAGGAACTACCCCCTACATGAGATTCAACAAACATGAAATCATTCAACATAGAGCCCTACTATGAAGCTTAAAACGAAAGCCTCAGAAGCCAAATCCAACCGAACTTCAAAAATGCAAAAATTGAAGAACTTGCAAAAAAAACTAACATTGAGTAACATCTTGATGCTCAGCCTCGTATGCATTTAAACATTTTCAACAACCTCATTCAAGATTCTAAAACCACAGCAACTAAGTTCACAAATGTAAACCAAATAGAGCAAGGCAGCCATGTTTCTGGCCTAACCTCAACAGAAAACCCACTCGCAAATGAAATGATCAACAGAATCCTTGAGTTCCATAATACCTCTTAAATTATGCTTTCAAAACCCAAATTAACAAAACTAAATAATATGTATATTCTATCAACTACGGTTAACAAGACCCTAATTAAATAAGTGAACTAATGTCTTGAAGTAAAACCAATTTAGGGTAAATGCATTTAGATATATTTTACCCCATTCACAACATTTTCAAATATACTAAGACAAAAACCTCTAAGGAAGTGATTAATCTATTAACAATTTATAAGCATAAACCTTGTAAATTTTAACCTCATGAACACTTGATACCCTAACATTATAAATTCTTATAACCATGCTTTCAAAACTTAAAAACTCAATTTAAATTAAGAACTTAAACATTTAATCCTTCAAATCAATCTAATTAATGCAACCACAAAAGTAAGGTATATCAAACCTCTTAATATAACATATTAAAATCATAAGTCATCTGTCATGTCTAGATAGAGTAATGCTGATATTGAAAACACACTCAACAAAAATTTGATGTTCTGCTAAACAGAATATAACCAAGTTCTAACTGAATAATCAACGTATCAAATAGAAAGAAACTAGATCATAGCTAAGTCATAAATTCTTGCTTCATCCGATTTGCAAAATCCTTACATAAAGCATCTTGACCTCCAAATATGATATCAACAAAAAATATTTTAGATAACAAAATACCTTTTCCTTTCTCTATCTTCATGCATAAATTGGTGTTATCATCGATCCTTTCAAATTCAATCTTCACAAGATAATTATGAAGTCTCTCATACCATGCTCTTAGTGCTTTCTTTAAACCATAAAGACCTTTGTGTAGTCTACATAACATGTTCTTATTTTTAAAATCAACAAATTCTCCTGGCCATTCTATGTAAGCTTCTTCCTCTAATATGCCATTTAGAAATGCAGATTTAACATCCATTTGATAAACTTTGAAACCTTTGTATGTAGCATAAGCAAGTAGAGTTCTTACTCCTTCCAATCTTGAAACATGGAAAAATGTCTCTCCATAGTCAATTCCTTCTTCTTGTTCATATCCCTTGGAAACTAATCTTGCTTTATTCCTTGAGACTTCACCATTTTCATCTAGCTTGTTTCTAAAAACCCACTTGGTGTCAATCACATTTTTGTCTTTTGATTTAGGAAATAGACTCCATGTTTTGTTCTTCTCAATTTGTTCAATCTCTTCTTCCATGGCTTTACTCCAATCCATATCTTCTAATGTACTAATTTGGGTTCCTTCATGCTTAGAAAACATGTATAATTTCTCAATCTATTTCTTGTCATTGGCCTAGCATCATTATCTCCAATGATTTGAACAGCAGGATGATATCTTTTGACATATTTGGACAATCTTGGCTTAGCTCTTATTTCTTCAGTTTATCTTTTAGCTTCAAATTCACTATGTGCATCTTTGTTAGGTATCTCTATTTCTATTTCATGTATATCAACTTCAAAATAAAAATGTGCTCCATCTTCATTCTATAACTTGGCATCTAAATGTTGCTCAATTCTTGAGTGCAACTCGACATTCATAGGATTTGACTCGATAGTCACTAAAACTTTTTTTTGGTTTGTAGCTTGATTTGTGGCATCTTCTTTAACATGCATACCTTCATAAAAGTATACAAATAATTTGTATTCTTCTAGTTCTTTCATAGGTTCAGCCTTATGTACTTCTGTATATTCATCAAAATTTACATTTGCACTTTCCACACTTTGTTAGTTTTACTATTCAAACACTTATAAGCTTTACTTCTTATGGAGTAGCCTAGGAATATACCTTCCTCAATTTTTACATCAAGTTTACAATTCCTGAAATCTTTAAGACTGTAACATTTTCCTCCAAATACCTTAAAATATTTTATATTGGGTGAGTGTCAATACCATAGTTCAAAAAGTGTGGAGTGAGTACTTTTCTTGACTTGTACACGATTCAAGGTATAGACAACTATTCTTATAGCTTCTCTCTAGTATTTCAAAGAAACATTCTTCTCCATCATGTGTGTTCTAGCATAGCCCATTAAATACCTATTTCTCCTTTCAACAATTCTATTTTGTGGAGGGGTTCTAGGAGTAGATGTATGTCTTTTGATTCCTCTATCATTAAAAAACATCTCAAACTCATGTGATCTAAATTCTCCTCCTCTATATGATCTCAAACATTTCAAACTCTTACCTATTTCCTTCTGAACTCTTGTTAAGTACCACTTAAACATTTGAAAAGCATTAGATTTATATCTCAAAAACATGACTATCATCATTGTAGAATAATCATTGACAAATAACATAATATACTTATCTCCTTTGTAACTTTGCACATCAATTGGTCTACACAAGTCAGTATGAACAATCTCTAGTATTTCTTTAGAGGTATAAGTTTTACTATTAAAACTAGACTTTTCCATTTTGCCTAACTAACATTGTTTGCACATTGTATTGTCATGTTTCTTCAACTTAGGAAAACCTCTAACTTCCACATTACTAATACTAACCAAGTTATCAAAATTAACATGACACAACCTCTTGTGCAATAGCCACACATCATCAAATTTTACAAAAAGTTAAGTAGCATCCTCTATGTCAAGGTAGAATAGATTACTCCTAGTTTCATCAACCTTTCCAATCAATTTTCCATCAGTATCATATATCTTAGCAATCTTGTTTTCAAACTCAACTTACATACTAAATTATTTAGTTGTGACACACTTAAGAGATTATAGTTTAGTCCTTCAACATAGTAAGAATTGTCACATGATATCTTATATGTGAGTTTGATAGAGTCTTTTCCTTTTATCAAACAAGGTGCATGATTACCAATTATTACACTATTTCCTTCATAACAATTTAAGGTAATGAACTTACTTTTGTCTCTAGTCATATGATGTAAACATCCACTATCAATGATCCATTTATCTTTTTTGTTCACACAAGTCACAAGTATAGTTGCCTCATCTTCATCAGACTTGTCCATTGCAACATACACCACTCCATCATCATATTCATCAGTTTCATCATTCATTTCCTCTTCAAAAACGTAGCATGACTTCTTCCCTTTATCTTTGTAGTCCTTTTTGTCATCATCTCTTCTACTTTTGTACTTGTCACTAACTTTGTCATTCTTCTTCTGTGTACATCTTGCAACAATATGACCAACGTTGTCACAATTGAAACAAATGATAGGTAACTTATCTTTGTACTTTCCTTTACCTTTGTGGAATATTCTTTCCATAAGTGCTTCTTGTTTTTCAAGATCTTCCTCATATGTATCACTGCCACTAGACACATATTTTATCTTTCTTTTCTTCTTCTTCTTCTTTTCATCAGAATCTTTCAATAACAACTTAGCTTTGAAAGTAGATTCAATACTTTGAGGTTTGTAATTATCAAAGTTAGATAGCTTGAAAGTAGTGAGTCTAGCTACCAAACCTTCAATGGTTAGATTATTTCTTGTTATACATCTTAGTTATTGAATTGCAGAAACTCTAATAGCATAAATGGGTAGTAGTGTTCATAAAACTTTTCTTAGCATAGTGTTATCTTCAATATGACTAGTAGCTCCTCTTATTGTATTAAAAATTTCTTCTATCCTAGCAACGAATTGAGCAATATTCTCACCTTCTTCTATTCTCATATCATCAAACTTACCTCTAAGACTTTTACATTTGGCTCTTTGAACATTAGTATCTCCTCCATAGATGGTGTGTAAAGTATCCCACATTTTCTTTGTAGTGTCACAACCTTTGATATCATCAAATTTTACATAGCTTAGGGTAGATGCAATCTCCAACATTGGTTGATTGTGTTATTTCTTCTTCTTCATATCTTAAATAGTTAGGGCTCCAGCTAGATCAACATGCTCAGTAGTAATAGTAGATTGTGCATGATCTCCAAGTCCTCCAAGATGTAGCTTCATCAAACTTTACCATGCAAGAAAGTTATCTCTGTTAAGCTTGGGGGTAAAAGTACAAAGTTGTGTCACCTTTCAGGCATATTTACCAGAACAACTAAATTTGAGTATTTTTATCTAAAAATCATTTTTTTTCAAACATGACCTTGATAAATTTATTCTAGCTAAGTTATATATGGTGTTACACTTTTTCAATTGGAAATCTATTAAATGCATGTTTATAGTAGTTAGTCTCCAATTACTAAAAAAAATAAAATTATTTTAGAAAATCAACCTTTTAATAACTCATAGTATTTTCTATGATATTTTTTAATAACATATAAACACCATTTTATAGAGCCCAAAGTCACAAATATTCTCATATAGATTTCATAGTGTTTTAATTAGATATAGTATATTATAATTAAAACACTCTACAAGTATGTGTTTTAACACTCAAGAAGATGTCAATTTTCAAAAAGAAAAAAGTATTATATCATACCAAAAAAAATTAAAAATTATATGATGTTCTAGAGGAGAGAGTCCTCTTCAAGAATCTATAATTTTTATTTTGGTTGGAATAGATTTATTTTTAAAAATGTGGTGGGAGATGAAAGCTATCAATTTGAATAAGTTTACATTTGAACCATTATAAAAGATTAAATATAGGTCTAAATTCAAGTTTTACTTTTGATTTTTCTAGCTACATATGTTATATATAACATAACCTAAGATCAAAGGGAAATAAGTTTATTTCCATGTAGTTTTGTGGTGGGAATTAGACACCTAATTTCCAACATTTTTTGTCAACTAAAATTTGTCTTTAAGAAATAGGAAATTATACCATTTTTTTTTAATAATTATTAAAAATTATAATCCTAAAAATCATCCATTTCTACACAATTTATCGATTTACTTCATTGTCAAATTCTAAATAATAATACAAGATTTATGTCATTGAAGGTGAACAATTATACTTTTATTAGCATTTTCCTTTGTAAAAGGTTGACAAAGGTTTGTGCCTTTACCCTGGGTACTTCACTTTTTGACATCTTGATCTTTGTGTAGATGTATAAAAGTTTTCACATCTTAGTGAACCCATAAAATATTTATACTCATGCATATATCCATAAGATTATGCAATCACTTCAAACTTGTAGGTTACTGTCAACTCAACTTGTAGAAATGTAAAGCATGAAACATAATAGAATCATCAATACACATGACACAATTATTTACATGGAAACCAAATTTGGGAAAACCTACCTATAACATGCTGCTCTTTTCACTCTTCTGATGCGATGCCCTATGAAAGGCCAACCTTGTTAAAGGTTACAATGCACATTATTAAATGTGACCCTGCTAAAGGATTTCAATCACCATATTAGAAGTGAACCTTGTCAGAGGACTTTAGACCATTCACTTGGAATGTCAACCAGTTAAAGGATTTACAAATGACTGATAGGTCAACCTTAATCTAAAAGATTTTCCCTAGACTGGTACAATTGTTAGAGAGTAACAATAAGGCTTGATCTCATTCAACTTACAACTTCATTTGAATATTATAGATCTTTGTTTAGTCCTCCATTCTACTTAGCTTTCACTCATTACAACTTTGATAACTTTTTCACCCTTCAAGCATTTATCCCCTTTTGCCTTCTTACTTAACATGCCATTCTAGACTCTTCTCTTAGGTCACTTGATGAAGCAAAACCCTTAACTCCTTCTCTTCCTTAGGTTCTCACACATGAAAAAATTTGCTTCATGACCAGCCATTCCTATAAATAGGAAATTAAGATATTTTTCTACTCATTCTCAATCATCCAAATTAGGGTTTGGATAGATTAGATAAGATACAATGTACAATGTATCTTTTCTCAGCACCTACTATCCACTTGGTCAAGCTTGATAGAAAAACTTTGTATAACTTGTTCTTCTACACTTTCTTAGTATAGCCAACATTTGTAACCTTGAGTAGATTATCAATGCATCATGTTATCACTATCTTAACTAATTATTGTAGTTCATTACATAATCATAATTCAACCTTTCCTCTAGGTGCTATTATTACATCTTTTTATCAAATCCTCTTCATTAATAAAATAAGTGGTAGCACTTAGATCTTATAAGTAGTTACCTTACTAGCAAATAGTGGGGTTGACATCAATGAAAAAACAAAGATTGAAACACATAATCTTCTTTAACAATCTCTCTCAATAAATGATCTCAACAATCTCCCTTTTTTATTATCTTTTTTAGTCCATTCTCAATGATCATTAGTCCTCTCAAATCCAATCTTGACAAGATAATTGTGTATCCTTTCATACCATGCTCTTGGTGCTTGCTTTAAACCATATAAAGTTTTGTGTAGTCTATGTACCATATTTTTGTTGTTGGCATCAACAAATCCTTCTATCTATTCTATATAGATCTCTACTTCCAATATTCCATTTATAAATATAGATTTACCATCCATTTGATAAACTTTGAAGCCTTTCTATGCATAGTAAGCAAGCAGAGTGCTTACTCCTTCCAATCTTGCAATAGGGGCAAATATTTCTTCATAGTCTATCCTTTCCTCTTATGCATACCTTTTGCAAACTAATCTTGCCTTATTTCTTATGAATTTACCATTTTTTTATAACTTGCTTCTATACACCCACTTGGTGCCAATTAGAATTTTATCTTATGGTCTAGGAACTAGAATCCATGTCTTTTTCTTCTCAATCTATTCAATCTCTTCTTTCATGGCTTTACTCCAGTCCTCATCTTCTAAGGTATATTTCACTATTTTAGGTTCATTCATGCTAAGAAAACATGTTTCACTTCTTAGCTTGTTTCTTCTCATTGGTCTTTCATATTTATTGACAATAATTTGTGTAGTAGGGTGATGTCTTTTGACATACTTTGACAATATTGGTTTTGTTCTATTTTCCTCATTAGGTTTATCAACTTCTAAATCACTATGTACTTCTCTATCAATTAACTCAACATCTCTTTCATGTAAACTAATCTCAAAATCAGAGTGTACATCATCTTCAGTTTGCAACTCCACCTAACTACAACTCAGATGTTGAATGCAACTCAACATTCATTATATGTGACTAGGAAGTCACTAAAACTTGCTGTTGATTTTCAATAGGATTTATATCATCTTAATTAGTAGGTATACCTTCATAAAATTAAGCAAAATATTTGTATTCCTTTGGTGCCTTTATACATTCAACTTTATGTACCTCTTTCTTGACTTGTACACAATTCAAGGTATAGATAGTTGTACTTACAACCTCTCTCTAATATTTCAAAGTAACATTCTTCTCCATCATCAGTGTCCTAACATAGTCCATTATAGATCTATTCCTCCTTTCACCAACTCCATTTTATAGAGGGGTCCTAGGTGCAGATGTTTGTCTTTTGATTCATCTGTCATTAAAAAAACATCTCAAACTCATTTGATGTAAATTCTCCTCCTCTGTTAGATCTCAAATATTTCAGGATTTTTTCCTATTTCCTTTTCAACTCTTTCTATGTACCACTTAAATATTTGAAAAAAATCATATTTATGTTTTGAAAACATAATTTTCACCATCATAGAATAATCATTGATAATAGCATAATGTGTGTGTCACCTTTGTAGCTTTGCACATCAATTGTTCCACACAAGTTAGTATGAACAATCTCCAAAATTCCTATAGAGGTGTGAGTCTTACTCTTAAACCTAGACTTTGTCATTTCTCCTAACTCACATTGTTTGCAAATTATATTGTTAGGTTTCTTCAACTTAAGAAAACCTCTAACTCTTCTCATGTTATTGATACTAACCAAGTTATCAAAATTAACATGACATAATCGCTTGTGTCATAACCACACATCATCAAATTTTACAACTAGATAAGTAGCATCATCCATATCTAGGTAGAATTTATTACCTCTAGTTTGATCACCTTTTCCAATTAGTTTTCCATTAGTATCATATATCTTAGCTATCTTGTTTGCAAACTCAACCGTGCAACCTGAACTATTCAGTTGTGACACACTCAACAAATTATAGTTAATTCCTTCAACATAATAAGATTTGTCACATAAAAATTTTTCTATGAGTTTGATAGATTATTTTCCTTTTATCAGACAAGGTGCATCATTACCAAACCTTACACTATTTTCATCATAATAATTCAAGGTAATCAACTTACTTTTATCTCAACTCATGTGATTTGAATACCCATTGTCAATGATCCATCTATCATTCTTGTTCACACAAGACACTAGTGTAGTTACCTCATCCTCATCAAAATCATCTTTCATTGCAACATACACCACTTCATCATCATGATCATCAAATCCATGTTTGGTTTCCTCTTCCACAATGTAGCAAGACTCCTTACCTTTGTCTGTGGAATTTTTTCTTTCCTCATCTCTTCTACTTATTTATTTGTCACCACTTCTATTGTTCTTCTTTTCTAGACATCTAGTAGAAATATGACCAACCTCATTTTAATTAAAACACATGATAGGTAACTTACATTTGAATTTTCCTTTGCCTCTACGCAATCTCCTTGCTAGTAATGCTTCGAGATTTTCTATATCCTCCTCCTCATCTATATCAATATCACTAGAAATATATTTTACCATTTTCTTCTTCTTCTCATTAGGTTCCTTCATTGACAACTTAATTTTGAAACCATATTCAACATTGTCAGATTTGAAATTTTTAGAATTAGATAGCTCAAAAGTAGTGAGCCTACCTACTAGACCTTCAAGAGTCAAATTAAAATCTAGTATACATCTCAGTTCTTGTATTGTAGAAACTCTAATAGCATAGATGGTCAAATATGTTTTCAAAACTTTACTCAATATAGTATCATCATATATCTTACTAGTAGATCCTCTTATAGCATTAACACCATCTTTTATTCTAGAGCACTATTGAGAAACATTCTCACCTTCTTGCATCCTCATATCATCAAACTTAGCTCTAAGACTTTCACATTTGGCTCTTAAAACATTTGTGTCTCCTTCATAAATGGTGTGAGAAGCATCCCACATATTCTTTCTACTATCACAACCCTTGATATCATCAAGCATAGAATAACATAGGATAGAGGCAATCTTCAACATTGTCTGATTGTGTTCTTTCTTCTTTTTAAGATCTTTAATAGTTAGGGCTCTAATAGGATCAACATGCTCATTGATGATGGTAGATTGTGCATGGTATACAAGACCTCCTAGGTGTAGCTTCATTAGACTTTGCCGTGTAGGAAATTTTTCCTTGTTAGGCTTGGGTATCTCTCCTTTTGATATCTTGATCTTTTGCTTCTAGTACCTTCAAACTAGTCCTCTTAAGAAGATGGATTTGGTACCAATTGACAGAATTCTTTAGAATATCTAAGAACAGGGTGAACTAGTTATCCAAGGTCTAGATGTATAAATAGAGCTTTTCATAGCTTAGTGAACCCATATCCATAAAACATATTCATGCATGCATCCAATAGATCATACAATCACACAAACTTGTAGATTACTATCATAAGTCAAAAAAATGGCAATATTTAATAACACATTCGACACTAGGATTTTACTTAGAAACCAAATTTGGGAAATCCACTAGTAACATGCTACTTATTCTCACTCTTTTGAAGTGATTCCCTGTCAGAGGCCAACCTTGTTAAAGGCTACACTACACACTGTTAAATGTGACCTTATTAGATGATTTCAATTAACCTATTAGGAGTGAGCCTTGTTAGAGGAATTTAGATCATTGACTTGAAATGTCACTAGATTAAAGAATTTACAAATGACTGTTATGTAAAACTTAATCTAAAGGATTGACCCTAAACTGGTACAATGATTAGAAACTAATAGTAAGGCTTGATCTAATAACAAATTACAACTCACTTCTAGATTATAGATCCCTATTTTAGTCCTCCATTATGCTCGACTTTCACATGCATAAGCTCTAATAGCTTGTCCACCCTTTAATAATTCATGTTGTTAATCCTTATTGCTTTGCATTCAAATTATAGTCTCTTCTATTGAGTCATGTATTGAAGAAATACATTGGACCTCTTGTTTAACTTAGGTTCTCAAACATCACCAAACTTGCTTTTGACCAACCATCTCTATAAATAGAAAATTAAGATCTTTTTCAATTCAATCTCTATCGTCCATTTTATGCTTAGGTAGCATTAGGTTGGATTCAAAACATCTACCCATCTTCTCATTTGAGTCCCTTCTATAAACTTCTTCTTCAATCCTCTTTGAATTAATCTCAAAATGTTTTACCATGAATTATTGATGCCAACTCACAACCAAAAAAAATGCAACAATATGGAGATAGAGAGATGACAAAAATTGCTTCATAAAGCATCCATTAATACTTAAAATTCATTAGAAGAGATTACATTTGAAGATCTTAAAATTCAAGAACTTCTATTTCTCCAACTTCCATTAGAAGAGCTTCCATTTCTCGAACTTTTTACAAATGATAATAGGCCTTTCTTAAATAGGCACTTACCACCCAAGGCATGATTTATCCACAACATTCTAGAATCTCCACAACCTTCTACAATATCTACAACCTTCTAGAATTTCCACCTAAATACAACAAAGCACCACTATGTGGCCCAATTAGAAAATTACATTTCTTTTGTGGATCACAACAAATATTAAATGCATGATGCCACCGATACACCTCAATTAATGGAATAACAACTATTTTTATTATTTTTCTATGCATGATGCCACACACATACCTCAATTAATGGAATAACAACTATTTTTATTATTTTTCTATGCATGATGCCACCTACACACCTCAATTAATGGAACAACAACTATTTTTATTATTTTTCTATTTACGCCACCTATGCATCTTGAAAATAGAAATTCCTCTTTTCTCCTTTTTCTCTTGTTTTATTTTTAAATTATTTTTCCTTCTATTTTTGTCACTTTCTCTCTCCTCCACAATTTTTTTTTCTTTTTTTCTTATTTTTTTTTTCTAATAATTTAATTTTCCCATGCAAGATGCTCCTGTATCAGACTCCCTTGGTAGATAGAAAAGTGTGTCCCACACTTTGATATCAAAAGAAAGATATAGAACCATTTTCATTTTCACCACAAGCTTCCACCTCAATAGGGACAAGAAAACCAACATGCAAATCTTCCACATTTTTTTTTTCTATTGATGCATGATGTTGAGATAATGGGTGTTGCACACATTACATAATATTGTTATATTTTATTTTGTTATGTAATGTTGTGCCTAGATGGACGTGAAACATGTAAAGATTCCCATGGAATATTCTTAATGAGTTGTATTGTAACATTGTAAAAATATTTTATGTAATTATTTAATATTGGAGAAAAGAATTAAATGCCCAATATTAAATGTGGGGTCAGTGGGCTAGGTAGCACATGGTTTTAGCACATGGTTTATGTAATACCACTTGGTGGTTTTGTGGGACTTGCCACTATATAAGAATCCACAAGGGTAGTTGTTGTAGAGTGACAAGGAGAAGACAAAAGGCAAGAGTCGAGCGGGACAAGGCTTGACAGGTTAGCCAAGGGAGCATTTGTGAAGGTTGAAAGCATGGCATGGGATGTGTGGATTCATGCTTGTTCACATAGTTTACTCGGTTGTGGCTATGGCCATGAAGGCTTCCATGGTTGTATTGCAATGGTATTTTTGTTGAATAATACATGGTGATGGATGCTTTTGGAGGCTGGGTTTTTCCCTCAATGAGGGTTTTCTAGGGTATATCTTGTGTCATATTTTGTGGGTATGTTGTCTATTCTCTTGCATGTGGATTTTAATTCCATGTTTATTTCAGATCTATTATGGGTTATGTGAAAACGGTTATATTCTTTGTTGCCAAGTTTTCTTACAAGTGGTATCAGAGCTATGGTTTTATTATTGTAACCCTAAATTGAATCCATGGGAATGCATGAGAGGATAAAAGAAAACGGCAAGATATATGAATGATTTATTGCAGATCTAAGGGTTTTGGATTTTTTGTTATGATGGGATGTTAAAAAGATTTGGGCATGTGAAATTGTTGGAGAAAAGGATTTTTTTGGATGTTTCATTTAAATGAGGGTTTTTGGGGGTAGCTTGCAGAAATGACCTCCTGGGTAAAAATAGACCTCACCACTGGATCTGGGTCGACATTTCCATAAATTTGATATATAATATGCCCTAGTTTGGCCATGTTCAGAGGAAATGAAAGAGTTTTTTGGTTTCATCCCATGATGGCCGTCAAATTTAATCCCGTCGGAATTTTCGTCACTGAAAAAAATTAAAAATGAAAAATCGTACTGAAAATGGTAAAAAGATTGTCTTAGTAAAATGGCCATAACTTTCTCTCAGAATATCGAATTTCAGAGTTCTTATAGGTATTGGAAAGCTAATTTAGAGCACTATAACATGGTATAGGTTTGGTTTTATGATTTTGAAATTTTGTTAGGTTTTAAGAGCCCTAAAGTCAGATGTTATTTATTTTGAGCACGGATTAGGGCATAACTTGGGCATACGGAGTCAGATTTTGGACTTCAAGTAGTCAACAGAAAGCTCTTGGAGAGCTCTACACATTGATTTGGATTTGGTGTAGGTTTGGCATGATTTATTTGGTGATATATTGATCTAAATAGTTTATAGATATATTTTGACTATGGTAACATTGTGAGTTTATGGCATCAGAGATTTAAGATTTGATGTCATTGTATACTCAGTTCATATTTTAGATTGGTCTCATGATGATATGTTTATTAGTGTTTGGTTTGGATATGTATGATGACTTGTTGGGTCTACAAGTTGTGTAGTATTGTAAGCGGTCTATACTTACAGGTTGCATTTATAGCTTGGTTATGGTTTGTCTTTGCCCATTGATCTTTCATTATTGATGCATATTCGGATTGGTGGCTTGGATTTGGGTTGTCTATGCCTTAAGTCACATGATTTACTATTTTCTTCATGTAGAAGGGATGAGATGTTGTTACCAGGGACAGTCATGGTGGAGGATTGTGGTTGACTATTTTATGCTGACATGTTGGACACTTTGAGAGACAGATGCTCGGTTCATGGATGTGATTATGGTGTCATGGATTTTGGCATGACATGATTGGTTATACAGGTACATCCTTGATGTTCATTATCTTGGATTTTTGATTTGGTTATGGTGGTATATCTTCTTGGTAGAGGATCATGGTTATTTGGATTCTTTTGAAGAGCTCATGATGTGCACTTTGAGTTCTTCGATGGTTTGATGCCTTGGTTGATTCTCATGGTTAGAGGATGGATTTTCATCATGATGTCATGGATAGCTTAGATACATAGTTTAGTGGGAGCTTGTGACAGTGATGGGGTGACAGTGCAGGATTAGTTCCTGGTTTGGTTTATATCTTCTTGGTTTGGAGAGGATGGATTTTATGATGCCATAGCTGACTTGGTACCTTGGTTGAGTGGGAGTTTTGTTGGCATTGATGTATTTATTGAGTGTTTGCAGATGTTGGAGGTTTGTCTTAGATCCTGTTGCTATAGAAGCGTCTTTGACATTTGCATGGTGCCCTTGTTATCTTCATGGTGTTTGAAGATGGTTAGATCTTGAGGACTCATGGAGTTCTTGGTTATCTTCATGGTGTGTGGAGATGGTTCTTCCTGGTATGTGGAGATGGTTTTCTTCATGGTGTATGGAGAGGGTTGCATCTTGAGGACTCACGGGGTTCTTGGTAAAGGTGTGGTTTATGTTTCTATTTGGCATGTTATCCTTGGTGTGAGGATGGTTTCATTATTATATCATGGTATACTCTTGATACGCATTTAGAGTTGTGACATGTTATAGTGTGTTCATATGGAGCATGTTATCTCTTTAGTTGAGATGGTAAGATCATGTTGTCATGTTTATGTTCTTGAAGCCATGGTTGGAACTTTGACATTGATCTTGGTTTAGTTTCTTTGTATTGAGTACACTGATCATAAGCTGGATACTTCATGATATTGCTATGTGGCATTTGGAGTTGGCATAGATTGATTGGTTACAGGTGCTCATGGATACTTAGAGATGGTGGTGATGCTGGTTTCTCTTGGATTAGAGAAGTATTTGTTGGTACAGTTGATGGTTTCAGCAGGAAGTCCGAGGGGCAGTCACCTGATATGGACTTGAGAGGAGATTGTTCTTAGATGAGTCTTGGTCGGAGACTTGGGTGTCTTGATGAGCATTCTCATTCCCCACTCTTGGTCTACTCGGTGGTTTGCTACTTGAGAGGTATAGCCCATTGTTTTCTCTCAGCTGCATTATATTTATGCTTGTCTTTCATGGATATGGATCTTGAGCTATGGTACATGAGTTAGTTCTGGAGGGTTCATTTGAGAGATGGTTAAGCATTGGTTATCTCCATGTGCATATGTTGTTATGCTGGTTGAGTTTGGGAGATTCTTTTATATTGGGCATATTCCTTGGATTAGGAATGGTTATTCCTTGGTTTAGGAATGGTTTTATTGAGTTTGATCTTCTTGTGAGAGGCTTACACCCATGATGAGTTGTATGGTTTGGTTTGGGTGTTGTTGAGGCTTCTTGTTGGGGTTTTATGGAGGAGATCATACTTGCACAGTTTACATCTAGAGGTGTGTGTAGAAGGACATGATACAGGTTATGATTTGAAAAGTTTCTCTGGTCTTGGTTATCTTCCTAGATGTTTAATTTTGCCTACATTGGATTTGAGATTGGTCAGAGATTGTGATCATTGGTTTGTGCTCATGTATGTCATGTGAGAGATGACATGGTTATTTCTTTCTCTTTCCTCTGTTGGTTGTGGAGAATTTGGGAGACTATTGGAGACTTGTTCTTGCAGGATATTGGTTTATGTATTGTTGATGTCCTTGATACTACATGGATTCACTTCTTTGAGATGTTGTGAGTGGATTGGTTATAGATTTGACATTATCTTTTGCAGTGGGAGCTTCTTGGTATATATGTGGCAGGTATTTCTCTTGAGGCTTGTGATTGCAGGTTGTAGATTAGATATGTCAGTGATATGAGATTCACTTGTTATACCTTTGAGGTATGGATAGTTGGATGGGTTTGGCACTTGCTGTGGGTGCTATTTCAGCTATGGATATTTTGACAACTACGGATACATGTGATTACCTTTGGATCAGGTTATTTGTGTTTGGAATTTTAGTTGGTATAGGATTTTAGGATCTTCTAATGCGATAGGTTGGGTGGTTTTTTCTCTTTGGATGGCTTCTATGTATGTCCAATGGGAATGGCATAATAGGAGGTGAGATCATTCATGTTCGAGATGCTAGATACTTTGATTTTGTTGCGAGTACCACGATGGAGCACTTGGTGTATTTTGATCCATGATGGTGGATGTGCTAGGAGGGATTGTTTCCTTGTTCATTTATGTGGCTAAGGATTGACCCTATGCAATGTATACAACAAGTGGGAGATTGTAGAGATAATGGGTGTTGCACACATTGCATAATATTGTTATATTTTATTTTTTTATGTAATGTTGTGCCTAGATGGACGTGCAACATGTAAAGATTCCGATGGAATATTCTTAATGAGTTGTATTGTAACATTGTAAAAATATTTTATGTAATTATTTAATATTGGGGAAAAGAATTAGATGCCCAATATTAAATGTGGGGTCAGTGGGCTAGGTAGCACATGGTTTTAGCACATGGTTTATGTAATACCACTTGGTGGTTTTGTGGGACTTGCTACTATATAAGCAGCCACAAGGGTAGTTGTTGTAGAGTGACAAGGAGAAGACAAAAGGCAAGAGTCGAGCGGGACAAGGCTTGATAGGTTAGCCAAGGGAGCATTTGTGAAGGTTGAAAGCATGGCATGGGATGTGTGGATTAGTGCTTGTTCACATATTTTGCTCGGTTGTGGCTATGGCCATGAAGGCTTCCATGGTTGTATTGCAATGGTATTTTTGCTGAATAATACATGGTGATGGATGCTTTTGGAGGTTAGGTTTTTCCCTCAATGAGGGTTTCCCAGGGTATATCTTGTGTCATATTTTGTGGGTATGTTGTCTATTCTCTTCCATGTGGATTTTAATTCCATGTTTATTTCAGATCTATTATGGGTTATGTGGAAACGGTTATATTCTTTGTTGCCAAATTTCCTTACACATGATGCTCCTGCATCTGACTCCCATGGTAGAGAAAAAAATTTGTGAATATGGAGTCACAAAATGAAGTAGCCATTGTTGACATAATTTTTTTTTCCTCTTCCTCCAACACATAGCTGGAACAAGTATCCGATGCTGAAATTTCTCCTTTGCAATGAACTCTATCCAAGCATAAATCTCATCCTCATTCAATCTTGTGGAATTAATCACACCTGTAATAAATCTAGCAACACCATACCAATCTTCCTTTGCATACCACAAATGACTAACAAGATCCTCATGCAA